>MU399494.1:200680-358471 GCA_022578845.1 Hypoxylon cercidicola | reverse complement strand
TGTTTTTGTGGGTGTGGTTGTGTTTTTCTTCTACACATCCAAAATATACAAACTTTCTTTTTTTTCTTCCGGCCCCCCCCCTCCAACCCCCCCCCCCCCCCCCCCCCCCCCCCAATTACTACAAAAATAGCTTTTTTGAGCTACCGCGATGAGGCTGTTTCAACTTCGATCTGATGCCGATCTCCCCACTGAGAGTCTTAGGCTTAACTTCGGAAGCCTCGACTTTTCTAGCTCAAGGAGTGGTCCCAGTCTGCCTGTCTGCCAGTGCTCCAGTCATGCCAGTCTCCAGTGGCCCCAGCGATCCCAGCGCGTTGCCGGCGACGGGTCAGCGGGTTGCATGCATAATAAACAATACGAAGGGAGCGACTACCATCCTAGGTAGGGACTCCGACAGAAAAAAAGGGTTCAATCGCACACAATACCGAACCCGGTTCCAGTGAAACCTTTTTGGGCCTACATACATACTTATAATACCTTATTATCGTCACGAGTCTCACTGACCCCTTTTAGTATAGTAATCTTTTAAGTGCTGACCCTCTCGGGGCTTTTATTAGTTAGGAAAGCTTGACTGGCTAGGTGACAATCTCGGGAAGTGGTCAGATAGATGACGAATTCATAACTACTAGCACTTGACCATCGTGTTGAAAGTGGTCATATCCTTAGAATGAATTCGGAAATTGTGCCGACCATGGACTGGACTATTAGGATCAACATCGACGAACAAGAAAACCTGTCCGAGATGTGCAGGCAGACAGGATGTGATGCCCGAAAGTGACGTAAATGTGGCTGTAGGACATGTGGCTGTGTATGTGGCGTCAAGTTCATGGCCACTGCTTGGTGATTACATAATCCCCCACCATTACACAACATCAGTAGCATTCCAGTGGCAACAATGTAAAAGTTCACATTGTGTAGGGCTATAGACGTATAAGCCAGAAAGAGATGGGAATGTCCTCGGTGTTTTCAGTGGTCCGGCAGTCCATATCTTGCCCATTTTACCTCTTGCACAACACACTACGGCTGCGTCGGCAAAAATTACATTGGGAGGGTCGATCTCTAAATTGAGTCATCTGCCAAGTCGAAGCCTGTCTCGGCCATCGGTCGTCGGTCGTTGGACTTCTCCCACTTTGCTCTCTAGTTCCTAGTTCCACTCCCCCCGGATTATATTTACCTACCAGGTAGGTATTAGGTATAATACCATACTATTCGGCTCCGACAATTCTTAAACCCGGCCGGCTCTTCGCGAAGTACTACCGGACAGCCGGTACCGTGGCCATCTTACCAAGATTCCCACCCAACTACTTCGAGCTGATTCTCTGAAAGAACCGGTGAATATTAAATGCTGTAGCAACCGCCCGTGTTCTGTGCCAAGCGTTAGTAAGAGGTACCTTAGTCATCTAATATACAAAACACTACCATTCAACTAAGATCCCCACCCTCCCCACGATTTACCACTATTTATTTTAACCTACGGCTAGGTGTAAATTTTTCATGAAATGCGTCAAGATGCGTTTAGTATGGCCGTCTTAATAGAGCAGCCTCTAAATAAACAGTCGCATAACGTGTAAGACCATTACTTAAGTCTTACTAGAATGAATGGTATGTGTCACGATACGAACCAAAAGGCACGAATATCACCACGGTGTAACACGAGGTCTTTTTTAACCTATGAACGGAGGATTGACTCTATGCTGAAGGAATGCAAGCTAAAAGGCCACAGTTCTGGGTATCAAATACGAGACACCTGTAACCGGAGGAAGCTCGGTATGTGCTACTATATTATTTAACATATATTTGTCTCGTAGAATAGACCGAGGCAAACCTTCGTATATGACACTCATTATGGATAATAAGAGCATCGAATGTATGAAGCCTCTTTTACTCTTTCGCATATTCAAGGTCTCCAAGTATACTCCTCTCTGGAATGTATAATTTTCGATATATGTTACTACTCGCTATGTTTTGCATCTGCAGCAATGCCTATTTCGCTAACAGTGGCAGGTTTCAAGACCTCTTCTCCAGATTTGTGGTATTTACTAGAACCTCCCTATGAATTCTATGAACATGACTTTTATTAAGGTGTAACAGTATTTACATTTTCCGTTGGAGGTCTACATATCACGATGCCTTACCCCTATATACTAGTGCCAACATTTTGGGACTATCACGTTTCACTCCAGGCATACGAGCAGGTACTAATCGTTGCGGGATCCAAGCTCCTTTACGTATGACGAAAACATGGTGTGCAGAGTAGCAAAGGCGGTCTCGTTGCCCTTGACGTAATAGTCGAAGAACGCGGCCGAATATGTCATGTAGACAGCCGCCTTATCGAAGAAATTTGCCTTGTCCCCCACCGACATACTTACGGATAGGACAGGGCTCAGACCATAGGAGTCGGCAACCAGGTAGTGGTTGGTATCCTTGATCTGCAGCCAGTAGCTGGGACCGGCCGCGCGCTCGTAGATGTCGCGCTGGACCCAAGCGGTGGTCTCGGACGTCCTGTTGTCGCCCGTGATCGTCATCATCGGGATCTTGATCTGCGCTGCGCTCCGGGCCAGCTGGGTCCTGGGTAGGAACGTGGGTGCCGCAAGCGGGATGATGGCCTTGATGCGAGAGTCGTGGAGCGCGAAGGGGCCTGTCATGTTCTTACGTGCCGGGAACGCGCAAGGGCTGACCTCGGAGAGGACGGGGTAGGCTGGATTCAGCTGTGTCGGGGTCATGAGGTAGTCACAGTAGATGGGCATCCCGCCGCCGACAATGTTGGTGTAGAATCCGCCGAGGGAGTGTCCGCTCATGCCGATGTTTTCCGTGTCGATGATGCCGTACCACGGAGACGAGTCGTTATTGGTTGATCGGATCGTCTGGTCGAGGGCAAACTCGATCTCCTGGGGCCGGTACGTGAGAGCGAATTGCGTCTCTCGGAAGAAATCGGTGTATTCCTCAATCACAGCGCCGATCGTATTTCCTGCCGCCGCATCGATCGCTGCTAGTATCAAGGCGAACTCCTTCGTGGTAACATTGGCATTCCTCGCATCGAGGTGTTGGATGCTAACCACCACGTAACCGTTGCTGGCGAGATTTTGGGTGTAGAAATAGTAGGCATCATCAACGGCTGCGAGTCCGGGAGAGAAGATAATCAAGGGGTAAGGACCGTTTGATGAGTCCACAGGCGCATCCTTTACTGCCTTGCCAACAATGCCCCCGGCTGATACATAGGGGTTCGAACCGGTCGCAGGGAGAGCGGGATACCAGTAGTTTAGAGTAACACCGCGCCCCTGGAAGCAGTAGGTCTCGAAGCTCACTCCAACCCGATACGGTCCAATTGGGTCCGCGGTCGAAACATTATTGGCTGGTGGGAGGTTGTGTCCTCCTAGACCGAAGCCTGTGTTGAACGTAGGATCACACGAAGTTGTAACAGCAGCTGATGCACCAAGAAAGCAAACTGTAGCGACAGTGAGAAGGTCTACGACAGACCTTCGAATTATAGCCATTATCGAGTAAATCTGCAAGTGATATATGAGGAAGAGATTCACGAGCAGGAGGACGCGCCGAGCATGGCTTGCGACTGAAGGGACAACGAGGACTTATATCCCATTTCCTGCTTTCTTCTACACTTATGATGTCCATTTAAAGCAGCCGTCATTTCCGGATACCTATAAGAATATCATGAAGTCCTCGTACGTTAAACCAGATCGAGAACCCCTAAATAATCCGCGGGTTATTCAAGCATCGATCTTTTAGAGGTGCGTCACGTAGGTACAGTCGACCATAAAACTTACCGATTGGGTTTAGTGTACGAAGTTACAGTGGCATTACCCACGTCATATTAGCCTGTATTCGCCCCGTGGCGCAGGTACCCGAGGTTTATCTAGGGTTATCATAGAGATCTTATGTCCGATCGGGTCTCGCAGTTGTATTAAGTTAGGTCATGTAGAAGTTCAAGCGGTAAAAAAGGCAGTTCTCAGCAAGCATACGTGATCGCGTGTAGAAGACCCCTTTAGGCCCTAGGGGGAAGGATCTAGATTAGGGGACCATAGTGCTGGGGTAACTGTCCGGTCCACCCTACCCCGGGTTGCACCGCAGGCTCATCCTAGTGCTGTGGGCACCCTACCTGCCTACCCACGGCGACGAGGCTGTGTGATCTGTCTATCTTCAACTCAGCTTTTTATCATAGTACTGTAATTCACACAGATTCTAGAAAGAAAAAGCTCCGGCCTCACCATGTCTGCACCGAGAGCAAAGTTCGTCTATAGTCTTCTTCAACCTGGCGAAATGTATGGTCGCTCAAGACAGTCAGACTCGATTCCAACGAATTGGAATTTGATGCATTGTCATACACGTGAGGAGATCGAAGTCACACGTTCCCGTTCATCTGGAATGGTCAAAAGCTCAGTTCCATCAGAATCTCAAGGATGCGCTCCCATATCTTGCTCGCCGAGATTCACCTCTTCCCATCTGGATTGACGCGGTTTGTATTAACCAGTCTGACGACGGAGAGAAGCTCGCTCAGGTCCGCTTAATGCATACCGTTTATCGCCAAGCAAAGCAAGTTTGGGTCTGGCTTGGCCGCGGCTCGGAATATAATAAGGATGCCATAGCGCTGTTGCCGCTGATAGCGAAAACGGGCCACTGTGGAATTCGAACGTACTGGAGAATATCTTCAAGATGCAGTGCCCTAATGAAAGTCAGCAGGTGCTTTGGAGCCGACGAAGATGCCGAGTTTTGTAATTCGCGTAAATCAAGATGGATTTCTGGCTCAGACTCCCTAGCATTCGATATGAAAAGGGGTTGCGTGTTCAACGTTCTCTCAATGCAGGACATCGGATATCAAGTACGAGGCCGAAATTATTTCCGTAGTCCATGGCACCACCGTCCCTACCGGACCGCGAGGTGTTCTTCTAATCACCGACTTCGGGTTCTTTTCCAATCCTCAACAACACCGATTGAAGCAGATAGAGATTTCGATGGTGTTTGGGCGCGAAGACAAGCCTATTGGTGGGTCCTGGGAGACCTTCGGCATGGACGAGTCAACACAGACTGTGTAACTGCAGACATTGGAACCTTTCACGAAAAGATGAGCAGTAGGGTAGGGGCCCGAACAGGACTGGGACCAGCTTGAGCGAGCCAAGGAAACCAAGCAACTACAAACGACACGAATAGATACGTACTTTCGAGCTAACTTCTGTCTGCCAGGGGGGAGAATCATGTCATAATATCAGACCTATGCAGCGTGGACGGGAATCGTACATGATTAGGCTTGCACAGTATTGGGGGTGTTTGGATGTAACTATATACTCCTCTTGATGTTGTGGCGTCACACAGCAGGTAGCCTACCGATGTCTTATTATTACGAACCGGTCTGCTGCGGCTTCCCTTGTACTGACGTCAACGGGCAAACGGTGCGTTTGAAAAGGCAATGTTGACTGTAGCAAGTTTATTAACGCAGTTTTTCCTTCGACACAGCCCGCAGAATCCATCCTTCGGGTTTTCGAAGACCTTGAGCAGCTTAGTCCTAGAAATGAGCGAGGAGTACAACAAAGATGGCATGCTTAGACTTGTCTGGTCAAAGGATGCTGCTGTCGAGACAGAGTGCGTCGATTTACCCGAGTTAGAAACTATTTTGTGCTAACGATGAAACTTGAAGTGTCATTGCTGTGCATGGACTCCGTGGTACGTATGCCAACACATGGTGCAAAGCAAGGAAGTCAGAATTCGCGGCGCCGCTCGAACAATTCACATACCAAGCCCGAATATTTGCTTTCCACAATGAGATTACGGAAGACATTTTGTTCGACAAGGTCAATCTAGAAAAGGTTGCCACAGCTTTATTGCAGGAGGTCTCTGAGAAGGTAGACAAGAAGGTCAATATTGCAGCCTCCTCGTTGTTTTCCAAAGGCGACTACTGATCTCGTAACCAGCGGTCCTTGGTCTTTATTTGTCACAATCTGGGCGGAATCCTTGTGAAAGAGGTAAGTAGCTCTTTCGCCACAGATAGAAACACATGCTAAGCTTCATCAAGCTACTTTGGATCGCGAATCACGACAAAAACTACCTTGATATTGCGCTCGCAACCAAGGGCATTGTAGGTGCACCCACTTAGCAGCTGTCCCTTACATTTATCTAACGTACGCAGGTATGCTTCGGCACCCCCGTTTACTCGTGTGATTGGAATGCCGTCCTCTCTAAGCTCGTACTGGCGACTGCTGGGCCCCGCGTTGATGGGCATTCAATGGTGGAACGACTAGAACTAAGTGGCCTTCTGAAAAGAGGAGCTTCTACCCTGAAAGCAGCATGTGGCAGATATGAAATGATCGAGAACCAGTATAAGACTGTTTCTCTTTTCGAGAAAGCCCACCCCTGGCATTGGTATTGTGGTAAGACATCCCGATTCCCAGGCGGTTCAAATCCCATAGACTAAGTGATAACGGTGTCAAGGTTCCACCTGATCCAAATACGAAGTCCCAATTTCTGGTTGGAAGCTCACATATCCGACTTTGCAATAATCGCAGCTCAGTAGATTATTACAATGTTATCAGCAATGTTATCAATAAAGTCAAGCAGATGACGGCGAGAGACAGAACAGGTGAGCGCTGTCACATATCCTCAAGGAGTATGTTAATACTTATAGGTATATCAGACTACTAATACTATTGGATTGCTTGTCGTCAGATCCTTGCAAACTTATATGGGCAGGATGAGATACCTGGAAGGATGGTTCTTGGAACTTCGCCAATCAGCTGCTCCCTTTCTACCGGAATTCTCGATCGTAAACCAGGAGTAACAACAATATGTGGGCGGGCAGGATCCGGCAAAACTGTCCTCGCCAGTCAGATCGTAGTGGCGGGAAATAATCTCCAATGCGAGTGGCCCATCGTGCTTTGTTACACTTTCACTTCTAGCGATTACAGGAGGACTTCATACGATGATCTACTTCTTTCATTCAATCTTCAACTCCTATACTGGGGGGACCTTGGGTTTGATAGCCCGTACGTTCGAGAACTATCGTCCAGAATGGGGGAAGAGTCGGCAACAACGTCACCCGATCTTCATCGACTATTCTTTGGCTTGCTAACCAGCCTATCGAACTTTACTGTCGTTGCGGTCATTGACGGTCTTGACGAGTGCAATGAGAGCTCCCGGAGTCAACTTATAGGCGATTTACGTCGACTGGCGCGCGACAGTTCTCGACACAAGGTCTTCATTACCTATCGACCCACTGACAGCATCGTAGCGCTGTTGGAACCATCCAACGAATCGAACAGAATTGATTTGGATAAGGGTTTGAACGAGTTGAAGGGTCGCCTTTTGAGGAGAGAACTGGGTGGCGACCAGTTTGCGAGTCTTCGGGACAAACTCGCCGGGGAGACCACTACGCCTTTAATGATCAAGTTGCTTTCAGTCCTCGGCCAGCCAAACGATACGAATGAGGTATCTGACTACCTTGACTACAACGCAATCTACAAACAGATATGAGAGCGGATCGATGCTCCAAAGCCGTGGCTCCGAGACGCATTGCGTTGTATCGCTTTTGCTAAGCGGCCATTGACAGTCGACGAATTGGCTCATGCAGTGTGGCCGCAGAAGATTCCCATTCCAGCTCCCATCCATCTAGAAGAAGACCTCGAGCTCGCACTAGGTCCTTTGCTTCTTGTGGAGAGCGGCGTTGTACATCTCATCCATGACACGTTTCGTGATTTCATTCAGGACCATCTGGGCCCCGCCAAGGAAATCCAAGGGGGAAGGTAAACGGTATTTGATTCAGAACTGGTAATATGTAGTGGTACATCATGTGCGTAACAATAAACTATTAACCTTGGAACGTTAGCCTTCCCTCGATTTTTAGATTCCAAAACTTCCAGTCTCGGAGGCTTCTGTGCCGCAGAGGCATCATTTATATGCAATGCCCGTACCTATACACAGGAGAGGGAGTATCCTGACAGTTACACAACAGCCTGTACTCATATACTAAGCTCTGGGCATGCACGCCGTCTGCCAGGTACCCATCCTCTGACCTTTCCTTTTCTAGTTGCTATTGCTCAGGGGTCACTAGTCACGTGGGCGAGCCCCTTTTCATGTTCCCCAGAGTCTTGAGCTTTTTCGATTCGTATGGCATGAAGGTAATAACTATACCAGTATCTGACTGTATACATGTCATGGCTGCCGTTGATATTGCAGACTTCGACAACTTACATCACGGCCACATTATCGCCTTCGAACTAAGAGGCAATGAGTTCAGCTTGCTGAAGGATTTTGCCACCATTTGCCACGTCTCGCTGAATAATATCTAGTAGTATCTAAGAAATAAAAACCTCGAGCGAATCTTATCGGCGGATGGTGTAATATCTGTACTGTACCACATCTAGTGACTGACACGCGAGCCGAACTCAAGTTTTCTGACCCTTTACTAAGACTACCCAATTCACAAAAATTGTCAGTCTCTTCCTTACAAAGCCATCACAGCTTTAGTCGACAGTACGGTGGCGGTAGAGCACTTCGACATTTCCACCTCCGACGTAATGGATCGCAGTTAATTGCTAGTTTCAGAGACCTATTGTAATATCGCCGATCTATTCGTACATCAGTCGTATTCCAATTTATAAGACTCCCTGACATTTCGTAATCCATTGGAATACTAATCATCATTAGGGATCGCCGGTAGTCGTTCATCGGAGATAGCAAATGGGTTCGGTGATAGCAGGCATTCTTGCATCAATCGTCAGACCGTAACCATGTGGTTACTAACCGACGAGATCCTTTCTATTTGTCAGTTATACGGCGAACTAACCCCTGCCTCGATATGGATGGTGAATAAGCAATGTACCTAGATATCTCCTTATTGAGAAGAGTTGCTGTGTATAGGACCGGGTTTGTGTTAGTGACACAGAGAGGATATATTCACCTTGACTGCTCCCACATGTCGACATACAAATGCACTCTCTTCTAGACTTTGTTTGCTATTCATCATAAAACTTGAATCTACCAGAGATATTCAAAATGTCGCTTTTCTCTCGCCCCCAGGCGAAGACTTGGAGTCACTCATTTCTCCAATCTTCCCTCTTCAGCATCCTCGTGCCGTTCAGCGCCGCACTATCTCAACTGCGAGCCGACCTCTACAATGCACCAGCCATACCCGCTAACGCGACCCTGCCTGATGGCTCTATTGGATTTTGGCAGCCCACGGTCGTGACATTAGTGTCGGGAGACTCCGAGGCCGTGCTAATCGACACGCTCTTCACGGCCGAGCAAGGCGTCGCCCTGAGCGACTGGATCGAAGAGACGATCCCGAACAAGCGCCTCACGACCATCTACATCACGCATGGCCACGGCGACCACTGGTTCAACGTACCGTACATGCAGACGCGCTTCCCGGGCGTCGAAGTCGTCTCGACGCAGAAGTCCATCGACCACATGGCGACGCAGCTAACGCCTGAACTCCGCTCTTTCTGGCACTCGCTGTTCCCGGACCAGATCTCGGCGCAGTCGTTCCAGATCTCCACCAAGCCCCTGGTAGACAACAAGTTCACGATGGAGGGCCACGCGTTCGAGGCCGTCGACGTGGGCCACTCGGACACGGATGAGACGACGTTCCTGCACGTGCCGTCGCTGCAGATGGCGGTCGCGGGCGACATCGTGTACAACGACGTGCACATGTGGATGGCGGAGTCGCCGGCGCAGGGCCAGCGCGACGCCTGGCTGCGGTCGCTGGACAAGGTCGCCGAGGCGAAGCCCGAGATCGTCGTCGGCTCCCACCACCGGCCCGGCGGCGTGGACGGGGCGTTCAACATCGAGGCCTCGAAGCGGTACATCAGGACCTACAGCAAGCTCAAGCAGGAGTCGCGGAGCGCCGGGGAGCTCTACAACAAGGTGCTGGAGGCGTACCCGAGTCGGATAGGCAAGCTGGTGCTGTGGTTGGGTTGTCAGGCACAGTATGCACCTGAAGAGGGGGCGAGCCGGCACTCGAAGCGGGATGAGCTGTGAATGGCATCGACATTGCGCCGGTATGGTCCGGTGTATCGGCACGGACCAAAAGCCATCATTTCTTTCTTGGGAGTATGAATTTTAAATCTTAAAGGAGAAAATGGAGAGAATATGAGTTGAAGTAGTGAAGGGTTATTGTGTCGAGTGCCTCCCCGGATATGACCCCCGTCAACTTTTGTGACAGTCCTTTTTTTCGTACGGGCTACATACTCTCATCCGCTTTTGAAGATTTCATTAGTGTATCTAAGCAAGGGGTTAATTGGGAGCTGTATCGGCAAGAGATTACGCAAATGAATCTCAGGGGTTCGATCGTGAGAGGTGCTTTATACTAGATGTCAACAGAGCGGGAATGTGGCAACACCCACTACCAACTCAACATTTCTCAGAAGGAAGCTCGAAGAGCCAGTGAACTACTTGGGACAGGCCGAAAAGACGACACAACTTTGGTTTGAGAATAGCGGCCGGCGCACCGCGAGGTTAGGCTCACAACGAATTGCGCAATTACAGGATAATATATTAGATAGATTAGAAATTAAGGAAGCAGATAAAGTGGCTACTACTAATCAAGATAACTATACCCATTCTCTTCACCATTGTAGCTTTGTCAAATCCTCTCCCATACTTACTAGTAAATAAGGTATCCAGTCGAAATCTTTCGTAACTGGCAATATCTCCACATCATCGAACAGTATGATTCGGTCTGAGGGCCTGTGCTAGCGAAGAAAGCGACCAGGTTTGCTCTGGGCGTGTTACTGGTGCCCTTTCTCTACGCGACGGTTAGAACGTGATTGCACGCGAGATCTGGACGGCATGGCTTTTACCTCTGTGTCTCATTTAGAACACGGTAGCTAGATGGAAGATGCGACCGCATGCCGACATCCTTTGCTTTTGACCGAAGTTTCTCGTAGAAGAGCTCTACGGTGGGACGCCACTCATCGTTGTAGATATTACGCATCTCAAAGTCATTCTATTAAATACGTGTTACCGGGCGCTTCTACTAACATCGCTCCTTCGATTAGGTGTTCCCACAAGGCCGACCCCAGCCCTAGGTACTCGCCTAGATAGGGATGGAGGTAAGGAAGGGGGGCCAGGGAAGGGAGTAAGAAGGAAATAATATAAAAGGAACCTTTGGAGTACGGACGAACCTCATTGAGAACAAAATGTATGAATGATACGGCGAAAGCAATCCACCGCTTTGTTCGATTTCTGCCCCTGAGGCCCCTCCCGCCACGGAATTCGATTGTGCCCGATTTTCCCAGGAGCGTGTTTTCAAAGTTCCAGAGGACACGTCGGTCAGCTTGCATGATATCTTTGAGCCCTTCGAGGGACCGGGCAGACGCTATGAGCTGGCGCATCTGCCGGAGATTATGACAACCACCCAGCTGGCTCGAGCTTTTCGTATTGGGTCGACAATACACATTCTCGTGACGGCTCGCCGGCAGGACTAGTAAGACTAGTGGCTCATACGCTACGACACCAAAAGCGATGACCTTCAGCTCGTGGAAGGCGTAGCGCCCCCTCGCAGCGAGTCCTGGCGAGATATGGATATGGCTTCCACATTTGGGGGACTGGATTGGCTGGTGAAATACGGCCGCCATTGCGTCCCAGAAGGCATCAATATCGTTGTCCCAGTTTCGGTCGGCACTGAATATGGGAGATACGGCTTCAAACGCGACTTGAGACCAGTTAGCAATTTCTTGCCCACGTTACCTGAAGGGGCTACACAGAGGGATCATGGAATATATTACTTTGGTTACTGCCATGATTATTTAGGGAGCCATCTTTTGTAATCCACCATTTAGTAAAGTTGTCGGGGTATGTTCTGTACCCTCCTCTCAAGTCGTCTACCTGTGCCTTCTGGCCGCGTTTTCGAAGCGATGCAGACAGCTTTTGATAGTAAGAAAGGGCGTTGGGGGGTGTGCGGAGAGTATGAGGTTCGACGATGACCTCGATCTCTATGCCAAAGCGCGTTGAACTCATGTTTGCCATATCGACGTATTGAAAAGAGTGTCACGAGGGATCAAGGCTCTGGTGTTATTCTGAAAGATGAGTACCAAGGGAGATATACTGCAAGGACACCAGGTAGGTGCCTGCGAAGTACATATCTAAAAAGTGACGGAAGGGTCAATGCAGGAGGCCGGTGGCATTCACAGGCTCTACCCAATGGTATCGTCGCTCCCATTTGGCGACCCCCAGTCCGTCACCTATCTCGGGCAACAACAATATGCAGGCTGAGGTGAAAGATGGACAGCTGACCGCAGCTAGGTTTCTGATAAATCATATCATTCAAGTCACACTCAGACAGTGCGAGGATATCGTGACATTGAAAAGATACTTGGATACTTTCCACCCCAGCCAGGGAATAGGTTGAAATTCGATGTTCTGTCAGGGCGGGGTTACCACCGCAAGGTGACGGGGAACGCACTCTAGGTACTACTATGAATATCTTGGGTCTATTCAGTCTCGCTTTTAGATCCTGATGCTATTATTGCGACAGACACTGTTAAGTTTTCAAAAATACCTAATCTATCAAGATGAAAAGCAAGACAGTAGCGAATAGCAAAATCTAGGTAGGTACATAGTGAGATACGGAAAGGCCGAATACAACCCGCTAATAGGAAATATAAATCAACCACCACGCTATCATAAACCGGTACTCCTAATTATCCACTCCCTCCACCTGGCCCATGAGTTATCTACCTCTTCAGATTCGTAATATAAAGCTCTGGAACTGCCGCGGTCATCCCCCAAGTATATATCGGGACCCCGTGCTCGCCTTTGGACTTCTCTATGCCGTGGTGCAATTTGGGAATCTCGTGGGTGGTTGTGCCCCAAGTTTATATCGGGACCTCGTGTTCGCCTTTGGGCTTCTCTATGCCGAGGTGCAATTTGAAAATCTCGAGGGTTAATTTGTGGGTTGTGGGAATGATGCCTGTGCCCCCGACGATGCTCGCGCGCGGTATCGTTGACTTCATCCGAGACATGCCTATGCTCTCTTCGACGGCTCTCCTCATCACGGTGGCCACCAATTTGGCCAGCAGGCACTAGGTGTCGATCAGACCGAGACTCACCGTGTTCTACCGCTGCCTGCTCTGCCGCTGCTTGTTCTGCCGCTTCTTGGTCTGCCGCTTCTTGCTCTGCCGCTTCTTGCTCTGCCAAGGCAATCTCCTCATCCCTGGCGGAAACGAGAGGATCCAGGTACGTGTCCAGGTAATTCTCCGACACACCAAGCTCTTGTGCGTCGAACATGGCCGACCTCATGCGGGCCACGTATTCCAGCCTTATCTGCCCTTCTCTAGTCTCATCACTGATATAAACAAGCGCCTCCACGAAGTCCGGCTCGCTGCTATGCGGCTCTCCAGGCTCTTCTTCAGATCGACGAGTTGGCGCTGTGGACTCAGGCGGTAGCGGTAGACGGGATCGTGCTTTATAGCGAGTGTACTCTTCCAGCCATCCAGCAGCAGCGGTGATCCTGGCCTTCGCCCTTGGCGGCAGCTCAACCGACAGCGGTTCTCTTTTGATCTGCAGGAATACCCTCTTGTAAAAGCCTTTCGACACACCCTCGTTGCGGTCCAAGGTGGCAACGTCCCGGGGCGTGACGACAAACAACAGACCTTCGACGAAGTCTTCTGGGTTGCCCCGGACTATGTTGGCGACGCCCCGGTAATTTATCTGCCACCTGTAATTGTACAGTCTGCCTTTGGAGTCCAAGGTACTCCTAGGGCAACGTTTGGCCATCTGCCGGAGGTGCATATTGCTGCCGAAGGCGAAGTAAAGCCCGGCGGAATTTGGCTCGTCCGTGGAGGCCATGGTTCAATCGGATTCGGTAGAAGTAAGCAGTATTGGAGCAGTGAATGAGGTAGTATTAATGTGATAGTAGCTCCTTTGGTATCCTTAGTGATAGGTTACCTACCTAGGTAGGTACCTTAGGTAGACAATGAAAATGGACTTCTAAGCGGCTTATTCTCTTTTTGTGGGAATTGTAAGTAAATAGCTTGAAGAAGGATGGTCCAGGAGAAAGAGGGAGAGCAAAAGGTAGAGGGATTCAGATACATCACACGCAGGTATGAGTGGCATTGCTGTGGCCCTGTTGTGCACAAAAGTGCACTTTAGTCGATCACAAAGATACCATATACACACTGTGCAGTTACACGTCAGTGTTTGTATTTATAGAATCCCTGGCAAACGAAGCTAAGCCTATTTGAGCCCCAATAATGTAACAGTGTCATTCCCCTACAGACGGAGTATAACACTTGATCAATCGTATCTACTACCTACCACTTGCAAAAGAATGACATCTAGCCGAAAGTGGTGAACACCTTTCATTCAGACCACCCCGTCCCGGATATTGCAAAGAATTCCTATCAAAGTATGACACATGCAGAGGCTCTCTCCGCCTCTAGTTCTTGGATCATCTCCTCCTTTTCATCTCCCGTGTAGTTGGAGTCGGAATATACCGAGTCAGCCTTGGACAGAATCGAGTCGACATCGGACTCGTCCGAAGAATCTAGATAGTCTCCCATCTCCTCGTAAGTGTCGGCACTATATTCTAACTTTAGCTTCTGATAGGTAGTGATTGGTGTGGTATTGGGTGACTTTGACTAACCTCTCCAACTCGGCCATAGCCTTCCAATTCGAGGGAAGCATGTGCCTAACTCCATTAATCTCGGCAGAGCTTAGAATCTCGCCCCAGAATTGCTCTATGGTGGGCCGTCGGAAACCACCAAAGCCCTGGAAGACAATGTAAGTATAGCCATCCTGAGTTTAGAGAAAGAATACAAGGGGCGAGCGAGATCTTTCTACTACCTGATCAATGCACATGTCGATAAAGGATATAACGAAGGATATCCATCGCTTTGTCCGTACGGGACCTCTCAGACCCCTGCCGCCACGGAACTCGACTGTCCCAGAGCCAGCCCAGATATTACTGAAGTTCCATAGGACGTACCGATCATTCCTGTCTCCAGCCTTCTCTTGCATGAAATCCCTCAAGTCGTCCCGGTACTCGATGTCTTGAATGAGTTCCCAAACCGTAAAGAGATCGGACTCATCGTAATAGTGTAAAAGGAGTTTCGATGAATGTCTCGTGTTCAACACGCAGTATTGGTTGTTCCGCCGATTCTTCGGCAGGAGTTCCTCTACCAGAGGCTCGTAGAACACAACGCCAAAGGCGATGTTTCTCAGCTGTTCCATGGTGAATTCCTTATCAGGGCATGGGGAGATATGAATATGAGCGCCGCATCTTTTAGATCGTATGGGCATATGGAAAACCCGCTGCCAGGCCGTCCAGAAGAGATCTATCTCTTCTGCCCAATCGGATTCCGTCCTGAGGATAGGAGATACAGCTTCTAGAGGAACTTTTCAAGATCGCATAGAAGTTAGCATCAGATATCACTGCGTCCTGACGTTCTATATCATAGGATCAACCACCTAGGAACTTACTCTGCGGGTGAGGGGGGTCCCCGAGAGAACCATCCTTCGTGATCCACCACTTGTCGTAGTGTTCGCCGTGCTTACGATACTTTTGATCGAGCTTATCGGCCAGGGAATCCAGGCCCTGATTCCGGAGAGCAGTAGCGAGCTTCTCATAGTAGACCCATCTCAACAATGGGTTCCTGACTTTGTGAGGTTCTGCAATGAGCTCAATCTCAACACCAAAGTAATAGTAGATCGACATAGTTGGATGAAGGTACCAATGCTCTATTGATATCTGACGGTCTTCATTGTCTTTAAGGCAGGACGAGTTGAGAAGGTCGAGATTTGAGGCCAGTCACGATACATATAATATATAGGTGACCAAAGACTCAGCCGTGGCCCGCCAGGCTAGCACATCAAAGCTACATTGTCTCCTGATGTGTCTCGATCTACGTCCGCATTTCCAAAGTGACGAGTCGTCGCAATGATATTGCGATAAGGGATTAAGCGAGCAAGGTGAAATAGACACTCTACCTATGATTGGAGTGAGAGATCAGAAGCCATATTTGGATGCTGCATACCTCCTAGGTATGTGACAGCCTGCCTGGTGTGGTTACACGGCCCTTCTGTATGGTCCTTTTGTCTGCAGCCTTGCCGCCCGGAATAGGGGGTGGACGGCAGGGATATCTGCAGCCCCAAAGCCGAATCCCGCATAGGCATACCAGACGTGGCATGCCAGTGCAATCATGAACATCGCCGTGCCAATGGAATATCTCTTACGCCACGGAACTGGTGCCCGCAGTTCCGCAACCACGTATCCCAGTCATTGTCGTTAGACACATGGGCTTACATGGCCAGCATTGAGCCCTCTCGAAGAAGTGCACATTGCCACTGCACCCAATAACAGTGCAATTATGCGGCTTCCTCGGCCCAGACACCAAGCAAGTCAAAGACATGGTTTATCTCATAAGATACAGCCACTGAGGATTCGCCGTTCTTCAGATGGCTCACTTACGATCAAAGTAGAAGAGGCAACATTCGGCTCCGGATATGTAGCTGTGTCTCATGTCTGGACTGGTGGTCTCGGAAATCTCAGACAGAACTGCTTATCTTAATGTTAACTCGACAGAATAGCTTCCTCGGTGAAATGAATTCGAGAAATCATCGAATCTACAAGACTACCTTCTTGAAGCTGTACCGCATCCTTGTTTAACGAGATATCGACCTCTTTTTGGATCAGTCCGATAAAACAGGCCTGGTAGATTTTCATGTTGCGCGCAGACTTTAAAGGCACCGAGATTCATCTGACCATGACTACCCAGGTCGCACAATTGCCGTACCGCAGTTCTTCCATCTTGCCGTTGTTGCTTTAACACCCAACCCTGCCCATTTCCCCTTCGGTTGGGTCATCTTTATCTCTCAGTTCTAGGCATGGCAAATGGTAATCCAAGTTTTCGTGGAAGTATCGTCTAAGTATCATCGGCAAGGCGACCAGATTGCTCATATGGCATGGCTGGATGATCTGACTCCGGAGTGGCCACCGGCACTGCCAAGGCGGCTGAGAGGAATGATCCACGTCAATTACGGTCCGATCGAAACCTGTACTCGCCTGCTTATCTGCGCCGTTCTGACTGGACTTGGGATCGGACACTGGCAAGAGCCTGACGTACGATGGCTTATCGCGCTAGGACTCATGCTCATCATAGAAGTAGGCCTCAGGTGGGTCATGGAGCTTGCTTATACGCATTACTGGAACACAAACTCCCCCGAAAGCCACGCCATCATTCAGGAGTTCCTGCGCGAGTCTCGGGCAACGACCTAGTGCAAGTGTTTCTTCCGATGGCCATACGATATCCCAGCGAGGAAAGGCGAGTTTGACCAGCACAGTAATAACGTATGGGCATACGTCTAGGCGTAAACAAATACTATCTGGCCACGTAGACTTATGTACATCTGGAAGCATGAAAAACGATGAGTTAACCAAGCTTTTCCAGCTACAACTTGAAATTGACTAGAATGAATGCCCTTCGACTACGCAACATACCTAACAGAAGTAGCCATGCTGTGCTACTTTTCTCCTTGTCTTCTTCCTCGCCTTCATGCCCATCGTCGGATCCCACGCCTGGCTCCACCGCGGCCGGATCTCCCGTGTAATACCATAGACCGCTCGGGGCAATGATTTCTGCCTTGTCACTGAAATTCTATAGTGTGGGCCATGTCGATGTCCTATTCCACAACGACCTACAGCTCGAGTCTTGCGCCGGCGTCGTCCCAGTCTTTCAGGACATCAAAGAACTTGAGAATGCTGTTTGTCAAGGCGGCCTGGTTCTGAGCGAAGCCACGGTGGAGATCGCCGTGCGTCGAGAGTGAGACGTTATAATTAGGGTGGCGCAACAGCGCGAGCCGGCGGGACACGGCGAAGATTGTGGCGAATGTATCAAGCTTGGTAACTCTTAGCTTGATCGATGAAAATGTCCATGGCTCAACGGCACTCTGCCATCTGCGCGAGAGGACCGCGTAGGAAGCGCGAGAGATGCGTGGCGCATCCGGTATGGGTGGGGAACGGAGTCCGTGGTATCATTATTTCGGGACTAAGTTGGTTCATATCGTGTGTCGGCCCTGAATAAAGAACACAACAGAAAAAAAAAGTGAACGACTATACGGCAACTCAGTGACACAAAAAGGAAGCAAAATGCTTACAAGAGAGTGACAAGATTTCAGAAATCTGCTCCAAACATGGCGTTGAACTACGTATCGTCCGAAAAGTCTCCTGATTCCAAAAGAAGTTGAATATGTGTAACTTAGGTAGGTACCAGGTAGTTGAAATATCATGTATTTATCATCCCGCTTCCGGTGCTTAGACGTTAGGTAGCAGGATCCAGAGGAATTAAAACGGAACATTGACAGAATCATTGACAGCATCCAATCATGGAACTCAGCAAAGCCAAATTTACCTTGATAGCTTCAGGCCAATTACCTGCTATCTAAAGAAACAATCAACGCCAACACAAAAGCCCTGGTATGACCACCGGAACGCCGTCACCCATGATCTCAAGCACCGCATTTTATGGATATGGTACAGCAGGAAAAGAGATGAACAGTTGTCTACGAGGACTTCTCCTTCTTTGACTTCTTACTCTTCCTCTCTGAACCGCCCTCCGCGTGCTTTCGCTTCTTGCTGGAGCCCTCGGCCTCCTTCTGCATCTTCTTGAGTTCCTTCTTGCTGATGACTTGCGGTGTGCCATCGGCGTTCATCTTGACATCGCCACGCTCGTACTTGCGCTTGAACTTGGTGACCGAGATGCCGGCCTCCTCTGCAAATCGTACATAATCGTCTTCAGATAGCTTAGGGGGCTGTGTAGGGGTGGCTTCGCCATTGGTAGATTTCCTCTTGCTCTTGTCCTTCTTAGCAGAGCTCTTTGGCGTCTTCTCTGGTGTAGCTGCTTGTCTGTTAGTTACTGCCAAAGTGTATCGACGATGTTTCCTGAGAAGTAAAAGGCTCGAGACTCACCGTTGGCCGCACCGTTCATCTCAACATCCTCTTCCTCTTCCTCAGACTCGCTCTCTCCCTCACCCATGGGAATATCCTCAACCTCCTGTATTAAGGGCTTGCTTGAAGTCTTCTTAGCGCTTGTAGAGACGGCGTCCGCGTCGGCATTGTAGTTTCGTGTTGGCTTCACTTCGAACTTGGAGGGGGTGGCGCCATTCGGGCCAATCTTAGTTCCCTTGGATACCAACGGCTTGCCGTCTAGCTTACGCAGTCTGTGTTCGAGTACCGCGCGTAGTCGAATACCCATTTCGGCTCTTTCTTCATCGTCTACAAGAATAGTCTCACCATCGGCACCCTCTTTGCTGAGTTCGGAAAGCGCATCAACACGTAGACACAAAGCAGCTTTGGCGGATAGAGTACGGGCAATCTTTCCCTTGTTCTTGCCGCTCGCCTGTCCCACGAGGGAGGAGTGGTAGATGAGACCATACTTGGGTGTATCGTGTTTGGTCTTCAGGGCACGGAAAAGAGCCTTCTCGGCACCTAGAATCTGAATGGTGCTACCAGGGCTCTTGGCTAGCTTCATGAGAGACCCAGTGTGCGCGATGAGACGAGCACCAACCAGTTCTCCTATGAGTTCTGTCAAGTTGGGTGCAATTGCCTTCATGCGTGATGTTAGGTACTGGGAGAGTTGTTGTCGGTACTCGGTGAAGCTGATGACCTGCTCAGCGAGGAGCTTGATATTCTCGAGATCAAAGTCGAGAATTTCGGTACCCATACTGACTTCCGCAGCAGCCTTCACTCGAGTTTCGATATCCTCAGGAAGGATTTCGGAGAAGTCCGTGTTGGGAGCATTTTCTCGCACTCCCATAACGAGAATGATGCGAGCGTAGGCGAGGTTATCCTGGACAATGCGATCCAGCTCGGGGAAATGCCAACCGTACCACTCCTTGACTCGCATAGCGTAGTTGTTCAACTCCTTGTCCAAATCATCGAGCAGCTTGATAGCTTGAACGATCATAACATCGACCTTGTCCGGGGAGAACTTGAGCTTGTGGCGCGAGATGGAGTGAGACAGAGCCAGGGCCATGTTCCCCAGGTAGTCGCTTTCCAATTCGGGGAAGAGCTCAGGAAGATATGTTTTGATTGCGCGGAAGAGTTCATTGGTGGATGAGTCGGATACGGGAGTGATGTTTAGCTGGGGAAGAACGTTAATCGCGAGCGCCAGCTTTGGATCGGCAACGGCAAGCGATGCTTTTCGTTCCTCCTTGATGTCGTCGAGTAGGTTCTGCAACATAGGTGTGACTTTGCCCTCGGTAAGGGCAGTGTATTCGCCCAAGGCTTGAGCGGAGTCTTCGAACTTGACCATCTTCTTGAGCGACAGCCTATTTTGGTATTGATGAGTATGCCGTTTTTGAAGAATGTACGATATGAAACTTACATCGAGTTGATGGCTTCAGCGCCAGCAAGCTGTTGGTGGTAGTCATCGCGGGACAACAGCTTCTTGTCCTTGGCCTTGAACAGACCGTAGCTATCATCGCGTTAGCACAAGACGAAAAGTTTACAACGGTGACAAACTCACCCTGCAGGCGTTTCTGCAAGAACGAAGAGAGGCATATTTGCAGGATGTTTCAATTGACGGAGAATGATGACCTGCGCAGTTCCCCTCAAGTCGATCGTGCCGCTATTGAAAGATAAATAAAAAAAAGTTCTGTAGGGACCGAAGCTCTACTTGATGTAAAATTTTATTAGACCTTAGGAAAAAAAAAATTGGGAAAGCTACCGCATAAAGGTGGAGCCCTCAGATTGTGGGCGCCAGTTAAAGCTTGCATTTGCTACTACTACCTGCTAAGCACACATGCCTATATAGTTGCATCTACTAGTATTATCACTACTTTATCCAGTATACCGTTTTATACAGTACGAAGTAACCTCAGCCTTAGCTTCTTGAGCTGCAGCCATTATGCAACTGCCAACCTATCAACTGAGCTTGCAGGACAGCATCAATCTTCAAGAGCCCTTCCAGAGATCACCATAGCACACATTCGCCAATATGGAAGGCCTCTTCTTTAATGTCAACAATGGGTACATCGAAGGCATTGTGCGAGGATATAGAAATGGTCTTCTCACAGGTGCCAACTATTCCAATCTGACGCAATGCGAGACCATCGATGGTACGTCTGTCTCTTATATATACAATCCACAGCCATATACACAGCCATATATCTCTAACATGTGCTACTAGACCTGAAGCTTCAGCTCGGTCCAGCTTACGGCGACTTCCTCGCCGCCCTCCCCCCGAACCCGTCCACCTCCAGCCTCGCCGCAAAGACCACCGACAAGCTCGTCTCCGAGTTCCGCTACGTCCGCGCCAACGCCGTAGGCTCGCTCGCCCAGTTCCTGGACTACCTGACGTACGGCTACATGATCGACAACGTGGCGCTGCTGATCACGGGCACGCTGCACGAGCGGGACACGCGCGAGCTGCTGGACCGGTGCCACCCGCTGGGCTGGTTCGAGACGATGCCGGTGCTGTGCGTGGCGACCAACATCGAGGAGCTGTACAACAGCGTGCTGATAGAGACGCCGCTGGCGCCCTACTTCAAGGGCAGCCTGAGCCACCAGGACCTGGACGAGCTGAACATCGAGATCGTCCGCAACACGCTCTACAAGAACTACCTCGAGGACTTCTACAGCTTCGTCAACACCCACCCCGACATGGCCGGCACCCCGACGTCCGAGGTCATGAGCGAGATCCTCGAGTTCGAGGCCGACCGCCGCGCCATCAACATCACCCTCAACTCCTTCGGCACCGACCTCGGCAAGGCCGACCGCAAGAAGCTGTACCCGAGCTTCGGCAAGCTGTACCCCGAGGGCACCCTGATGCTGTCGCGGTCCGACGACTTCGAGGGCGTGCGCCTGGCCGTCGACGGCGTGTCCGACTACAAGAACTTCTTCGACGCCGCCGGGCTCGGCGGCGGCCCGTCCGGCCCCGGCAACATGGCCGGCGGCGCCGGCGGCAACGAGCGGAGCCTCGAGGACATGTTCTACCAGAAGGAGATGGAGATCTCCAAGTCCGCCTTCACGAGACAGTTCACGTACGCCATCGTGTATGCGTGGATCAAGCTAAGGGAGCAGGTAAGCCGAAGCAGATCCCCCCCAGTCGAGCCAGCTGCTGCGTCCCAGATTCTTTCTAACCTGCTCTGTGTAGGAAATCCGCAACATCACGTGGATTGCCGAGTGTATAGCACAGAACCAGAAG
Organism: Hypoxylon cercidicola; assembly: GCA_022578845.1. Taxonomy (NCBI): domain Eukaryota; kingdom Fungi; phylum Ascomycota; class Sordariomycetes; order Xylariales; family Hypoxylaceae; genus Hypoxylon; species Hypoxylon cercidicola. The sequence goes on along the minus strand of MU399494.1, from coordinate 336,329 downwards.
GAGAGGATCGGCAACTACATCAGCGTATTCTGATTTTCTTTTTTTTATAACTATGCATACCTCACAAAACCGCTTGTCATCACTCTCTTTTCGACAAAACTCTGTAGAACTAATGGATGGGATACCAAGGAATTAGCATTTCAAAGTTGTGATTGTCACTGGAATTTTATTTTATAACAAAGGCGCTAATTAGGCTGATGGACAGAATAGTTTTAGAGCTCTCGCGTTTCCAAGGCTGCTTGCTTGCTGGTGTTGTCGTATTGTACATAAGCACATGATATTACAGAGTATGTGTCTAGGCCTCTATATCATACACTTCGAATAGGAACATTGGCCAGAGAGCTTTATGTGGTGATCTGCTCCTTCCAAGTTGCAGGGCTCAGACCGAGAGTCTCGATCATATGCCTCCACCGATCGCTTCCCCTTTCCTTGCGGTCCATGTACCGTAGGAGTTTCTGTCGTCTGTGCAGCAGCAACCTTAGATCCCGCTTGCCCACCTTATCCTTGTAGCCCCTCCCCTTCTCCAACTCGTTGGCCAGAGCCTGGATCTTGGTCGTCAGGATGGCAATCTGCACCTCGCTGCTTCCCGTGTCCGGACCGGCCCTCACCGGCCGCTCTTCTCTCTCCTGCCCCCGAGACAGAGCCTTGGGCTTTAAGATCTGGTCCGTCTCGTGTCGCCCAAAGGTCTCGATGCACCTTCGGATGTTGGCGTGCAATCTATCCTTCGCGGACCCGTTGTCTATATGCGTAATGCGCTCCAACGCCTCGACGGCCTTCGCGTGGTGCTGCTCGTGGAGCTTGACCATTTTTTCGTACTCCTTGGAGCCGACAGGGGCCAGATCGGTCGCGATAGGCCGGGTGAGGGTGTAGGCGTTCTCGATTGCCAAATCCAGCTCCGCCTTATGTACGAGGTTGTTCAGGATGTGGGGAGAGGTGGGAAGCGGGTGAGGCTCATCCAACGGATTGCCATCCTCGTCGACTGGCGGTTTGGACAGCGGTGTCTGGCCAGCAGAGGTCAAGGACTCGATAAATGGCGTGGGAAGACCGCGGATGGGGTCGCCGTGCTGAGCTTCCCTAACGGTTTCGATCTCTTCTCGCCTCTTTAAGTGGGTGGCTTTACGCTGCTGCATTTGAGCCCATCGGTAGGGATCTTGCTTTGCCAGCCGCTTCTTCTCCTTTTGCGACAGAGACGCGGTCTGGGTGATGGGGAGGAGGGACGGAGTAGGTGGTTTTACGGCTGGTCGTAGACATACTGGAGAGAAAGCAATTGTGAGCCAATGGCAATATACTCAATGGGGCAGTATCTAATTACTCACAGGAAAAGGTACCTAGGCGCTGTACGCCTGGTATTCGGGGTGGCATGACGGCGTATTTTGCGATGTCGAACTGCTGGAAAATGAGTTCAACTTTTAAGCAGTGATCCACTTTTCACTTTTGGACCTGCAAAAATGGCTAAGCACATTTGCAACTTCCATTGTCTACCTTATGTAATCCATGCGGGTCTCCGCTGCCCTGCTGTTGGAGAAAATGGCGGAACGGTGAAATATGGCTTCCGTGAATTGTAGCGGAGTGCCTGTGGATCTGAGGCTCCTGCCCCACCACGGTACCTAGGTACGTACAGATATCCGCTTATCCCGATCGGCACTAGCGTCTCCAAACCCTAAGCTTTTCGCACCAAATCAATTTGAAGCATTCGACCGCGAACTTTTTTTTCCTTCGTCTCGAGGAACATCATCTTGAATAACGAAGGTCGCGCAATCCCCATCTCTCAAACACCTCACCTTCTTTCTCCTTTCCACACTACCTGAATTCAAGATGGCACCTTCAAACCTTCCCGCGTCCATGCACGCGACGTCTCAGGACATCGAGATGCTCCTGGCCGCCCAGAGCCATCTCGGCTCCAAGAACTTGCAGGTTCACATGGAGCCTTACCTTTGGAAGACCCGCGCTGATGGTGTCAATGTCATCAACATTGGCAAGACCTGGTATGTTTTTGTTTTCTCTATTAGATTGCGCAATTGAAAATAAGGAAATGCTAATATGATTTTCGCAGGGAGAAGATCGTCCTGGCCGCCCGTATCATCGCTGCCGTCGACAACCCCGCCGACATCTGTGTCATCTCCGCTCGTCCCTATGGTCAGCGTGCCGCCCTGAAGTTCGCTTCCCACACTGGTGCCGTTGCTATTGCTGGTCGATTCACCCCCGGTTCCTTCACCAACTACATCACGCGATCGTTCAAGGAGCCCCGCCTCATCGTTGTCACGGACCCCCGCACTGATGCCCAGGCCATCAAGGAGGCTTCCTACGTCAACATCCCCGTCATCGCCCTCTGCGACACTGACTCCCCCACCGAGTACGTTGATGTTGCCATTCCCACCAACAACAAGGGTCGCCACGCTATTGGATGCGTCTGGTGGATGCTGGCGCGTGAGGTGCTCCGTATTCGTGGTACTATCGCCACCCGTGACACTCCCTGGGACGTCATGGTCGATCTTTACTTCTGTATGTATACACCTAGCCAAAGCCACATAGGAAACGAAACTAACAGCACACAGACCGCGACCCTGAGGCTGAGGCCGAGGAGAAGGTCGAGGAGGAGAAGCTGCCTGGTGCCGAGGAGGTTGGCCCCGCTGCCATCGAGACTGGTACCTTCACTGGTGCTACTGGTGCCGACTGGGAGTCGGCTCCTGCTGGCTTCGCTGCTGCTCAGCCTGGTGGCTGGGACGGACAAACTGATGAGTGGGCCGGTGCCACCCAGGCTCCCGCTGGTGAATGGGGCGCTACGGATGCTAAGGAAAGCCAATGGTAGGGACAAGGCATTAGCGATCTGGAGCAGGCCCAGGACACCCAGGGGATGCATGAGTCTGGCGGACAGGAGCAGGGTGTCATCAACGACGATGATATCCAATGGTAAACCATACCTCTACATCACACCACCAACAGCAATTATTTGATTTTCCAACGGCAAAACGGATTAGGGGAGTACGGGTCAACTTGACAGTACTAATGAGGGAAAGATATCCGGTCTGGGGTTGGTTGCCTTCTTTTCTTCTGCTTGGTCTATAGTTGATTCTGCTTCGTAGGTAGTTCAGCTATTTTCTTTACACGAAGATGATGCACACCAATCCGAGTTCGGGGGAATGCCCTGTACAGTCAAAGGGGTGGACTTGATCGTTATCCCGCCCGTCTCTCCTTACTAGCTTAGTTGCTAATACGAAATGAATCAAGCAAGACCTGATGCCTGTACCCAGTGATCTTGATGTAAAATGGTGACCTAGAGTATAGCTCTTGAGGCAATTCACCTTACGTAGGAGTGACCGGGGCGAAGATAGGATATCCGATGTAGACTATATAATTCTGCTGTGTAACACCGTCATTACACGTTGAATTCCTAGCAATCGAGGTAGACAGATCACGATCAAGGTAATCAAGTAATTGTCGAATATTTTCTCTTCTCCTAGGCCTTAAGAAGACATGTATCTAAGCTGGAGTACTGTATCTACTTCCGCCCTCCATCCTTTCTTCTCTCCGCTGATAAGTTCAACAACAACAACAACAACACGAGCTTCGGGTTTAGTATAGTAAGGGGTTCTTTTTTTATGAAGGGGGTATCGGTATATGAACAATTGATTGTCTGACGATAACAAAGAGTATCATCACCGTGTTACTCGACTCTGTTTTGCATTCCCTCTCTTCCTCTTTGAACTTTCCCCCTCTTCTCTCCCTATTTGCTTAGGTACCTCCTATCCGTTTCTTGTACATCTGTTCCGTCGAACACCCTTGCTCTTCCGCCCCTCACTAACGGCCTTTCTCTCAAAGGGGGTTGTTTTGGTTGGTTCATTTCATCGACGTTAGAAAGCTCCCAGAAACGCAAACGCAAAACGGTCCGCTAAAACTCCGGTGCTGTTGATGAAGTGAAGAGAAGAGAAAAAAAAAATACGTGTGAATGCCCCCTTTGCTGCCGAATGTTGGTGTTTTGTCATGCGAACCGCTCCCGGGCTGCCTATGATATTGAAGAATGCGTTGGCGTGGAATGACAAGAATACTACATGCAAGAAAAATGAACTTGCCCGAGATGGGGCAGGTGAACAAAATGCAAAAGGTATTATGCATTTTTAACGTAGTACAACTCCCCCGTTTCGCCAATATGCCGTGATCAAGTATCGTGGTATCGTATGGGTATTATGGTAAAGATTCAAAGAAAACCTGCGTAATGGTACATTGGTGGGTTTGCGCGGGCTGGGTGGCGTCTATGATGTGTGTAGTAAAGGAAAGGGGGTATCTAAGCGATAGTGAACTCGGCCGTGGACAATGATATACAGATTCGTAGTACGAATAATCTCGGAGAGGCCGATCGATGGCGTTGCTTGTATGCACAAATCTTCTTCGCCTACTCCAAGCTTTCTGATTGCTTTCTGATCTCCTCGTCGCTCAGAGCACCCATCCAAAGACAACGCTCGGTAATGCCTTCAATGGGCTGGAATTGGTAATGAGTGCTAGCTTCTAGAAGGCGAAGCAATGTTTTTACTACCGATGCAGCGATGCGGCAGCGCTCAAAATTCACTAGTGGCGCCGTGGTCGGCGAGCTGGCAATTTCAGATGGTCGCTGCGAGTTGAAGAGCAGATCGTGGGTGTAAATCCCAACGAACGGAATACATCCAGTATCAGCAGCATTGCCACCGCCTTCCATCTCCGCTCGCAGGTTGTAGAAGTTCTTCGTAGGCGAAACAAGCGCTTCAAGATCCTTCAAGGTCTTCAGATCAGTGGGTGGAACCATCATCCAGGTCCTGCTGAGCCTTGCTACTTCGTTTGACGTCAGTGCAATGGCGATTTGGCTCATAGTTGCGAAATTTCGATACTTCCTGCAGTGGGCAGCGATGTGGAGAAACTTGATGATGCATCGAGCCCGCTCCTCAATATCTTGAGTGAGGACGATCTCGGAAATAACCCACTTGACCATGATGTTAAAACGCGCAACGACAACTTCCACGCCTCGAGCGTCTGTATTCCGAAGGAAATCCACCCACGATCGCGAGTCGTTGTTCGCATTTTTCCACCGCATCTCGATTAGTTCTTTCCAATCCACTTCGTTGAGGGCGTCCTTCTCGATTAGGGTGAACTGCTGAGCAAGGATCTCGGAGTCGAAAGCGAGTATGAAAGGCAAATGGGCCGAGTTCTTCCGGCCTGACTCGGCCGACAATCTAGGCGCATTGCGGAGTGCCTCTTCCGTGCCAGTTGGATCCCGAGGAGAACCTGAACCGTGACGGTACATCGCAGTGGTGGGCGTCGTGTCAGGAGTAGGTGGCAACGGTTTCTGAGCCCACAGTTGATGTTCGTGAAGCTGTGGAACAGGATCAGACTCGGGGGACGTTTCAGACGCCTGCGAAAATGTCCGGGGGGGAGAAGGAGGCTTGTCCTTAGCCATGAATGTATCAGGTGATGAGCCGGTATGGATAGGAATAGGCCTCTTGGGGGACCGCGGCTGTCCAAAAATATAATCATCCGGGTCGGGCATGTCGCCAGACATCTCAGATGAAAGAGCAGAGTCGTCATCGCTGTCCACGTCTAGGAAGTTAGTGTCTTCAGGCGCAGTTGCTCCTGGTTTGATCTTGTTGATGCTGTCGGTTTTCTGTACGAATTCATAAGACGGATGCACAGACGAACTAGCTATAGCGTCGTCCCCCTCTTCCACTGGCGTTTCCGAGCCTATTAGTATCGAATGGTCCGTCCATTCTCGAGTGACTGTTTTACTGTGCCCATCATCTGTCAAGCCTCTATCAAGGAGTGGAGTAGAGTTGTAAGTCTCTCTCGAATCTTCTGACAAGAACGAGACAGCCTCGGAAGTACGGGGGAGGGCAAGTCGACTATGAAGCGGTAAATTGAAATCTTCCTCCAAGGGTGATACCACAGGAGCTTCATCATCACCGATGTGTTGTTGACGATGCTTTCGCTTTTCTTCTTTGACATGCTCTATCTCGGGTGTTGCCATAGACCTATCTCTGAGATCTTCGAGGTTGTTCTCAGGTATCTTCGAGGGTTCCATCGAGAGTTTGGCCACCCTTTTCTCGTATTTACCCTCTAGTTTTAGGAGAGCCGACTCAACACCCCCGTCGTCGTCATCGTCTGGAATTTGCGCAAGCTTCTGCGCTTCCGCCTCGAAGGACGGTCGCATGACGGGCTTCGATGAGTGAGTACTGAAAAGTGAAACTTGCGGCTTCGGAGGCTGTTCTGCCATGGCCCCTAGAGAAAATATTTCTGCTCTTTTCTGCGAATAGTCGCTACTTACGACATCAATAAAGGCGCTCGAGTCTCGGATAGGACTTCGCAGGTATGAGCTTCTGATGGATTCTGAATATGTTGTTAACGAGCCCACGGAGCGTGACCTATGAAGAGGCGCAGCGTCGAGATCGTGAACATTGGTTGCTCCTCGCAGATCACCACCCGGTCTTCTTCTAAGGACTCTAAGCGGCGGGGGCATGACCTCTGACACTACCGAGCCTTCCGAATATGTTGTGGCATCGAAGCTCCTGATTGTGGACTGCGCCGCGATGCCACTTTGAAAGGACGCCCACCGACGATGAGCAATGGAGCCTCTCGACCGATAGCTACGACTTGACTGTTGACGTTGATGCCGTCTCATGTAACTTAACGGAGGCTTGCTAGGAGACTGCTTGACTTCAATCGACGGACGGGCGTTGGTATTAGTATCCTCGGAGGAACGTCCCGGGCCTAAGGTGTCTAAATCGGGAATAAACGGTGGTAAAGGAGTCGCGCAATCCGAGGCTCTGAAAGCATGCTGTCCTAGAAGGTAAGAAGATCTTCTCGGAGTGTTTCCGCGTACTGCGCGTCCAGGTGGTGTTGTAGGCGGCGTTAGATTAGCACCACCAGCTCCCATCATACTCTCTGCGAAGGCTTCGACAGACGGGTTCAAAGCAGTCAAAGCACTGCTCATAACCGGATATTCCCCAGGCAAGGTTCCATCGACAATAACGATGGATTTGCTCCCTGCTGTGATCGCAGTATCGCTGGCGGGTCTTAATTCGAATGAAGAGTCTAGGTGAGCTGCTGAGTACTCTATTCCATCGTTGGGATGCTCGGCGTGGCTCGCATGGCTTGCAGTTTCAGCGATGGCATCCTCTCGCACTGCGTTTTTGAAGTCTTCTGCAATCGTCGCGCCGAGAACATCGATCCGTATGGGAGCCCTAACACCATTCAGTCGAGGTGGACGCGCTTGCGGCACAACAGCGGTCCCGGGAAGTCTATTAGTAGTAGCACCTCTGGGTCCGATAGGCGCGATGTCGATGAAAGTTCCCTGTGTCGGTGAAATCCCCTGGCCCCTCGTGCTCAGCGCCCTACGCACGCTGCCAATCAGTTTCCTCATGCCTTGGCCAGACATAGCCGACCCAGAGCCTTTCTCTTTCGGCGGTACAATGGGGTGCGGCTGAAACACGGTGGTTTGGCGCGACACCCCCCAGGGGCTTGGGGGGTCTATCTCAACAAAAGGTTGGCTTGGCGGTAGAAGATTCCCTCGGACAAGGCTACCAGCATATGGTAGGGTAAGTAAGAATTCGGCATTTTTGTAGAGTACCTTCTCTGTTATCGAGCCATGTTCCCGCAGAGAGTCTGTCAGACTGTTGTTGCGCTTATGAGATGTGTGTGGCCTCACACGTTTTCCGGTCAAAGCACGCGGGGTAGGAGCAACAGGATCGTTGGTATGGGTGTAGATGGAGCTAGGATCGACAGGATGGGCGGCGAGGGCGGAGCTTGCACTTGGATCGCCCATTCGCAGTCCCTTGGTTGGAAGCGAGCAGGATACCACGTCGAGACTCGCAATACTAGTTGGCGAAGTCTGCCTCCTGTCCAATTCCGTAGGTCGTTCTTCTTCTGGCGTGTCTGGGCGCACTCCACCGAGTAAAATCGAATCGATATGGCCTGCCTTAGACACATCCGCGAAGAAGCTATTATCAGGTCCCGAAACGCCATTGGGAAGATTGATACTGTATATCTGCAGGGGCTCATCAGATTCGGTCTCCCAGAAGCTAGGGTCTAGGCTTGGATCGCGATGACCGGCAATTCCACCAGGCGCAATGGGAATATCAGGACCCAATGACGAATTGAATTCCGGACCGTCCCAGAACTGCGCGCATACTCGTCTCCAACATTTCTTCAGTTCTCCTAGGATCTTCAGCTGGACCTTTCGTCCTCTTTCATCTTGCGAGAGTTCCTCTGCAAAGTCATTTATGAGGTTGCAAAACATGACTCGGAGGTGGTAATCCACAACGAAGTCGTCAACGAAATAGTTTAAGATCCAATGTCTCATAGCAACGAATGTCCTCACCCTAACTACCATTCCAGTCTCGTCATCTCGGGATACGGCCCATCGGAGTCTAGCGACCACCATCCGGAGCAAGTCTTGCGGGTCAAGGAATGCGCGGAATGTCAGAAAGAAGTCGGAGATTAGTTCATAATCCAGGAAACTGGGAGACGTAATTTCGGCGACCAGTCGTGGTGGCGTGGCAGCGGTCACGGCGCCTGTCGCGGAGGAATAGCGTACAATGGAACGATCATCACAAGCAGGCTTGAAAGTAAGAGCATCGAACATGGCAGGTTCAATAGCCAAGTGCGTTGAGAGATATGTCGACCGAACGGGGGGAAGAGTACATCGCGGTGTGGGAATGGTGGCGGGACTAAGCAAGCCTGGTGACGACGGTTGGATATGCGGTGTAGAGCTTGCTCGTTGCCTTACGGTGTCCATAGATTCAGGGTGGAGCGAATTCATGTCACGTATTGACGGTCGAAGGAAGGATGCGTTACTCGAGCGGATATCCTCGGTTGGAGCGTACGATGAACCACGAATGAGAGGCGTTCCCCTAAGGGTAAATCTTGGTGTACCCAGCTTCCACGAAGGAATGGAGATTTGAAGAAGCGAATCTTTGCTAGCGCCGATGTCTTCGACCGTCTTAGATTTCTGTTCATCCCGCGGCTTCGATATCACAACCTTGAAAACCCCAGCATCACCTTCCTGCGCTATGCTCGCGTCGTGAATAGTTGAATCTGATAATGCGCGGCGGTTGCGGGTCTTATTTGACTTTAAATCGAAGTACGCTCTCTTCCTCACGACTCCAGGGGAAGGAGAATCAGCCCCAGGCGTTGGAGTCCATTGGCCACTTATCAGCTCGCTGTTCTCATCGGGCGCTCTCTTATGTTGCGCCAGGGAATCTAAACCCGCGGTGCTTGGTGGAGTGATGGGAAATACGAAGTTGGGTTGCGGATATCTTTGGTTCGCTGGCCGCACGGTAGGTCTGTTGTAGTTCTCGGTTAGTATATTAACACCAGCTAGATTTCCAAGTGGTATATACCTCAGATATATCTGCCCGTTGTTCCCCACGTTCGCTACGGTAAAATGCCTTCCTTCTCGGCCGGCCGAACCTCCATCTGGCGTTAAATTCCACTTCTCACCATCGGCTTCCCGTTTCGCATTGTTTCCGTCGTGCCCCCCAGCTTTCCTCTCGCTTGCCGGTACCAATGGTCTCGAGCCAACTCGAGGTATGCGCATTTTGGATCCTCCAAGTTTGCCAGTTTGACCACCCAGGGGCGGCGACTTCCTTGCCTTGGAGTCTCGAGCTGAGGTCTTGGGCGATTTCTGATTTCTCGGAGAATCTCTCGGGGACTGGAGGAGGCTAAGTTTGGACTGCATCGACGGATGCAGGCCTCGAGGGTCCACCTCCATGACTCTCTACTACGCGGCAGATCGGTGCCTGCTGAACCCAATGGTGACGGACGGATGCATTGAAGGCCGGAAACACGAAGTAAATCGAGGAGATCCACGGAAGGGGTGAAAATGGTAGCCCCTTTTCAAAGGGAAAAGTCGTGCGACTCGATTGGGTGTCTTCGATGTGTGAGGTGCTTCGCGCACACGATTAGCATAATGGAGGCGTTCCTCTTCGTCTACTTCGTATTCGCGGTTGATCGGATATTTTTCGAAGTCGTGATACGTTGACAAGCACGCTCGTTGCCAATCGTCCAAATCCAAATGCCGAATTTCTTTTTGCGACGTCTCTAATTACGATTCCCCTTTTCGAGCTATGGGATGCGACGAAAGTCAATTGGATGTGGTCCGGTTGGACAACGGCGGTGGGTGACTGGATGACTGGGTGACTGGCGAGAAGGAGAGTTTACCGGGGCTGGGATGGCAGAAGTATCTTTTGCTTTTGCTTGGCCACATGCGTCGGGAGAGAGTGAGACGGAAGAGAGCGACTGGCTGACTGGGGCGCTGGGTCACTGGCTTGGGGCTTTGGGGCTTGGAACTTGGGACTTTAGGGACAGGCGAGAGCAGGCAAGCAATGCAATGCAATGCCTGCCAACCTGCGAGAAGCGAAGTGCACTGGCCCCGGCTACCGGCCCAGGCCTTAAGCAGGGAAGATTAGTGCAGGGGTCATACCTATCGATCGGTCCCATTCGTCCAATCGTCACGCATAGGTCGACTGCAATTTGCTGTGGCCGGTCTGTTTGGCCCCCGGTTTGTCCCCTGCAATAATAAATCTACAGGTGCCTAACAGGGCCTATCAACTCGCACGGACGCTACCACGAGAACTCAAGACTTCAAGACTGAAGGACCTGGGCTTCCTCGATCCTTTCAGTCGATTTCTAATCTCGTCAGTTTTATATGCGACTATTCAGCTCTTTGGCCGTTGTATCATAATGGACTAGTCAGGCACATTCGGTAGGAGATAGAGTGCGGCGCATTGGTAAAGTTGACCTCGTGGCCTCTTCTCTTGTTTGCGTTGGTCAATTCATCCGATCTGTTTCCTTTTTTCTCTCCACGATTATGCACACCCGAGCCTACACGGCAAGACCGACGTGTAAGAAGACGGTATTAATAGTCTAGACTAGACCCTCCGCCCTACCAAGATCCAAGGCTTTTTTGCATTATTCCTATTCTTGGTCCAAACCATGACTTTAAGGAAAACAGACAGAATTAGAGCGACCTAGTATACATCTAACCTCTTGTGGAGGGTTGACATCATTTCCCATCGCGTCGGGACGAAGGTTGCTTAGTCGTTTCATGCAAGCGAGCTCGTCGCGGCCCCTTCAATGTAAATGCGACGGACCATTGTGTGCACAAGAGAAGGCATTCTTATAGATGATGCATCTTCTATATTTACCTACCTACTAGCATATCATGAACTAACAAAAATGATTTAGAAAAAACTATATCCATAGTTTTATTTGTCTCCAATTGTATATTGACTTATTAGAAGGCAGGCGAATGGGAGCATCAAGTCCAATCATGGTGATGACTTGGCCACTAGTCTGTCCAATATGAAGCCACGATTAATTATTTGCGCCAGGAACAGGTTAAGCTCGCAACTCTAATGAACCCCACGAGCTTCAACGATCACCAGGGGCTATAAAAAAAAACTCGGCCCGGAACGAACTACCGAAATCGTTATTGGTCCTTCATCGATTCCTCGATTTCGCTACGTCAGAGAGACATTTCAATTTTGACGACACGTTCTTGGTCTGCGATTCTATTCTCTCCCACCACACTGTTCCATGCCATTTTTAGACTTGACTATATCCGATGACCCCGATGACCACGATGACTACGCGGATGCGTTGGATGGATCCTGCTTGTAAGCTTCTTGCACACACCACGTATTGTATTTGGCTTGCGCCTCGTGACTCGTGAGCACTAGAGAGTCAAACCGAAAATGGTGTGCCTCTTTTAGGGCACAGAATGCGAAACAATGATGGGAGACCGAGGAAAGGGGGAGAGGAACTGGAGGCAGGATTGGTACATCGCGAGTGTGCTATCATCCACGATACCAAGACGCTTGATAGTGTAGTAATTGATACCTTTTCCTGCATGGCCGATCCTCATCAACCACTTCTCACGATACTAGCAGAACCGGATAATACCAATCAGAAGAGCTTACTTAACAACTAGTCCCCTGTGGTGGGTTCCTTTCTCTCCAATGGAGTTACTATCGCGAAATTTCGCACAGCATTGTCTTTTTGACACCCCTTTCTGCCATGTAACTCTACCCAGCTCAGCTCCAGTCAATATCAACTCGTCAGATGAACTCATCGCGCATCATCTCGTCGCGTCTCAACCAGTTTCTTCAGCGCTGCTCGACGCAATAGAAAGGCGTCGCACAGAACTGACGATATCTAGCTGACCTAGACCGCCGCACACTATCAATGCTAGTCGTGTAATAGAGGGGTTTTCCTATGTATTTATATAGGTAGTAGCGCAAAAAGTCGAACCATCCCGCAAGCCTTTCTACAGTACCACCCTACAAGGCTCTAGTCCAGGGACGGGCAAAGCATGCCATCTTTCGTGGGGAAAGGCATCCCACGTGCCAGACGACTCCCGACCTTACCTATCAAGTAACTGGTATAGCAGATCAACTGTTGATCTCGGAGCTGTCAAGCTTATGAAGTCTGGAGCTTCGCGGTGACGCTCGGACCTTGAAACAAGCGCCCAATCCGCCAGTCCGCCTACGGGAACCATGGAACCATGGAACCATGAGAACTATCAAGCTGGAAACTTTGGAACGGTCTGCGATCGATGCAGTACCATCACCAAAACCGACTTGAGGTTGCATGGAACGGAGGGGACAACAGATCTTGGCACCCCCCGTCAGGACCCCTCTTCTCTGTAGCACTCCTCATGTTGCGGTCTGCGCCAGGGACTTCACCTCAGGACTCAGAGCACAGCGTAGAAGGGATAAAGGATCCTGCTAGGTAATTCGATTACAAGTCCTGGACTTGAAGGGACTTGAAAATTCGATTTGCGACAACGAAGTAGTTACCGAATCTGTCCAGGTTGACTCTCAAGGCCCTTAATCTTGCGCACTGTAACAGTGACGAACTGGGCAGAGAGGATTCGTTCCACTCGGCATACTACCAGGTGCGCACCATGTTACCAAAGCCAACATTTAAGCCCTTGTCTAGTCACATTCTATCCAGGTGGTTACCCCCGCGAGGTTACCTTTAGCCCAAAGACAGTAGATTACCTAGCTTTGAGGCCTAGATATCAGATACATATCTAATCCATCATCCTCAGAATAAGCATCGAGGGCTTGGAAACCTTGATGATAGCCGATGTCGCATCCTACCAACGCTGGGCTCTACCTACCCAATTTGTTTAGACTGCCGTTCGTGTAGACTTACACTAGTGTTCTTCCCTTAAGTCAAAGGACCTTACCCGAGACAACCTTGAAGAACTGTGGATTTAAGGGTATTAGGACACAAGGCGAGAAAAAAACGAGGCGGACCTGGCAGGGTCTTTTCTGCTCCAGCTTCAAAAGCCAAACTGAATTACAAAATTACGGAACAGTTCGAGGGAAAGCAACTTCAGAATGCATCTGTCACGCATCATGTCCGTTTGCTCGAATTGGGCCCTCACGTACGCTAGAGCAAGCCCTGTCTCATCCACCTCAACCACTGACAGGCATTACGGTGAATCATACCCCCAAAGACCCCGAAGATCTGATCTCGTCCTCCTAAGCAGATAGCCGGAGATCTCTGGGAACACAACAGCACATGTCGTAGCATCGCTTTCTATGCGTCGTATCTACACAGAGTAGACATGACGTCGTGCATGAAAACGCTCGCACGATCGTGGCATGGAAAAATCAGCCGACGGCAGTGTACCAACAGATCTATCATCTCTGATCTCTACAGCTCAAACAAGCCTTGACAAAGTATGGAACGTGTGGGGTTCGGAACCCTACAAGACAAGTTGCCTGCCCCGCGGGCATTGATTGATTTCATCGATGAAACCCGGCTCTTAGGCGATCCCTTTCCGTAAAAGCCCACTCAAAAGGAACAATTGTCATCCTGTATCTCAACTCGCTTCGGAATTGCAAAACCTCTAGCATGGCTGCTTGGCAGCTAACCAGCAGTGATGCCTAGCCCGCCCACAATAGGCGAGCTAGGTAGGTAGGTACCTAAGGTAGGTACTGACAGACATCCGGACGGAGTCGACGGACCGCTACTCGCCGCTCGGAATCCTCCCTAGCTAAAGCAGTGGGGGAGGCGAACAGGTGCTGGAATGACGATACCGATTTGGAATTTGACAGATATCACCATTTCACATCCATAGCCATCCCTTAAACCAACACCTCTAGACTGCATTCTTTCGACTTTGAAATTGCAGATTGGCTTTGTATGTAGTGAAATAAAAATAAATTTCTAATTAAATTATATTAGGTATAAAGTTACCCCGCTCCGGCTCTGTGTTTACCTACGTATTACCTAATCATCAACTTCGTCATTGCGTCAATGTAAGTAATTTGGTGTTTGTTTTTATTTACTTTTCTACCATGCCCTTTTCTATCCAGTATAAGCCCTTGATGCGATACCATCCCCTCAGGATTCCAGATCAGGCGGCAATAACAGATGACGATCTAGTGGCCCTAGATGCTCAGCGGATTAGCTTCGACGCCGAAATCACAAATATACAAATCAGGCATCCAGGATATAATGAGGGAACGCTACCGTTATTATCTTTCCCTCGCTTAGACGATGGCGGGGTTGATTACGAGCTTGCAATCCAAGCCTGTTATCTCCTAGTTCAGAACGCCTGGCCTCGCGACGGCGTACCTACCCAAGATACCCCGTACCTTTCGTACTCTCGCAGCCCCCGGGACACATCTGACCTGGCCGCGGCCTCGGTTATCAAGCCGTCGGCTACTGGTGATACTATTATTCGGAGGGGTTGCTTTTTACATGTCCCTAGTCATAAAGGTGACTGCTTTCTTGTTTAAGTTATGATTATTATTAGCTAATTGTAGTAGACGAGAATCCATATCCTATTACTCCTACGTTCGCGCACTGGGAGTTTCCACACATTATCCACCCTCCTCCGTCGCCTGAAGCCCTTCTTCAGAATCCCGATGCCGCAACCCAACGCCCGACGCCCTACCTACCTACTGACTGGCGCAAGGCGACTATCAGTGCGTTCACTCGTCCTCTGAGTGGTTTAAAAGGTCGTGATGCTGCCTTGAATCGTGACGGGACTTGCCGGGTTACGGCTTGGTCCGCGGGTTTGGAGGCGGCTCATTTGGTCCCAAAAGAAGCCAGCCTCTGGTTTAACTGGAATCAGATGCTATCGTACGCGAGAGTTAGAACCGTTAGCAATCCGTGGGACGACCTGGCCAATTTACTTACTCTGCGTGCCGATATCCATGTCATGCTTGATCGGAAGGAAGTCGTCATAGTGCCGAAGAAAATCGACGGACGATACGTTTTCGTCTTAAAGGTTATCAAGGCGGCGGATCCGACCTATCTGTTCGACATTTATCATACTTATCACAACCGCATATGCCAGGACTTTCTAGGCGTCGGGATCGAGTTTCTCTTCGCCCGCTTCGCATGGAACATCTTCGATAGACAGACTGTTGCAATAAACTCCACCCGACGGCTTCGTTACTATGTACGTGTTCGCAATAGGGAGCGAGGAGCCTTCGAGGTGCGACACGAGCTGGCGTCGGTTTTTCTGCCAAGCCGGAGTCAGTCTACCACGGGCGGGAGTAGCAGAGGCTCACATTCACCCTCATCGCGTCCAACCGATGGTGACATTGACGATATGCTGGAGCCTGGATGGACTGAGTCTGACGAAGAGGATGCATATCAGAGGCGCCTTGCTAGTATGGACAAGGATCAAGAGTTTAGGGGGCGGAAACGTAGTCGGGGTTCAAGCGACAGGTTCAGTAATGCCAACACTGAAGTGGGCCTGGAATCCGAGATTGGCCTGTTGGGCTCAAAGACGGGAAAGATTAGGAAGATAGGTGAGGAGATGGCTTTTCGCACCCGTGATAACATAGGAACGGAACACACATAAGTTTAGTTATTAAGGAAGTTAGTCAATCGGATTATTACTTCTAGCTTATGATAATAACTCTTAGACCTTCGGTCAGTTCCAGCGGTTTTTTTTTTTTTTTTTTTGGTCTAATGATTTCGATGATTGTAAATAACAATTGAATTAATTAATCAAGGCTCCTGACCTCACTAGTCAGCAAAAACGTATTAATACCGTAAGAAGAAAAGAAGAAGCGTTTTATTAAGGTTATCGCAAGTTGTTTTACTCATACTACGAGGTCGTTAGTTTTTTGCGCTTCCGACGGGCGGTTATCCGATGTTGCCTCGTAGAATGAGAGTTATTCTCATGAGTGTTGCTCCGCTCATCAACGTTACCACTATCCCCAGCATGGGAACGGATGTCAGCGCCGTCCGGTCTTACATGAGAAGGGCCGCTAACGTCGCTCTCTATATCAGAATAAGCAATACTTCATGCACGAGAGGAATGAAAGTATACTGCTCCATGAGGAGACGCTCGCGATTATCTTTGATGCCTTTGACTACCACACCCGAGCTATTCTCGGCGCGTTTCTTTGCCCACTTATGTATGTTCTGTACCATTGCCTGGAAACTGCGGATATCCTCGAGTTTCTTGATGTTGATTGCGTCGAGGAACTTCATCTTAGACACTAGCTTCCACTTACACCCGTCGTCCTCTTCATCATCGCCGTTGGTCTCTCTGTCGACTTTCTGTATCCACATGATGAAGATCTCGAGGACAAATTCGCCAAACACCAGGCCAAATACGACGTTCTTCTTGCGTGGCAACACCTGGCTGCTTACATATATACATGCTGCAGCATCACGGAGGCATTGGTTTACGCCGATTCTACGATCATTACCGGCTGATTTGGCTTCTACAACCTGTGAGCTCGTCGAAAATGGAAAACCATCTTGCCCAAGGGTGGTGCTATACCAGTGAGCTTGCACATCGTTTCGATGGAGTATCCGAACCTTGCGTCTGGTTTTGGTGTTGTGAATGTTATTCTAGTTCTTGCCTCATGGTCGACAACCTCGGGACATGCGTGTGGGGCAAAAAGACCGTTATCTACCTGACGAAGTACCATTTGGGAAGGTGAGTATGTCTTGTAGTAATCCCTTTTCAAAGACTCAGAAGCGGCTCTTATTGGCTCATTGCTGTCTTTCTTGCGTTCGGGTATACTGATCATCAGTACGCCGCAATCGGTGATAGCCTTGGTGGATTCATTGATATCCATGTTGCTAGGCATAGGTGTGTCCACATCTTCGGGAAATGGAGAGTTAACGACCACAAAAACATCTTCAACAAAAGGTGGGAATTGAGGATTGTCACAGATATCGGTGATTAAGTGAACCAGAAGACCTCGTATATTAGTTCTAAACTTATCTTCGCTGGGTTGGAAGAGCGGCCTGTCTGAGCTGAGACGTCCCAGGTTGACTATGCTGTCTAATGAGCCTTATGACTAAGATCCATGTTTCCTATCGAAAGTCTTTTTGTAGTTTCACCACTCACTTACGAATGAGGGGATCTGAATCAAGCTTCGGCTCCCTACTTGCTGCAGCGAAGCAAGTTCCCGTTGGGGCTCAAGTTGTGGGCTCTAGGCACTGAGCTGACAAGGAGATGAGCTACGTGTAGACCTCTGTGTTTGGCACGTTTAACACAAGTCTTGGGCCATCGTGGCAAGGACAACCATCGCTGATTCGGCTAGTCGCCTAGTTGGCTCACAATTCATGCCGGGAAAATGCGTGATGCTTGACAACACTGACCGACTATTCTCCTGTGAGCCTTTCTTCAAACTTTATTGCAATTTGTAAGCGCGAGTTAGTGCTGTATCTGCATTGATGCATGATGCTGTCTTTCTTTTCCTCTCACTTTGAAGTGATGCTGCCACGATGCTGTCCTTTTGATTAGTTGGAAGTGTCTTGTGTGTTCATGAAACTGAGACTTCTCTGCTTCTAAGCTCTGTTCGTCTAGCCATCAAGGTTCATAGAATGGGCACGAAATGACGTACAAGCTTGGTTATGAGGCTTCGCAGACTCCCCTCTGTTGATGGGATAGTTGGAGATAAATATCATGGTGCTCCCCCTTAAACTTTTCTCTCTATCATCTCTTACACATTCATCTATCCTATTTACCTACTACATCATCCTATCTTATATATAATAATCATAGTTCAATACACATTATTTCCTTGATTTTCTTTGCAATGTCGGAACCACTTATCTTTCCGCTCTACAGAACCACTATTGAGAAGACACTCATAGTGGGAAGTCTTCAGTGGTCTCATTTCCCACCTGATAGAGCTATTTCGACTCGGGTAGTGATGCCATACGGCCTCACCAGTGCCCCCATAAGTATGGGCGTTCATCACTGTGTACAGTGGCAATATGTCCAAAGCTTGCTATACATTCGGCTATCGGACATCTAAGAATTCCCTCCAATATTCGACTGCCTAGCCCAGGGCGTCATAAAAATAGCATAACCCCGAGGTCCGCAACCATTCTGAGCCCCAACTTCGTTCTATATACAACATACACCACCATACAGATGACCTTCATCGTCTTATTTTCCTTTTTCAGTTTCCATTCGCAGTCCATCGGCGATTTCAAATACTTGTCTCTTTCCGGTATCACACAGAACCCAGTCACCACCACTATTCGTCACCTGAGCTATTTGGAAGTTGATCAGAGTTAGGCGCCGCCTCGGACCTCTTAGAAACTCCTCACATAGCGCCTTCACGTCGGAATACGTTCTGATATAGTGTACTACCCGAAAGGGGAACAATGTGGGTGCGGCTTTCACACCGCACGCATACATCGACCGAGCTTCTATAGTATAAAACGCCAACCGGCATATCGAACAGCGATGGGTATGCTTCCGAGCTCTTGCTTTTCTTGGTTCATACTCTCTCTAGGGCGGAACGGTGCAGCGCCTAGCGGATCCTTAGTCGGCTCGGTTGATACGGGGTCTGAAACTACTGTCACAATGCCAACCATGTACTGAGGAAACAACTATGTTGTTGCACGAAGAGCTATGGACCTAGAAAGGGTACAGGAACCTATGTATACATACAGAAGACCAGGACAAAGGACCACGTTCAGGCCACAAGAGAACCCGTAACTCCTATCAGGTTCCAGGGATAACCTTACCCAAGAGTCGAGGGACGAGGTCCTGACACACGGGAGATAGGTACGGGTCACGAACATTGCCGTTTTTGACGTAGCCGATCTTGGAATAGTCCGCTAGAAGCTCGCTCTCTTCTAGGGCTTTAGTTTGGTCAGGCCTTCTCCCTATTTTACCACAACAATCAGCGGCACAAATGCGACGTCAGCAGGAGACCTTTCGACAGACATCGCTTCACACTGACACCAACATTTGCGATTACAGACTATAAAGTCCACGAGGTGGTCAGACACTGGCGTTGATCGGGATGGAGGATTGACGAGTGGTAAACTTCACCACTGATTACGGGCCTTGATGAAGATGTGGTGCGTGAGCTTGCACTTGTCCTAAGCTATATCAAGCAAGAATTTCACCTTCGGGAGCTTCTCCGTTATGTATAACGCCACGGCATTTGATCTTGATCCTGCTCAGTCGTTGAAACCGAAAAGTACCAAGAACCTGAGACTAAAGGGAGTTAGCTCCAAGCTAAGTCCTAAATTTCAAGTTTGCACCCGTACACGTCTCATCGTCTCATCAACAATAGCCCCTTCTCGAGCTAAGGCCTGATCAACACTCCCTCTCCGCTTATCGACTTCCTCCGCTGCCCTTCGGGTGCCGTCAAAAGATGCCACCGCAAGGCAGAAAAGGACTGTGTGGCCCTTGCCAACACGGCCAAGGAAGTCACCTCTACTAAGGACGTCATCGAAAAGGCCACGAATTGTTAGACATAGCAGATCCCCCCCCTTGACCGGCTGTTCATTTGAAGGTCGTCGAGTGTGCTCGCTGGAGCTGGGCCTTGGCTCTGTTCTGAGGATCTTGGATCTGCTTTAGTTGTTGAATTCTGGTTTGAAGGAGAGCTGGTTGTTCTTGAAAACGACGCTGTTGTTCAAGGGACTCGATGGGAGGATCAGATGGGTTGTGTTGGTGTCTGGAAAACGATGGCGACTAGGTGCTCTAGATGCTTGCAATTGAGTAACCTTAGATTTTCCAATCCTGTAGGGCATGTTGACTACCTAGTGTTCAAAGGGACTTTAGAGTTGTGACGAGAAAGATGGGTCACCAAGTAATAGTTAGATGTAGGCACTAAAAGAAACTATCCTCATTTGCCTATTACTCTTACTATATCTATCCCCCTTGATATCAAGGGGTACTCCTAAGGCATACCAGGCTCTGGTCTTGAGCTAGAGCTGAGTCCCAAACAGAAACGGTCCAACCCCTATTGCAACATAGAGTTTTAAAAGTTGCAATACTTTCTGAACCATCGATGGTGAAAGTTTTGGATATTGATTTTACCATAAGGTATGCTCTCATTAAGATCGAGGAGTACAATGATCCGCACAAGTTCATCGGTCATGTCAAATGTACCTTCAAGATGACCAACTATATCAACTAGCACTGACAGCTCAAGTTTAGCCCTCACGTAGGGTGACAGGTCATTGATAGCAGCTATATCACTGCTAGGCTAGTATACAAGAGGTAGACTGATAGTATAACACATGCCCTCTCACTTTACTTGGGGACCTCCGGTCCCCTGCATACTCCAATGGGCTGCTAGGTGAGTCTCCACTTTTACCACTGACGACGAAACTATCATATTTTTAGCAGTGGTATATGCCACTTGGTCAAAAGGAGGTGCGAAGTGATTAAGATGCGAGAAGAACCACATTTTGAGGAAGAGAGGTTGTCTAGAGAGGAAGGGTATAGTTATAAAGAGCTCAACACAAGACACTCTGTCACTCCCTGGTACAAGAGCTGCCGAGTAAGATTGTCTTGGAGTGAAAGGTCGGCAGTAGTTCAACTGTACAAAGGTGGAACAAGAGGTTCCTTACACTGTTTGGGTAACGTGAGTGCAAGATATTCTTGCGATCATCCGTCTCAGGAATTGTTCTCAACCTTGGCAGATTTCAGGATTAGCGGTATCTATGGAGATTGAGTAGCACAGATTGATCTTCGCAAGGGAGGATTCATAAATTTGTGCCTAGTTTGGCCAGATTGGTCAAGATTGAAAAGAGGCCAAGGCAGAATTAAGACGGGGGAGCAATTTGGAAATATGATCAATGGATAGTGGTTGGGGCGAGACTACCTATGAGTGGACTGCTTAGAAGGCTCCGACATTCACAAGATAAGAAACGAGAAATGAATGGTCTTTGTATTGCCTTACAGTCGTCGACATTACTTTGCTGGGAAGTATCTTGTACGAAGAAAATACTGATGTAGTCATAGTCTATTCCACTCTTTGAAAAGGGGGAGGGGAGAGAGCGCCGCGACTTTATCTAACACAGAGAAAATAGCACTACATGGCCACTCGGGGAAGATACCTAATAGGATGAACTTAGGTAGGTAATCAACAATTATTATTTAAAACAATCTCTATTTCGACCAAGAAAAAATATCAGAAGCTATCTAAACTTCGGATCTAATAGTTGAATATGTCATCTGGGTCTAACTCTGAACTATCCGCGTTGTCTTGAGCATCCGCATTATCTTGAGCATCGGCGCTATCCTGAACATCGGCATTATATAGGATGTCTTTCCAAAGCTGTTTGATCGATTCGTCTGTTTCGTTTGGGTTGTTTGGGTAAAAGTCTTCCTTTCTTGTCTCCAAGATGTTTGTTATTTCCCTATATAACCTCCTCAAAGTTGGACGGTTCCCAGGCTCCACCGCCATACAAAGGCAGAGCAGCTCTCTCATCTCTCTATCTATATCTTTGTCCGTTGCGATTCTTACGGCGTCTGTCTCAAATACTTTCCCCCGAACCCTAACGAAACCCGATTGGGGCTCAAGGTAGTCAGTATTGAACCTAAGAAGGATAAGGTCGTATATGACCTGCCAAGCGTATTAGTATACAATCGAGAACTGGTGTATGTTAGGCAGACTACGCACCGTTGCAAAGTCGTAAACATTGTGTCGTTGGCCAGAGGCCCCCCACCTTTCCGCTAAGCC
Source organism: Hypoxylon cercidicola (assembly GCA_022578845.1). Classification (NCBI taxonomy): domain Eukaryota; kingdom Fungi; phylum Ascomycota; class Sordariomycetes; order Xylariales; family Hypoxylaceae; genus Hypoxylon; species Hypoxylon cercidicola. The sequence continues at coordinate 314,373 of MU399494.1, read as the reverse complement.
GAAGTCAATGACCTTTAACATTGGCGCTATTGAATGCTCCCTATCGTTAGGAGGATCTCCAAGGAGAACTTATAATGTTAGCATTTCTGTCGTTACATATGGTATGGGAAAAGTTTTTAACATACTGTTACCATGATGAACGTCAAGGTGAACTATTCCAAATTGTCTCGCACCATGTTCCGGAAGATCTTCTTCATACTCAGGATACTAGAATCAAAGAATCAGCGTCTACTATCTGCATATCATAGGTGTAACCTACCGCCATAGCTATGCAAGCCTTGACCACTGTTTGTCTACCTGTTAGCTTGATATGATGATATATGGTGTTTATATGTTAGGGTGGACCACGTTGGTAATAACTTACAACAAAAGAAAAACCTCCAAAGCAGACGATTCGGTAGCTTGTTTCCTTCTCCTAGCTTTGCTTTCGCCTTAGCGACGAAACTTTCAAGAGAACCGCACGCAACCCATTCCATTACCATCCACTCATCTTCCAATTGATCCACATCTACCTCATAGTAATCATCTTTCGCTCCATCTTCCACGAATTTGGGCAATTTATCGAGAGGATTATTTGGGATATCGAGAAGTTGTACTATGTGTGGATTGTCGCGTAGTTTCTAGTAGATTTAGTGACGTTAGCTTTTGTGCAATGGTTTATGAGTTTTATTTTTGGAGGAGGTATATACCTCAAGAACCTGCCTCTCAACATCTAATGCTTGGATCGCTTCCAGAGATTGAAGAGACCTCTTGACCAAAAAGTCCTGTATATCCGGTTGTGCCGAGTCTCTATACTGAACTCGACAAGTAGCGCCAAACAACCCATTAGCGATTAGAGATATGAATTTAAATCTTCCGCTTTTGTCATTTTCAAAGGTCTTTTTGATCTCCTCCGATAGTGCGACTGCTTGCTCGCGGCGCTCAGCTTTTTTCTCAGCTTCGATGGCTGCGTATTTAGCGTTTCTGGCTTCTAGTTCTGAGGGTGTGTATTCACTATCATTCGAGGACGAGGACAAGTTTGACACAGACATTTTGGTGCTTGAAACCCAGTAAATAGAAATAATAAGGTTGTGAATGAACGTCCATAGTATATGCTATTTAATAACTTGGGTTCAATTTAGTAAATTGTGTAAAGGGCTATATATAGAACTTGAACTTTATAACTTATCTCTTCACGGTGGTTTTAATAAAAGCTTGCGTTTACCGAGGCAAATTTAATACCTAAAGTATAAGGCTAGATTCATAAGCTTTGTTTTACTTTCGTTCACTAATTCGTTGTTGTAGACAAAAGACAAGTAATGAAAAGTACAAACAAACCTTGAGTGCCTTAAATCGACTGTTGACTTGCTGACTTACCTTTGCCTCTCGGTGCTTATTACACAATACTGTTCGCTTTATATTTGTCGCAAATTTTGCAATATCAATTACACGACTTCTCTTACCATAAGGTAGTCCGCTAGTTACATGTTACTATGTTATTATATATCAACAAAGCAAAAGGAAGATATTGATACTTATTACTACCTTAGGTACCTGTTAACTTTAGCACTTGTCTTTAGGGAATTTTTATCGCTAGCCATCAACTAGCTTTACGACCTTGCTATAGCAGACTACGATGGTCCAAACCTCATGTTTGAGCCAAGAGGGGACTACTGGACGGACTTCAAGGTGAATCGGGGGGTTTGAGGCATGTCTCTACGTTCAAGGGATAGAATCTGCTCCACAGGATGTGTTTCAGCTAGGTCTACGTTATGAGAACTTTTGTTTACTTTGTATCTGCCACGAGGCCAATCATACGAAAACGAAACAACTATGTCGCTACGTGGAGACGCTGTGAACTTACCCCGAGTACCTAATATAGAGGAAGCGAGAACAAAGGGCCCGGGGACAGAGGGGGACTCTCCTATCCCATCTCCTGCTAAACACCAAGTTTTAGGCAACCAACAGACCTGTGGTCCTATCTGGTGGGAAGCAAGGGATTGAAATCAATCACGAAGTTGTTATGTTACACACCCATTGAAAACGGGCAGTGTCGCATGAGAACTCACCCTCTCGGCCAACCCACGGCATAGTACCTAGAGAGACCTTCAAAGTTAAAACGGAGTTTGCCCCTGAAGTGGTGGATCTAAAAGATGGGGAGGCCCTTGCGGAGACTCTCAACCTCTCCCTCGATCCGTCGGGAGTGTTGAATGCTGTCTGACTCCGCTTGTTACTTTTGGATTTAATTGTCAAAGATGACCCAATTAATCATGCGTTAAATGACAGCTCGGAAATCATACATCGTAGCCATTGGTCAAAAGAGCAAGTCTTATGCTTGGTACTGTCTGGTATCACTTCTACACTCCTATCGCAGCGTCTGCCGTGTTTGATTCGTTAATTGGCATCTTTCTCGATAGCGGTTGGGGGCGCGATCACGCGTGTTCTAGCAATCAAGACCTCCAAGGTCAAATCCTGTCGCTAAGAGCCATGAAGTAGTATCGAACATGAGACACCATCCGTGTCTGCTGACTCATCGTGATGGTGTGCCGGCCCCACCTGCCCCTTACGGGTTCTGCCTCTCCGGCTTATAGTGGAGAAACGGAGCCGTGGAAGACCGGATCATCCACTCGGACCGCTCCGGATAACATCCTTGGCCCGTAACCTGCCGGCTTTCTTTCCCCAAGAAGCGAGGAAGCGAGCAGTTTTGACACATCTCCGAATCTTTTAGCGAGTATATGTTGTCGGTTATACTCCAGAATTTCAATGGAGTTGCAGCAGCAGGGGTCTCGTGGGATGGATCGCAGCATCTGCCGACCTCTTTATGCGTCAAATGGAGCGACACGTTTTTCGGTAGCTATAATAAAAAACTGATATGAAAAACTAATATGAACATACGCAAGATCTTCTCGTTCTGGGTTACATTTAGCAGTCAATTTCTTAAACAACCCTATCTTTTCTACGTAATAAATGAGATAGTTCATGAAATGATAACAGTACCATCCAAGCATCATTATGACCGCACATTCTCTTATCGCCAACAAGAGTGTCAAGATGATAAGTGCTTCATCCCACGACAACACTGTCATCTTCTGATGTGTCAAGCATTCTGATGACCACGTCATCCACGCCGTTCTCTTTCGCAAAGTACCATGGTGTGAAACCATGCACATCCCGAACTCCCATATCTGCACCATGCTCAAGAAGCATGCGGACAATTCTCGCGTTGCCTGAAGCCGCAGCCCAGTGTAGAGCGGTCTGCTGGTCCTTATTCTGTGCATTGGGGTTTGCTCCAGAGTCCAGCAGCAGATTGATTACCTGCTCGTGTCGTTGAGACTCTCCGCCGTTCATGGAAAAGGAGTCGGGAGGAAGCCCAGCTGGTCCTTTCGAGCTGTCGATATTTCTTTGAATTGCCCGAGCAGCTACAGCCCGGTTACCACTACACGCCGCCCAGTGCAAGGCTGTCCAGCCTCTTTGACACTGGCGAGCAACATCGACCCGCTCATCGGAGAGTAACAGCTTTACAACAGAGAGGTGCCCCCGGCTGGATGCCCAATGCAGCGCTGTTCTTCCGTCAACTGTTATTTCATCTGGATCAGCCACAGAGAGCAGTTCTTAGACGACTTTAGTGTGGCCATATTTGGCAGCCCACTGGAGTGGAGTCATCCCACTCTCCGTCCGAAGACTTGCTTCCACCCCCGACTGAAGAAGACAGCGAACAACATCTACGAAGCCTCCTCTGGCGGCCCAGTGTATAGCTGTCCTCCCCCCTGAATCGGCTCCGTTAAGTTGGAGGCCGTTTCGGATAAGAATGTTCAGAATCTGCAGCGCCCCCAGCCGAGCAGAAAGTTGAATGGCAATGTTGGGGCTCGAGGACATGAGCGGAACATCCTCTCCTGACTGTTCGTTATCCAAAATAACCGATGCCATAGTGACCGTAGATTGGTTTTGAAAGACAGCCAAGACAATACTATCAAGGCTTTCGCTGTATTCGTCCCTCGCGTGGCCTCCCCAGTACTGTGCTGCGTATTTCAAGAACGGGTGGGATGAAACTGAATCGGCAATACCTTTTTCTGGAGATAAGAAGCGCAGATATGTAAGACACGCCCTCGTGATCTCTAATCGTGCTCTCGGAAACCAATCCTCGCTGGTTCTCGCGAAGTATTCGTGTAGTGATTGATGTACAAACCGAAAAGTATCATGCTCAGGATTGATCACAACCAAGCCAGCACAGACATCTAATACGACCCTTTGTGACACAACATCCTCATAAAGGGGGATATCTTCATGAGGCTCTATTGAGAGCGCATGTATTAATTCCTCGGTAGAAAGTTGACGCTTGGAATGGTAAATCCAGGATAGAGCTCTCATCGCAATGGATCTTCTGCCAGAGGGCTCGAGTTCGATCCTGTCCATAGACTCCTTGTAGAGATCATTAAGCCCCATTGGTAGTTCGCAAACCGCCTTCCTGATTTCGGACAGACGTGAAGCATGGACAAGACGATTACACTGCAGTGCGGATATGAGGAACCTGTACTCAATGTAAGCTATCTTAACTCAGTTGCTTTGTCTGGCCGAAGAGCATACATAGGTGATGACTGGTCTGTTACTCGCTGCACAATCTCTTGCCTCAAGTCCCTTGGTATAAGGTCGGATAGTTCGCTGCTTGTATTTATCATGTCATCCACGAAGGTTCTGATATCCGAGCTGTGGGTCTTGATCTCAAGCTGAGAATAGGAGTCAAAGGCGCGAGCAATTTCTCTGATATGCGGCCGGCTCGATACCAATACCCTACCTGAGGCATCTGCAATCTTTCTCAGAAGCTGTAAAACCTGTTTTCTCTGGGAGTTGCATTCATCAAGCGCCTCGAGGACAATGAAGCAGTCAGGTCGTGTCAAGCAGATATGCTTGATCAAGGTGGTCATGTCATCTAGCTTAAGCTTCTTGCGACCGCCGTTTAAGTCTCGGTAAAGGTCCATCAGCGCTGGGGGTATAGTAGGCTCATCTTCAACAAGTTGTCGCAAGATCGCTGCTGCGATTTCAGTGGTGATGCTCTTATGACCAGACGTACGATAGTCGCAGTAGAAGTAGGAAACCTTGCTTCTTGTCTTAGACAGATGGTCAATGATTAACGACCTATTGAGAATTAGCTAGGTGCAGCCGTATACACAAGTTTTGACATACATGAGTTGCGTTTTGCCGACACCAGCTATTTACAAGTTAACTCTATCCGTCAACGTATGGTCTCCCACTGGATATGAAGCTTTATGGCACTTACGGGCACCAGAACACCACAAAACTCGTGAGTTGTTGCCCAGCCAATCTTTAAGCTCAGCTGTATCGAATATCCACTGCCCTGTAGAAGGATGATGTGCTGAGGTAAGTTCAGCATGTCTTCGCCGCCAATCATCCTTGGATATCCAATCAAGAATCAACTGCTTTTCATGCGCTAATAGTGAAATGAATAAGTTGTTAGAGAGTAAGGCTCTTTAATCCTCGGAAATTGGGGTCTAGAACCTTGTTCAACTACTTCAGTTTTCTTCTTCAGCTCCCTGATTTCGCTCAAGGTTGACAGCTGGAGCCGACTGGCACGTTTTATTAGTAAAAACACTGAAAAGAAGGAATTCAATGCTTACAGCCCCATGATAAGTGTCGTTGCTTGAATTCACTCTTTGCAGAGGCTGAGACGATTAGCCCAACGAAGAGTCTCCTCCTGTCACACGGCCATGTAATCCAACCACATGGGCACCTGGCCGGACCTGAGTGACCACGCCAAGAAAGTGTTGGAACCACGATAGCCATACGAATATAAGGGCTGAGTAACACGCGGTTATTGGTAAATAGGTGATTAGCGGAGAAGCAGTTGGGTAAGATTAGGTTGGAATGTATATGCGTACCAACATCCCCAACTGCGCCACCGGCGGTTAGATAATGAGCTGTATTGTATTATAGGCAGCTGGGCATAAATAGGACACCAGTCCCCCTCGAAGAGAGAAAGAGGACATGGACCTTAGGACCCTAGAGAATTATTAAATTGAATCTATTCTCAAGCCCCATATACTGGCCCTTGTCACAGTGGCCGACATCCTTCTTCTCTCAGGAGCCTAAGGCCAATTCCTTACAAATACAAGAAACCATGGGCGCTAACCAATCCACACCGAGTGAGCCAACAGCGGCTATTACTACCGTCAAAGATGCACGGAAAGAGGCGATAGAGAAAAAGGCTGCCTGGACTATCAAGCCGCAGCAGATTGGGTTGAAACTTTTGGTTCAACCGGCTGACACAGACGATATCGATGTTGAGTAAGCGTTCGAAGTCCATTCAGACCGACGTGACAACTAACCAAGACACCCAAAGCATTGTGGCCATTCACGGGGTTGGCGCTAGACCCGAATACACCTGGGTCCATAGAGAGACTCAAGTCAATTGGCTCAGTCACCCAACGATGCTACCTGCAGCACTCCCCAAAGCACGCATCATGGCCTACAATTATGCATCACACTGGTTCGGCGAAAATGCCGTGAAACAGACGCTTAGTGGAGTTGCAAAGAAGCTGCTGCATTCCCTTAATGATGAGAGGGAAAACTGCATGGATCGTCCAATTATTTTCATTGGTCACTGTTTCGGAGGCCTTGTTGCCCAGGAGGTGAGAGAATTCAGGCTCTTACTGTACAGGTCAGGGCCTAATAATCATCTATAGGTTTACAACCAAGCTATAATGCATCCTGGTGACCATCCAGGCATTGCAGATTCCATTGTGGGAATCGTCTTCCTTAGTACGCCTCACCACGGAATCCCCGAAAGCTCCGGGTTTAGTACTCAGGGCGAGATATATCGGGCCATCATCGACGCCGAGGTCCCGGTCCAATACGGGCTCATGAACACCATCGCCCAGGACAACGAGATCCTCGTGAACGTCGTACACGACTTCACTCGAACTGTTAAGACCATGCAGGCCCACGGGCCGACATTATTCTGCTTCTACGAGCAGAAAGAGTGCGATGTTGGGCGCGTTATAGGCCTTAATGACCAGCCACGCGTAAGTACTTAGTGTTTCATTCTTTAGCAACCCCATCCATTTGGACTATCTCATAACTCTCTGACCTCGGTTCAGGAATTCCTTGTCACGGAGATGTCGGGCACGCTGAGCGGGCACGACAAAGAGGCTTTGCCTCTTGATCATTTCCAGATGAACAAATTCGAAGACTGCAACGACGATAACTATAACTCGGTCCGCAGGGAGATTGTGAAAATGATGAAGGGGCAGAGAAGGATTCTGCCAGGCCGATGGGAGGTCACCGCAACCAGCTCCAGCCCCATGCCACTCTTGTTAGGTGAATATGTAACGAGTCAGGATCGTAAGGTATACGAGTCAGCATTTGTACGATACTAAAATCAGGCAGCTAGGCGCCCTGAAGATGAATAGGTAGAAGATTGACTTTTAGAGAGTTTAGGTAGGAAGTTTGCATTTCAATAGACTACCAACCCACCCTTTACCATATAGTGTCTTCTCCGATCGTATTGTGCTCCCAAATATAACGACTCTAGAGGTCGAGTAGACCCAATGAGAAATTATATACCCTATAAGACCTTGGAAGCAGTACTTTATCCGAAACATGTCTTCTTTGGTAGCTACGCTGCTCATATCTATATAATATTTCTCAATTTCATCCTAATATCGGCAAAGTAAATGGCCAGCTCGTAAAACAGCAGCGGCCAGAACTGCTGCTTACGAACTTGTGATACCACATGACCTATTAGCATCGCCTGGTTGCTTCGTGCCTCCGGGGCGTTGGACGCCAATTGAAAAAAAGGGGGAAAATTACTAGATCCAAAGGGTTTGATCCGAAGTACTTTTATTCCTATGGGCCTACCTATGAAAATAGGTAAGTATTTTTGTCAACTTCAACATGGCTGGATATTCATTACTAGTTTCAGCCATTAAACTTTTGAAACTATAATCCTTTGTCCTACCCCTTTTCTTATTCCTACCCCTTTCCTTGATTAATGCGTAGTGTCCCAGGGGCATGAAACCGTCAGGAAGTGCTAATACGGCCGGTGTGACAGGTTTTGGGCCCCGAACGTACACACTTACGGTAGTCATATGATGCGTGTTGGAAGTGGGGTCACGTGCTTATCACGTGACTCCACGCATGTATATATATACGCGACCTAATTGGTCGCGTCTATTCTTTACTACTTTCCTAATCAAGACATCATTACCACACCAGAACGCACCTACTGCACCGCAGCTAGACCACCCTACCTAGTATTGCAATACGTGATATTATCGTAGACCTTGTCTACCGACATACGGCAGTATCAAGTCTGCAAGGATCTATGATGAGGCTAGATTATTTCAAGGATTATGCATTATACTCAGAAACCTGTACTCTATTTAGAGTACTGACTATATTGTGCCGCCAAGCTTTTGCCAAGTCTGAAAGTCAGCTGGTGTTACGAGGTCTAAGATATTGGAACTCTTGGCAACGCAACCCTTTGGTGGCTAGCCGCTTTTACCTACCTAGATGCAAAGGACTTGAGGCTCAAATGCTGCCTTTTAGATGGCCCAAATTAGCCGCCCGCATCGCCCGTATTATCTCTAACACACACGTGGTCAGCCTGCACCCGAGCTGTCAGGTTCACCCGCATTGTCAGCTCCTTGGCAAAAGCTCTCGAAGATCCCGATGATATATTTGAGATACTAAGCAGACAAGGCTGCAGCCTGCATCGCCGTAATGAGAAGAGGACAATGATTGCGCTCCTGCTAGCTGAGCAGCACATGTCAATATTGGGACACACCATTCGCTCCCAACGTCTGATTACGAGGGGCTTTTCTTCATGTATACCTACCCTAAGGTTAGGTAGTCATCCCACAGCCTTGGTCGGAGCCTCTATCTACTATTCTAGGAAGCATGAATGCGACCATCAAGGTAACTAGGGAATCTGATTGTGAGTATGCCGGGAAGTGTTGAAATTCGAAACAAGCAGTAACTATAAATGTGAGGCCATCGCAGCTATTTGCCTGCAGACATGGACATCATTCTCCAATTCTTGCACTAAACTCCTTCACATTTCAAAAGCTTGATCTCAAGTCTCTTTATCTCGATCTCAACTCTCTTGTGAAAGGTTCCAAAGAGATCATGAAAAGCCGCAATTTGCGTAAGGAAAAACCAAGCCGTGAAGCTGTCTCTTTCAGACATGATCACTAACCACAAAACTTTTCGCAGAGGCCAGGTCAATAGTAGCTGCATCAACGGGTCCAAGGCCTCGAATGCCGTCCCTACCAGCACCTATTGCGAAAGAGGCACATTTCGCGCCTCGAGGGAAGATCTTACAGACAATCGAAGAGAAGTTTAAGTCGACAGTCAATGTAGTTCTGCTAGGTGACTCAGGGAATGGGTATGTAGGCTCTCGGTTCTCACCTGATAGAAAACGGCAGGGTTAACTAACAAGATGCTTAATAGAAAGACGCATACCGCAGTGGAATATGCCCACAAGTACTTCGAAGAGCATCCCGGCTGTCATGTTCACTGGGTAAATGCTGCTAGCACCTCCGAGTTTCTACTTTCGTACAAACGCATTGGCGAAGCTCTTCGCCTCGCAAAGGAGACGATGACAGACGCCGACGTCGTTGAAGAAGTTCACAAAACCTTAAAGCAGGACGTCAGCGGCCATTGGCTTATGATTTTAGACGGCTTAGACGATGAAAGCCTGCTAGAGCCCATAGGACCATCCGACCGCGGGAAGTCTCCCTGCGATTTCGTCCCCAGCAGCAACTACGCCAGAGTTCTGATAACTACTCGGTCGGGCTCGCTAGCCAGGAGAATGGCAAATAATAAGAGTCAGTACATCATCGATGTCGCTCGACTCAATGATGACGACGCATCATACGTCCTCCTCGGAGAGCGGACGACCGATGCAGCTAAGCGTAAGGATAGTATTTTGATTTCCAAAGCTCTCGAGGGGTCGGCTGGTACGATTGTCTTGGCGTACTTATACCGCAAGATTCGAGAGAATGAAGACGGTGCTAGCTGGAAGGCTTATAAGAGCAAGCTTCAGGACTTGTCGTCGGCAGGGGTAGGATCGAGCTTGATGTGCTCTTGGCGACTACTTTTCGACATGATACAGGAACGTCACCCAGAGGATACTCGGCTATTGCTGCTCATAGGCACTCTCGATGTGCAAAGCATCCCTAGCGTCTTTTTCGAAAGGTCGGAGCTCTTCGAGCAGATTCCACGGCTGGTTGATTACGGCATGGTCGAACCCTCTACCAACCAGATCCATTTCACCGTCACGCCCATTATCAGGCAGTGTATTCAAATGTGGCTCGATCAAATCGGAAAAAAGGCGTCGATACAAAAGCAAGCTTTATCGGTCTTGTACGAAAAGACGGTCGATGTGAAGTCGAGTGTCTTCGAGGCCCTCCTCCCCTCTACGTTCGCCGTGCTAAAGTTCCAGCCTACCGAGGCACAAGGAAAGCTCTATCAAACGACGCTGTTACTTAGGGTTGCCGAGTATGCCATGGAGCGAGAGAGGCCCGACCTAGCGCTGAAGCATCTCGAACGAGGTCTCTCGCTTTCGAAGGACTTGAAAGACAAGGGTGGACTCCTTAAGCAGACAAAAGCGGTAATCGACAAAGCCAGGGCTCAGATGAAATCATCAAAACCAAAACGCCCGAAGACAGAATCGAGCGATCGCGACGTTTTGCTTGAGCTGAAAAAGAAGCTTGGGAAAGACGACCCGGATGCGCTGCGCGCGGCAAATGAGTTTGCATCCTCTAGAATTGCGAACGGGGAGAGTGGTGACTCGGAGGAGATCGTGACCATTTACAAAGACGCGCTAGACTGGTCGGAGAAAACATACGGAAAAGGCAGTGTAGACTCGGCCCGTCGTCTATACAACCTTGCTCTCGCGTACGATGACCGACACGAATACGAGAAGGCCGCAGAGTTATATCACTCGGCGTCGGAGGTCAGCGAGCGCCACTTGGGAGCGGGTAGCCCAGAGCTCCTAAAAATCCTGACCAACCTGGCTCTCATCTACTGCAAGCAGGGGAACCTGGAAACGGCGGAGCAGGCGTTCGAGGTCGTACTGACGGGCCAGCGAAACACCTTGGGGTTCGATCACCCCGAGACGCTCATGACAAGACAGAACGTGGCGATGCTGTTGGAAGAAATGGGCCGCGTGCAAGATGCCGGCGCCGAGTTGGCCAACGTGTTCGACATTCAGGTCCGGCTGCTCGGGAGCAACGACGCGGCCACGCTGCAGACGGCTTGTAGACTTGCCGCAAATTATAAACTCCAAGGCAAACTTAGCGACGCCGAGAGATTGTTCAGAGCGACGCGCAAGATGCAGGAGAAGTCACTAGGCAAGACGCATCGCGACACCGCCATGACGGACCGGATGTTGAAGGAATTGCTGAAAGAGACGGGGACGAAGGGTTTGAAGCGACGGTCTACTACCGCCACTGGCCCCCCAGCTCCCCCTACAGAGGTGGCAGCGTAGAATGGACATCTAGACGCGAAACAGGAAAAATTGTACACATTGACTGTAGTTTTATATAGAAATGACAATTGAAGCGACTAGACAATGGAAATGAAGCCTACGTAGTAAGTAGCAATAGGAAGAGTATCATGGTTGTAACTGAGAATGATGTTTGTACAAGTTTCGCACATTTTCAAATCTGGTTGCGACAGTTTTTCTAATGTGCACTGTATTAGCTAAGCACTAAGTTGGAGGGAGATAGCGATCTACTCCCTGGAACTTAGGTGGCGAACCACAATGGTTACAGGGTATTGAGCCACTATATTCCTATTAGCCGAGACTGTGCGAGCGGAATTCGTTACACTCTATAGTGTCAGATAAATTAGGCACTTTAGGGCCTTAGCTCCCTGAAGCGCACGTGATCTCACTCCCTAAATTAGCTCTTACTAGCCTAGAGAGAATTTCCTCAACTTGAACAATACACGATAATTACACATTCATCTAATTCATCGGTTACACCTTGACCTTTATCTATCTTAGGTATCTATCTAAGTACGCGTATCTGACATATAGTATCGTGGTTGAGTCTAGCACTCACCTTATTTTACAGGTGATGTCGCTGCTGGTACAGTATTGACTTTCAACTTGCCAAAATTCCTTGACTCTATTCATTACAATTTCTACTTAGGTAGGTATATATCTAGAAGGGAACAGGGAACCAAGACTATTGAGTCTTTAAATACGGTCTCACCAACCATCTGAACGATGCGGCTCTCACGAATCGAGGCATTTCATCCCGCCCAGCAGCTACTTCTCGTCAACCCCGCCTTGCCTGCTGAAGCATTTTCTGTCTTTGGGCCTCGGCGGCCAACATGTTCTGTTTCCGCTGCTGCTCGATCTTCTGCTGACCTATTTGCTGTTGGAAGCTGAGCTCGAGCTGCTGCTTGCGCTGTATTTCGGATTGGGTGATGAGCGCCGCACGAGTTTTAGACTGTTCGGTGACGGCCATCTTCTCCACTTGCTGATCTAGCTGGGCGTGATGCAGCATTGCGATGTTGCCTCGCTTGAGGGCGGCCTCTTCGCTCTCCCATCGCAGCTTGTCCTGGTGCTCCTGCTCACGCTTCTGTCTTTTCTCCGCTTCGGCTCGTATCCTTCTGTCCTCCTTCGCAATATCATCTGGAAGCCCAACGGCACCTACTGGTTGTTCTGCTCCCAGCTCGGCATAGTACCGGTCGACGCAATGTTTCGTTCTCAAAAGTCTCTCTAGCTGCTGATACCCGCTAGTCTGCGACCAGTAAAACCTCATGTACATCGTGGGCGAGAAGAAAAGGCGCTTCCCGTCATAGTCCAGGTCCACAAAAACGTTGCCCTCGTCGTTAATCACAGGCCACATAACAATGTCCAGAAGGGCAAGGGTGACGGCATAAGAGTTTTCGAGTGCGAGGAATAGCGGATTTTTGCCTTGCCATTTGTCAAGAAGAGCGAGCTTTCCTTCCTTCAGCGCTATAAGTGTTGATTCTATTTCAAGGGTGCTTCTCGTCCCATCGCTTTTGCACGCTAATTCCTGAATCGGGGTCCGACCGTTGTGCTCTGGCCTGCTGCTTGGAAAGCCAGTACTGTATCCCGCTTTGATGAGCGCCGCGACAACGTCACAGTGGAGTTCTCGGGCCGCCTCGTGGAGGCTGCCATCATTAAGTCTGAACTTTGCCTTCAGCAAGGGTTTGACGACATCCAGGTTGCCAGCTTGGGCGGCGTAGTATAAGGCTGTCCTGTCTCGGTGGTCACGAGCGAGGGTATCGGCGTTCGCTTTGATGAGCTTTTGCACTACATCTGCGCGGCCGTTTATTGCAGCCATGATCAAAGGCGTTACTCCGGAAAGAGGTGCTGCGACTTGAACGTTTGCTATTGCTAAATTAGCTATTCGGTCGCAGAGCAGGAACTGGGACTACTCTCACCTTTGGCATCAACCAATGCCTCGATAACAAGACGGGACACTGAGCTGCCAGCTTTCAAAGACCACATGAGCGCGGCGACTGGTTCGGCATGCTTTAACAAGACGGTATCGCATTTAGCCTCCAGGTCGCATCCTAGCTGCGCTAGACGCGCCACGAGCTTCACCGATTCCGGGTGTGCGGTCAGGCATTCGATGATAGGTGGGGATCGACCGGGCAAAACAGTGCAAAAATCGGGAAGGCAGTTTGCATTTTTAGGAAGAATGAGCGCATCGATCAGACTAAGCACCGTGTTCTCCTCCAGCTGGACCGCAACCGCTTCAGCAAAAGCATGCGTTAGGGTCTCTCGAGTTGCGCCGTTGGTAGCGAGCTTCTGTAACAAGGTTGCGTTACCAGCTCTGACAGCTACCTTGAGCGCCTCCGCCTTGCTATAATTTACGTCGGCCTTTTCAGATTCCAGTAGAGTGTCGACGAGGGTCTCCGAACCGCGTCCAGAGACGTAAGCTTGTATCGCTCGGACAAGCGCAAGGCTTAATGTCTCGCCATCTGCACCCATCTCCAGTAATTGCTCAACAACCCAGATGTTGCGGTCATCGGGAGCGTGCCAGTCATCTGAGTACTCTATCAAACCCCTCAAAGACTTGTTGACGGCAGTAATATCGACTGCCGTCGACAGCATCTCGATGGCGTCCCTCTCAAACAGCTTCACAGCCTGACAGAACGCCTCGCCAATCAATGGACCGGATGCCTCATGTTTGAGAAAGAACTGGATAATGTTTAGACCCTCCTCTGATTTGAAAAGGTGCTCCCCTCCCGAGATAGCCTCGGCGAATCCAGTGTTAATGGAAAGAGTTGACAATTCCGACTGTGCTAGAAAATCCAGAACGTCAAGGTGTCGGGATCTCGCAGCTAACGCAAGCCCTGTAGCCTTGAGCTTCTCGATAGCCAAGGTATTTCCCTTGGCGCCGGCAAGTATCGATTCGATTATATGCTTTCTCAATCCAGGATCGTCCAGTCTCATTGCAGGCTTTAAAGCATCCCTAAGCGATTGTACTTGCGGTCGATGGTGGATGAGTAGTTCTAGGATTTTCACCCATCCTTTTGCTGCGGCAAGCGCGAGAGGACGCCCATCATGGGAGTTGATGTCGGCACTCCCTTTTGTCAGAAGAAGGTCGACTAGCTCGTATCGAGACTGGTCGTCGCCAGCCATCGACACGCTATCGAGGCTTCGAACCAGCATGTCATTCACGTGGTCGCCTCGTAGCCCTGATAGTATCAGTATTTCGACCGTCTGGTGCGCGACTCGAATGTCGCTAATTTTCGTGGCCTCGGTGAATGCTGCTGCTATCGACGATTGGGATGGTTTACCGCTCAATAGAATGCGTAGTAGGTCTGGTTTTCCCGTGCCAATTGCAAATTTCAGAGATTCGGCCTCCCTGTACTCTACCGAGGCGCCATATCTCACAAGAGTCTCGGCCAATTCGTGTTGCTCCCTCCGTATCGTATGGATGAGCGTAGTAGCCGTCGCTGGCCCTTGTGCACCCGCCTTAAGACAAGCTTCGAGAACGCTGAGTCGTCCGTAGTTATACGACTGTAAAACAGCTTTATCAAGCAAGTCATTACAAGACGGCTTGGCTAGATGAGATATGATTGTAGTGGCGATGGCATCCCAACCGTCCTCAACGGCTGCCATCAGGGCCGCACCACTCCCGAAATTCACGTCAGCGCCATTGTTCAACAGCACCTGCACCATTGATCCGAAACCAAGCTTTGCGGCCCGAACAAGCCCATTATCGCGACATTTCTGGCACGCACCCTTGAATCCGGTAACCAAGGATTTCACCACCCCATTAACACCGGAGTCAACCGCGCGGAGAAATTGTTCGCATAGAGGTCCGGCGTCGGCGCCTTTTATACGAAGCATCGTGACCTTCTCTTCATCATTCTGACTCATAGCAATGGGCAGTGCTCGATCCAAGGACGGCTCATCGGCTTCCATTATGAGGCAGTACAGAATGCTAGATGAGCAATTCAGAGTTGCCCTCTCTAGCAAGTTTCCGCGGATATCTTCTTGGTTCTTTCCCTTCATCTTTTTGAAGAGATTTGAGCTCTTTCGTCGCTCAAGGCAGACATCTGCATCGTTTTCAAGCAGCGCCTGGACTAGCTCTGGGGTGGCGTTTGGCACAGCTCCATCAGCAATCTTAGAGAGTGCTGCAGTAGCTTCTTTGTACGTGAAGACGCCAGATTTTCGAGTCGAATCTGAGTCCGAGCAGTGTTCAAGCATGAGTCTCTCAGCCCATTCGTAGTCTGGAACTGCATGCTGCCACGCGATCTCCTTGATACTGCTGCTAGGCGGGGGAAGTTGTTCTGAGGAGAATTGAGAGGTCGCGGTCGAAACAGTGAACATAGTGAGGTGTGAGCTGTTTGAAAACACAGTCGACGTCACGCTGGGTACCGGGGAACCCACGGGAGAGCTTAAGTCTGGACTGGAAAATGCCGCCATAGTTGCGTGATAATTCGCACCAAGTATCTTAACTTGCGTCAAAAATCAACTAATGAGTAAGAATCTCAAGATGCTAGATTAGGTTTCTCTCAGAGGCAGAGGACATACTAGAGGATCTGATATATCTACGTAATACGCGATACTTCTACCACTCCAACATTCAAGAGCTTAAGAAGGCTTGGCCCCCTACATTTGAGTTACATTAAGGGGCAATGAACTAGCTGAAGCAATGCTCTTCGCTTGGAGATGAGGCTCTACTGGATTCACACCCTGATCTAGACAGAACGGAAGCATGCATAGGAGGAAAATACAAAATACCCTACCTGATACAGCTGATATGCGTCGGCCCGTTACTAGGCCTCTCTGCATGGAAACTGCAGGAAAAGTGCACTAATTAACAGGTATATTACGGAGTACTTCGAGGCCATGTACCTTAGCTGAAACCCGAAATGGGTGGTGTCACTACATCATGCGGTGCCGAGTGTCAAAATATGACAGCCTTGCTTATTTTGACCTCCTAGCGCGACATGCGCCATGGAGGGTCGCGTCCCAATTTTAGAAAATTACATGACAGGCCCGAACCAATTACACTCTGCATGTTATGCCTCTTGGAGGTAGGCAGAGGCAGGCTGGAGAGATAGTCCAGCGAGCCTCGTATGCTTGACTACCTACATTAAGCCCAAAGACCAAATATTCAAGTACTGATTTATCAAACACATGCCTACCTGGTAGTCTTCAACTTCATGAACCTTCTAAGCAGAGACGAAACAGTATGACGACGTTAACAACTCCTACAAGTGCGCCAGAAGCCACTCTTCCAGGTTCGGCCGAATGCTTGTCTGCCTATCTGACCGGTCTCGGCTTTGGATGCAGACATACTAGGAAGTATTCCGCTCGCAACAATGACGACGGGCAGACATTCCCTAGTCGCCTTGGGTTCTTCTATACTGCCGCCGAAAACAATGTTAGAATCAGCTTCGTTGACACGAAAAAGCTCTGCAAAAGCTGCTTGGCCTCGGTCGTGCCAAACGGGTACAACTGCTGGTTTACTCGTACGTGTTGGCCATCGGAAGCAGGGAGTAATAGCTCCTCAAACCACGCTGGTAGCCTACTACCTCCCGTGCGGTGGCTCAATGCTTCCCCATCTTCAGACAACTTCCCGCTGTTCTTTCAAGCGGGGACCGAAGGGCTGTTTGATCTTCAAGGCGCGCCTCGAGCCGCAGTGAAATTAGGTCTTCAGGACACTGCTCCCGTCAAAGTTTCCATGCCTCAGCTCTCCGGATTCAAGGAGGCTTGGGATTGGCTTCAATGCCAGCGGAAGCCATTCTATATCGATCAATTGCACCTCACCAAAGGATGGAGCAGCCTGTCACAAAAGGCAGCAGAGCGCGACTGCATCATTGCAGAAAAGCACGGGATCGCATATACTCCAGACGCCCATACAAATCACCCCGAAATCACCAACGCCGTGGTCCATCCGGTGGATGAAGGAGTTCCTCGTGCCAAAAAGCCGATGAAGGATGCCACTACCGTCCCCGTCAACAAGAGCAAGGTACCGATCAAGCCATTAAACCGAGAAGAGCCGACCGAAACGCCAGAGACTGATACTCATCTTCGCAAAATCTCCGCCAAGGTATCGACCGTGAAGCCCACTTCAAGTACCAATGAAAAGTCTCTCTCGAAATCTCCGATGAAGCCCCAGGCAACATCGGACTCACCCAAAGCCGTCAACCTGCCCAAAGTCTCAGTTGTCAATGACACCAATACACTACTAGTAAATATGGAAGTAGACACTGGCTCCAAACAGCTGAATAGTGGCGGCGATGGGGCTCATGTGCCGGGTCCCAAGAAAACTACGGACCAAGACTCTCCACACCGCGAGGGCCGATCACAGTCTGCAAAATGCACTACTGAAATCGCAAAGGATGGACTTCCGACCCCAGATAAAAACACCCTGCAAACCATTCCAAAACCGGTATTCACGAAGAACTGGTGTCGGCATGGTCCCGTCCCTTTCGACAGCCCGATCCCTACACCGAAACTATCAGACTTTATGCGCCGAGCGGAGGCTGCTGATGAAGAGACAAGGTCGGTAGCCCATCTTCCACTGAGACACATGCGCGGGAAACCCCCCAAGATCGACGACAACACCCCATTAGCCGGCCCAGGGTCGACTATTACAACAGCCGGCTCGGCGACATTCTTAAGTCTGCGCGAGAAAAAAGGGGGTGCTCCACCGGTTGCAAACTCCCAGTTCATCAAGTCTACTATGCAGGCCTCATTGGCAGAGACTGTGCGACAGCATGGGCAAGAGAAAAGTAAAATCCGCAGCAGTGACGGGAAGATTCCGACGCCGGCTAAAGAAAAGCACTTCTGGGATACGTTCAAAAAGGAGAAGTCTGTGGGAACTACTAAGGCTAAATCCACCAAGACCAAATCTCTCAAGGTGCCCAAGGGGTCCAAGCAAGAGAGCGAGAAGGGTCACAAGCCTCATAAGAGCCATTCTAGCCATAAAAAGTCAAAGCATCATGAAAAATCCCACAGCAAAAAGAAAGAACCCAAACATGATAGTGAGTCTTCAAATGAGCCGGGGACATTTGAGATGCTAGGAAGTCTCATGAAAGACAAAGTAACAGGCGGCATAAAAGAGAAGTTTGATGAACATAACCGTAAGAAAAGGGACAATCGTAAAGACCACGATTCGGACGAATCAGACGATCAGAAACCAGAAGACCAAAACCCAGACAACCAGAACCCAGACAACCAGAACCCAGACAACCAGAACCCAGACAACCAGAACCCAGACAACCAGAACCCAGACAACCAAAACCCAGACGGCCAGAGTCCCGGCGACCAGGGCGTCCAGAACCCAGATGATCAAACCTCAAACGACTATAATCCAGACAACCAGAACCCAGATATCCAGAAGCCATTCGACCAGAGTCCAGACGATCAGAACGCCCAAAGCCCAAATAACCAGAATCCAGATATCCAGAATGCACATGCCCAGAATCCAGAGGTCCAGAGTCCCAAAATTTTCGGAAAAGGGGATGAATTTGAGAACTTGGACACAAAGCAAGACAGAAGTCAGCAACGACCTAATAACCAACAGCATGCCGAGGACGAACAGAAACCAGAGAGTGGTGAAACTGCCTTTGATCAACACGATTCTAAAAACCATGGGCAACCCCGTGACTCCATGCAGAGACAGAGAACCGAAGTTCCCACCCTGCCTCAACCTCCGACTGATAAGTTGCGGTCCCAGGACGAAAAGCCCATATCCGATACTACTTCCAGCAGCGTGGACCCTGAAAACCCTACACAAGAGGCCTCGCAAAGTGCAGAACACTCGACCTCGACAGCCGATAACATCCCCAACAAAGACGAAAAGGGAAACAAACTACCGGGACATTCGACGAAGGAACTCGAAAAGGGGCTACACCCACCTCAGCCTTCTAAGGATGATGTTTCCACCAAAGCGTCAACTGATCCCAAAGTCACCCCGAATAGTAATCCGATATCAGCAGGCAAGATTGGAGAGAAGCCGGTTGCGCATGGCTTGAGAGCCAGCATCACCTCCTCCAAGTCAGTCAAGCACGCTACATCAACCTACAAAAACATCCCGGCGGCTGGCGTAGCTGGTGTAGCTGTTGGTGTGGGGGTTTTCGCCGCTTCCGAGCATCTGGACGAAGAACAAGGTGGAGACCCAAACTCTGCATCAGTGTTTAACGAGGCCGCGGATGGTGTATATGATAATAACGATGCCGACAACTACACCCACAGTCATGACATCTTTGACGCCTCCGACAATATCAGTGTTCATACTGAAGAGGCAAATTGGGAAGACCAAACCTATGGCTCGGAGAACGGAGCTGGACATGGGCAAAACGACGATAACGATTCGATCGGTAGCGAGGCTAACGATATATACCCCGTCTACCATGAAGCCAACGGTGACTCTGACTATGATTCCGATCACCATCCAGAGTCTAGCAATGGCCACGACGTCCCTCACGGTTACTTTGACGAGGACGCCAATGTATTCGAGTCTTCCAACAACTCGGGAGAAGATAGCGATCACCACTTCGAAGTTGAAGATGAAGGCGACGCTTCTGACTATGACGAGCCCAATCTAGGTCCAGAATTCGACAATCAGAGCCAGGCGTCCAATTCCAATTCCAATAGCGACAGCGATGATTTTCCCAATGGCGAACTCGTCAATGATAATGACTCCGACGACGGGACTGACGAACCGGGCCAACCCTTTGACGACGCATCCGACATGGGTTCTTCATCCGGTGACGAAATGCTAGCTAATATTGCCGATGACGGATCGACGGAATATGACACCGAAATAGAAGTCGGCGACGAAGAAAACAGCGAAAGTGAAGAGGACCACAGTGAAAGCGAAGAGAGTGTCGATAGCGACGAGGAGGAAGAAGAGGAAGAAGAAGAGGAAGAAGAAGAGGAAGAAGAAGAGGAAGAAGAAGAGGAAGAAGAAGAGGAAGAAGAAGAGGAAGAAGAAGAGGAAGAAGATGACAGTAGTGCATATTCAGAGTAACCTCTAGCTATTAGTCTCTAGCAAACCGTAGACCGTGTCAGATTAAAGTCATACTCTCATACAGACCATACTTTCTGCTCGTCGACTCGTGAAATCAGCTTCCGTTTCGAAACCCTCTAACCCCCAGTCACGTCTTCCGAACCTGAGCTTGCATTTCTTCCCTCTCCAACCCCTTCCCCTTCCCCTTCTACTCTCACCACACCCAAGCCAAACCAACCCTCTCCAGCATCCCCATCAAACCAGTCCCCTCTCCTCCTCAAGCTGCGCCGGATCCACCACCACAACCGCCTTCCCCCTGAGCTCCCCGCTCCCCACGAACCGCAGCAACTCCCCGATTTTCTCCAGCCCCTCGAACGCCACCGTCTCGACGCGGATCCCACCACCCTCCCCAGCACCGCCGCGCTCCGCAATAAACCGCACCATGTCGCGGCTCTCCGCCGGCGAGCACAGCAGGCTGCCGCGCACCCGCACGTCGCGGAACACGACCTCGCGGAACGGCAGCCGCACCTCCTCGGGCTGCGCGACCTGCACCAGCGTCCCGTGCGCGCGCGTGCCCGCGGCCGCGAGTGCCGTCGCCTCCGCCGCGTCGCTCAGCACCAGCGACGCGTGCGCGCCCTCCCCCCCCGTCGCCCCCCGCACTTCCTCTACGACCGCCTCCCCGCCCCGCCGCGCGTCCACGACCACGTCCGCGCCGCACTCGCGCGCGAGGCCCAGCGCCCCGTCGCGCGCGTCCACCGCCGCCACCCGCAGCCCCCGCGCCCGCGCGAACTGCACGGCCAGGTGCCCGAGGCCCCCGCCCGCCCCGACAATCAGCAGCCACTCGCCGGGCGCCAGCCCCGCCTGCGCCACGCCGCGCCACGCCGTGCGGCCGGCGCACGCGAGGGGGGCCGCGGCGCGGAAGCCGACGGCGGGCGGCAGCTTGGTGGTGAAGCGGGCGTCGACGCGGACGAAGTCGGCCAGGCAGCCGTCGACGTGGACGCCGACGTGGCCGCGCGCGGCGGCGCAGTACTGGCGGCGGGACTCGTCGGGGCCGGCGCAGTCCGGGCACGCGGCGCACGGGTGCAGGGGTAGCCCGCACATGACGCGGTCGCCGGGGCGGAAGGCGTCGCGGCAGGAAGCTCCGACGGCGACGACGGTGCCGGCGCCCTCGTGGGAGGCGATGACGGGGAGCGCGGTGCCGAAGGCGCCCGCGGCCACCATGCCGTCCGTGTGGCAGTAGCTCGCCACGGCGACCTTGACGAGGAGGTCGTGCGGGCCGACGGTGGGGACGGGGACCGTGTTGATTTCGTAGGGCGCGTTGAAGGCCGTTATTTGGACGGCTCGCATCTTGTCCGGGAGGGGTGGCGGCGGTGGGGTCGTTGCCATGGTGGCTGTCTGATGCGATGCAACTCTGGAGATGTTACTCGGATTCAGAAGGGTGTTCTAATGGGAAGCCTTAGATCGATGTCTAAAGTAATGCAAATTGCGAGAACAAATAGTGTAAATATAGGGTTTGATATCCAATTCCAACCAAATCAAGGTCGTACGATTGGAGTTAAGGGTTGAGGGGTTGCTTTTGATTGATCGCTAGACTCGGCTACAACGTCATCCCGAGTTAAGAAACGGCGGCCGACGTCGATCCCGGCCATAGGGTGACGGCAAGGCAATGCGGTAAACGTCTAACCGAAAAGACCGAAGAGCTCAAGAAAAGTAGTATTTGATTTCAAGTTAAATTTCGTTCAACATACCTAGGTAGATAGGACCGGTTGTGTTAAGACTTGCCGTGGAATTAAAAACATCTATCAGATTATGTAGCTTCTCACAGAAGTGATAGTCGGAGCGTCGCCAACATGATAGAAATTACAGTAGTTTATTCGTTTAGTTCAAAATACACATAATACAGGTAATACAATGCAGATATAGCAAACCAAGACATTCCCGTCGCTATGCATCTTCTTTCGGTCCTCCACACCATCATCACCCCTTCAAAAACCCCCGCTGGGCATTCTTCGCCTGCTCCGTACTGTAAGCGTCGAGCTTGACGGCCACGAGCACACACTCGATAGCGCTCTTGCCGTTCCGCGAGCCCTGTATCCGCAGCCGCCACTGTCCCGTGCGGACTATCCACTCGTCCGACGTGTGGCTCGACAGGTCGATCCGTCGCCTCTTCCTCGAAGGGCCAAAATAGCCCCCTATGCTGGAGAGTGGCGAGTCTTGCCCGCCGCCGTGGCCTACCGACGATGTGGACGACATGGCCATGGCCCCCTCTTCGCTTTCCGTATAGTTGGTGTACGTCTTCCCGTCGAGCATAATGTGCGTTTCCGGTTCAATTACTACTCGGACGAGGTCTTCGCTCAACGGCGTATTCCCCGGCGTCGCCGGCTGGCTGCTGGCACCGCCAGATGCCATCAATAGTCCCAAAGGCTGAGTGGTAGGTGGTAGGTTAAGTTTCGTGGCGATCACCTCGAAGAGCCTTGCCACGCGAACTTTAACTTGGCCGAAGAACTCGGCCCGCATGAGGTGAAGATTTAATTTCGTATTCTCGCCTCCGATCTCCAAGATGAGCTCGTGGTGCTTGTCGTCCTCGTATGGTCGCATGTAGTTGACCCATCCCGAGATGGCTTCCCCACCAGTCGGGGTTGGAGTCATGGCATCGGTGGCGATCGAGATACCCGACTTGAGGATGTCCTCGAGCCTGAGGGTAATTTCATATCGTCTCCGCGCTAGATTATAGTTTATGTGATGCGGAATCAACTTCTGTTCCAGGCCCTTGAAGTTGAAATAGCGGCAGTCGCGAAGTAGAGAAGCGCGGTGTTCCTCGTCGCGAATGCGTACCGGATATCCGCGCAATAGATGTAGAAGTTCATAAAAGATGTCAGCAGATCGGTTTGGGACAGAGGGCGGCATAATAGACGGGGGCCGGATCAGGCTCTCCCTGTCCAGTCCCGGGAAGATCTCATCATGCGACGAGAAGAAAACACCGAACCCCAAGGAAAAGAAATTGGGCGAATTTCCGGGGCCGGTGAAGATGTCGCGCGGGATCTGGAACTCGCGGTGGCCGATAGATATGAAGATGGACTCTTCGTAGAGCTGAGACATCAATTTGGGTAGGGTGTAGAATTGAGCATCTGCGAAAAGGCGCACAAAGTGCGTCCCGTCGCGCGGAGAGACATGATAGCCCTGCAGGTGAAGAGAAATGTCTCTGAAAGTAATTGGATCCCGATCTATGTAAAGGGTCCGTATGGCGGTTGATACGTCCTCGCCAGCCTCTTCAGCCTTCTTGATCTGGCATTGAAAGTACTGAGAGAAATAAGATGGAGCTAGATAAAGGCGTCAGCAACGGGCTCTAGGTAGTGACGTGTCCTCCTTTAAGGGAAAACGATTTAAGTCTCTCGAGCAGGGTGAGTGTAGATATGAATGCTGACATCATATGCCTGAATAGGGGTTGGACGTAAGTGTTTCATAAGGCACGCACCGTCAGAAGAGAGGGAAGCCCCAGAGAGTTTGAAGAGTTCGGTTCCTATCTGGATGGGAAAGACGCGTTCATGTGGTAAGATTCTTGGTATTTTAGAGATTAATTTGGGATCCGAAGGTGGAAGATGAAAGACGTCGCGACCCTTGGCGGTCTCACTCGATTGTCTGGACATGCTCATTGTTGATGATGAGGCATGCAGCGGACACGAGACATGACCGCTGCTAATACATGCTGGTTGTTATCGACGCTAGACTCATCCTAGTGGAAATGCCCAGGCGCGGATGGCCAACGACATCATTCGAAGTTATCCGCTAGTGTTCATTAATATATCGAAAACTGGGTACGGCCTCTTGGTCGTGTCTTAGTAGTTCCCGAGCCAATTCGTGAATGTGTAAGCAGCTGAGAGTATTTAAACAATCAAGCAGCAGAGATTTGCAATCATTTGGAAATCGGAAATCAATTTACCCCTGTCTTGCATATGAGGCGGTGCAGAGTAACCTAGGAACGTTTTTCATTGGAGGATTAGAGAAAGACCGGTAGTGCTGCCCACTTCTGATAGAAATCTCCAAGGATTTCCAGTGGCTAGTAATGTGGCTGAACGCTTAAGACAAATGTTCAATAGGGGGGTGAATGGAACGCTAGGCTCGGGTGGGAAGGTTGCATGCTACATAGCAGCGTGGACTTTATTTTTATATCAATATTTTCCATCCCTTGAGTTTATTTAATGCGACTCTCATCGAGTGACATTGAACAAGATGACGACGCCAGATGGGTCTCGTCGCGATCAATTATAATTTCATCCACATTTCATCAATCGAATGCGAAGGTGTTTTTTTATCGAGCCATCTGCGAGACATTGCTATCGCTCGTCTAAAAACATACATGATGATACGAGTTCCCCAAAACAGCAAGATGCGTCCAATATTCACCCTCCACGCATCCCTGCGCTCCTCGAGATAGAAACAAAAGACGCATCAGCTTGGGGGCTATATTGGCCAAGTCTCATCCAATTGGTGGCAGACACTCCAGCTTCCATGCAGATCTACGGCGTGGCGATGCCCTGGTAGGAGTCTGCGAGGGGCTAGCTGAGTAAGAGTTGAGCCGCAAGTTATCAACAACCATTCGCTCTGAGTATGAATAACTACCTCCAAAGGTACCCTATAGACGGATGAACTTGAAAATCACATCTGTAAAAACCACCCAATGCAGCCCCCAAGGAAGTCTTCAAGACTCAATTTCTGTGAACGCGGACGCAGCCAACGCACAGCTACCTATGGAAAAACGGGTATAATCTACCGAACGTACTGTATAAAAGACGCGTGCCGCATGACCAATCGAATCAAGGCCATCCACCCAATACCATCCATGACTGTGACTATATAAAGAGAATGATCGTTTTAAGGATTGAAAAGGGGGGAACGCATATCAATCATCGGGGGTAGAGCGGAATAGGGGAACAAAGAGGAAGAGGGAATTGGAGCATCGAGCCCCGTCGTCCGTGTTCAAAATCAGGCTAGTCAAATGGTCTGGCGCCGCCGGACTGTGTTGAGAAACGAAAAGCATAGATCGAATTCTTGACCATCGCAAGTTCGGTCTGTTATCCCCGAAGATCCTATTTCCTCGGTGTAGCTAGCGCGACATCAATACACGGTTCAACAATATCAAGATACGACTCTCGAAGCCGAGGGGAGAAGTCACTTCAGTCATGACTCAATCACTCACCATTTACCATCTGCCTTTGCTTATTCAGCCAGCTCTTGGGAACATCATGCCGCCGTTGCAACACGACGTGGTTGCTCTGCAATCTGCCGTTGAGATCGTACCACGCCGTAGTAATCATCGCGTTCTCGCGTTGGAGGTTCTTGATGGTCTGGTCGGTTTGCGCCTGCCAATTTCCGTTAGGAACTCGACGGGACACCCACAATAATAAAAAGGCCACATCACAAGATTCGTATGCACACATCATACCAAGTACAACAGAAATACATGAAAACAGAGATGGAGAAACATGACTTTGTTTATAACTTAAATCCAATACCCATACCCATACATGTATGAGAAAATAACCCTGGTCCTGCTTATTCGCGGAACTTGAAAAACTATCCAAATGAGCGAGTAAGACTTCACGTACCTTTTGAGCACCGGCTTCTGATCCAGCACGAACGGCTTTCAGCGTCCGCTCTAGTTCGCGGCTCTTAAGTTCGGATTGCTCGTATTGCTGCAAATATAGCACGTGATATTAGCATATGTTCACTCTTTGAAAACAAAATAAACCTATCCATATCCCTTCAAGTCTTTCGACCGCCTATCCATCCGGGTCAGCCACTCGGCTTCGACTCGACTGCCGGGAGGCGCCGTATTTAACGTCGAGGACAGAGGCGAGTGCAGAATCCATGGAGCTGCTACGGGAACTAGATCCCGAGACACTGATACTTCGATTTGACAAAATGGTGGCACTACCACTAGGTCCTATTGGAGCCGAGACTGGACGATCAGGCGTGCCTATAGAGCCATCCGTCTTCACTTGATAGGGGTAAAACCCAGATTCAGGACGTGGCGTCTTCTTTCTAAAAGGGCTAAAAGCCTCCCAAATAGACTGACGCTTGACGCTGACTTTGACAACCCTAGGGCCATCGCCTTCGCCGCTGGCTGCGAAGTCCGACAGAGACGGAGCAGGAGTGGCAGGAACAGCAGGAGTGGTAGGAGTAGCAGGAATAGCAGAAGTAGAACTCACCTGCTGCAACTGCTTATACCGAGTTCGGAGCTTCTCCATCTTTTCGGATTGCTTGGCGCTATCCGTGTTGATGGTCTGCCCGTCAGCGGCTCTCTGCATCTCACGGTTAGCCGCCTCGGCCTCGCGCCGAAGCTGGTCTTTCTCGATGAATGCCGTCAAGAGCTGTGTTCGCTGAGCCTCGAACTCATCCCTTAATGATTTGTGCTTTCTCCTCTCGGCTTCGAGCTCGGCGCGAAGAGAGATAGCAAGCATGCCGTCCGTTCTCTTCAGTTCGTCGAGGGCGTCCAATCCGGATTTCTCGACCGCTTTCACTTTATCGTCATCGTCAGCACCAGCTCTACCAGAGACATATTCTTTAAAGATGATCTTACAATCACCTCTTGCTTCGAGCAGAGCACGATCTTTGTCTCCAAGCTGCTCCTCGAGGGAAGCGAGTTGCCTCTCAAGCTGCTTGGATCGATTTTGCTCGATGTGGACCTGCGTCCGCAAGTTCGAATATGCTTCCTCTCTAAAGTAGTTCGACATCAGCCACTTCGTGTCCGGTGCTAGGTCATAACAAGCTTGAAGAGCCTCGACTAACCCTTCCTTACCCATGTTCTGGATAAGTGCATCGAGCTGATGTTGACCGACGGTATACTTCTCGAGGATGTCGTTGAACTTCTCCTGTAAGCTCTGGCGCGAGACACGAAGGTCTTCCATCTCCTGAATAAGTTGACCTTTCTCAGTCTCAGTGCCGATAGTGCTCTTGAGGACGGCGTTCTCCGCTTGGAGACGCTGTACCTCGAGGTTCCTCATTGATATAGCATTGGTAGATTCGCTTAGCTCATCCTCAAGAGTGGTCGGGCGAGAACCCAGGGGCGTGCTAGGGGCAGCCGACGGGTCAAGCATCATAACCTTTTCCTGGAGGTCTCGGACGACTGCTTCGTCTATCTGGCTCCGTGTTTGTAGGTCCTCGAGACGCAATCTCAATTCGCTGTTCTCTGTTGAATACATAGTTTTTTGGTTATTGAAGTTGGCAATGTCAATTTCGTAACCCTGCATTTTAGTAGCATAGGCTTCAGCTTCCCTTTTTAGAGTCTCTATCCTCATCGTAGCACTGTCGAGTTGCTCCATGAGCCTCGCCGCGTCGAGCTTATCGTTCTGGAGAGCCTTGAGGTCGGCTTCTACGGACTTCATCGATTCCAACTTCTTCCGTAAGTTGTCGGCCATGTTAGCTTTCTTTGAAAGGTCCTCATTCTTAGACCGGAGTTCTTGGTTCTCGTCAGTCAAGGTCTCTGCTTTTTGTGCTACTACCTCCAGGCGAGCCTTCTCTTTGACAAGCCGTTCTCTTTCCTCGACTAGATAATTCCTCTCGTTCTCTAAATTGGCAATGAGCGACTCATTCTCCTTTAGCTGTCGCTGAAGACGATGCTTGTCGAAGTTGCCAGCTTCCGACTCGATCTGTTTGTGTAGCTGCTCGTTTTCTTCTTGAAGATCTTCGTGCTTCCGAAGAAGCTCGTCATAGTTGTCCTGAAGCCTATCCAATCGTAATTTTAGACCGCCCGCTTGTCTTTTCGCATCGTCTGCTTCGCGCTGTAGTTCCGACAGGACTGCTTCTCGCGCAAGCTCGTCGTCGTAGTTTGCGTCAGCATAACTACCTTCTACGTCGCTCTCGCCGGCCTCGGCTGCTTGTGCTAATTTGGCGTCGACTTCTTTCAAGATCTGGAAAATGCCGCCCTGTAGTTTCGTTTCCAACTGCATAACTAATGTTATATACTGTGAGTTGTCATCTTCGCGGAGACAGGCGGCGGATACGAAGAGGACCAAAATCTGGACGTAAATCTTAGCTGGGATCGGTAGACTTGGAAGGGCCAGCTGTTCGGGAAGGGGGAGAGCTTGGGGAGTAGCTGTATTCACCTCGAACATGCCAGCCTTCGTAGGTTCTCTAGCCAAGGCTTGAAAGTCGACGTAGTTGATCAAGGGCTCAATTTTGGCACAATGTCGCCTTGCGAAGTCCTTCAAGCCCATGAGAATGATATGTAAGTTC
The DNA here is from genome assembly GCA_022578845.1 of Hypoxylon cercidicola. Taxonomy (NCBI): domain Eukaryota; kingdom Fungi; phylum Ascomycota; class Sordariomycetes; order Xylariales; family Hypoxylaceae; genus Hypoxylon; species Hypoxylon cercidicola. The sequence continues at coordinate 285,679 of MU399494.1, read as the reverse complement.
CGTCTTCTACCCTGAAATATGTCATCGTCGGTGGAGAAAGCGTCGAGGCTTTGTTGGAAGCGAGTGGGATTATACTCGACGTCTAGAATTTCGAGTAGGGCGGAGAAAACAGCACCGTCGAAAAGGTGCTCGGGCTTCTTTGCTCTCAAATCCGGATCGCGCCCAGGCAGTAGTTTCAGGAGCATCGAGTCAGCCCATTCGAGTAGGGCCACCTGCGTGGCTTGTGAGGAAATGGAGGGAATCATCTTGGTGGTGTTAGGTCGAATTATGCGATCCTGTCTTCGTCGCGTTATAGAATTAGAGGAGGGGAGTCGTGAATCGTACTCGATATCGAAGGACTAAAGAGCAGCTAGCTGCATAGATAAAGGGTTATATAACGATTGAAACCAAATAGATGGCGGCGCAAATGTAGCAGCGCCTCGAAAAAGGTGAAGGAGAGTAGTCGTCTAGGCAGTTGACATTGTACTCTCAATAATCAATGCCGTGGTTGCGGTTGCGGTTCCGATTCGGGTTTCGAGAATCAATGGGGAAGTAGAATCTGGTCATGAACAGCAGCACTACAGCTTTAAATGCATGATGATCGAGAACAATAACGATTGATTACGCGGAACATAAAGCGCATTGTCTCCATACACCTTTTCTTTTCTTTCTTCTCTTGAGAAGCTGTAAGAAAGGTATTGTCTGTAAAGATGTAAAGACAAGCTGGTGTGAAGTGAAGATAGAATAATAAGATGCTCTATTAAGGGCTACCATAGAGGTAGAGGTACAGTGAGTTAGTAGTGACTGGTCGCTGGGTCAGGCGGCACGGCCCCCCTTGCGGGCCTCTCATATCGATTAAAGCCCACCGAGCCCACTCTAGATCACCAAACCCACTGAAAAAGGGGGACCATCACCCTGCGTCGTCTGTGTCTACAGGGATACTGCATGCTTTAATACACCTAAAACTGCAGCCTCCCTGTCGAGGCTAGAGCCATTTCGTCAACATCCTGTAAGGTACGGGAGACTTCTAGGTTTTAGATCATTTTCTGCCGGGAACCTCGGGCCAAAGCTCTGCATCAGATTGCTAATTCGCTCTCAATTTAGCAATTGATTATCGGACGACTCGAGAAACTAAGAAATTCTTTGACGAGTTGTGACAGTCAAAGATATCAAAGCTCTTTTTTGCTCTATTTATACTCTAGTCAGGGAGCCTTTTCGATTTAATATATCTGCCTGGATCCTAAGAACACCAATTTAATATTCATATACGCACGGCAAACATTTAATCTATCTGAATCACGGTGATAAGAGATTTTATTTGGATTCATTAGACGTCATTTGTACAGTATGTGATTTCTCGGTTACAGCTGGTCACATATCAACTTGTCGTCACCTCTCGGACTCCCACTTGCGCAATGCAGCGTCACATTCAACCGCTTTTGTTTGTTTCAAGTTGCAATCCGCCCCCCACCCCCCCCGCGGCAGCAACCACGATGCAACGAGTTCAGACGGACGCCAGTGCTTAGGTGGATTCTTACGATGAGCTAGCCGAGGGGCCAGAAGGACGAATACGGATAGACTTCGTTCTAGAATGCCATATCTTGTGTGGTGTCTCCTTTGTAAAACGTAACTTGTGTACAGTGATTCAGCCTTCCTATTCATTATTAGAACCTTTCACATATCCAAAGGTTATAATGAGACCAGCCATTAGAGAGCTAAAATGGGGAGACTCCTGTGCTCCAGGGTAAGAAATGTCTACTAATAGGCATGCATTCAGGACCACTAACCACATTCCGGCGATCTCGGCCATGTGGGGATCACCGGGCATCAAGACAGCTACACCAAAGTCCAGATGAATTTGGGGGACCTTTCAACGATATCCACGTACTAGATTCTGCATCATTGTTGTTGGAAATGTTCCGGAAATCCACTTATGCAACATACACGAGAACCATCAGAAGGCTCCTCTGGATAACCCAGAGAATACGCATCAGTAAAGGGCCTGATGCTTTTGGAGGAGCCGCACTAACGACACAGTGATTAGACCGCATGAGGTTCAAATAAAGGAAGACTTATGCCCCATATTGGCTACCATTAGTAACTAAATCGTCGTTGGAGTGTGTTGGGTGATTACCTAATCCCCCACTATTACTTGATTCTAGGTTATAGCAGGAAAAGTTAGATTCTTTCCTTCTACAACATCAATATACCCTCTTTTGCTTTCAAGTGCAAGTACCTAGTTCGGGTTGCGCTGCGATGTAGGCTAGAGATCCACCATAACTTCTACGACCCTTCTCTATTGCCCAGCTGTGAGGAGCAATGCCGACTTATGCAGGTTTGTAGGACCAGCACGACATGCTGCTGGGTCAATGCAATATCTGTAAGTCTAGAAAGCACTATCTCATGCACCGGAAGCCTACCGCTTTCCGGAGGCCAACTGCCTAGGCATCACATTCCCGAATCGTCTTCAAGTATAGATCTGTTACGTTCCGAGAGCGCCCCGAATCCACTATGGAAGCAAGAGGACGAAGCCGGACCACACCCTTACCCTACCGAGTCCCCAAGCATGATCCTTATTCCAAGGGTAGAAACTATCCCGCATGTGCTCTAGAGCAGCCGATGTCACTGGAACGCGAGTTTGAGATGGTGGGAAATAATAATATTCCCTATGAACACAATAGCCACCCAATATGAGAATCCAGTTTCCAGCAATAACAGTGATAAACGCCTGATGCCCATTGTCTATTCTCCATTTTTTGGCCTCTTGTTCTTGATTTCATGTCTGCCTGCGTGCGAGCTCCGTAATGCGGGAGAGTGGGTATCGTGCAGGTCATCAAGTAATTTATCAATCATAAGTCCCGTTTGCTCGAGCGCGACCGCTCAGTTGTCGTGCGACTTCGAGATCTCGACCATTTGGTCCTCCTCGATGACAGCGTGGAACTCGGCGCTCCACGCCGATACCGTCTCAATGATTTTCTGCGGTGCCTTGGCGGCGAAGCCCCTATTTCCGCGATTGTCTTGTTAGTTTCGCTTTCCTAATGTTCAAATCCTAGAGACATGGTACATGCGAGTGGCAAATATGGCTCAGGAGGGATGGATAAGAATAGCGACGCACTTAATGAGCTGGTATTCGTGGGTGATCATACCCCCGGCCTTCCGGATATCATCCTTGGCGCGGTTGACGACATCGTCGGTAGTCTCGCTCGGGAAGCTGACGATGATAGACTTCTGGATATCGACGGCGGAGGCGCCGTGGGCGACAGCAAGAGCCGCAACGATGGTGGAGAAGAAACGCATATTGGGTTTTAGGTCGGATTTCGTATTTGCGACGTCGACAAGACAATAGGTATGGATGGCACAGTAACGAACAAAGACTGTCGGATGAAAGCGCAAGCCAAAAACGAAGTAGGAGACTAAGTCACTGGGCGAAGGTCTTTCTTTATCAAAGGTGAAGAATGCGCGCGTCAGGATTGAAACAAAGTAGAAATGACGAGCGTTGGTGCGATGATGCTACTTGGCGTTTTGACCTTGTCGATCTTCATTGGTATTTGAACTTGCAAGCTGGGGTTTTTGGGGCAGCCTGGGGGGCACAGCTGGGGAAAAGTGGGGCCGTCCTCTGAACTTCCAAGATAGGCAGGTAGCGGGGCCAGATACCAACAGCTGGCCAATCAGACTTGAAGCTTGACTAATACCGTACCACGGTACCATTCCGGAGATTCCCATCAGACAGGACTTAAACATGTGACCTCATCTTCATCTTCAACACCGATGATACCCCCGTGTATTACCTACCTGCCTCATATATATCACCGATCAAGTAAGCATATGCCATTATAAGAGCCATCTCCTCGGGTCTACTTGTCGCCGAAGTCTCTGGAAGAAACATAGAGTAGTCATCCCCACTACCACATGAAATGCCTTCAGTACTTTATCGTCTCGTAGTAGTTGTGAATGTCTCTCGGAAGTTACGATGGTATATCATCACTCTCGATCCAGAGGTTCGTCTGAGTTTGATATGCTATCGCTGTAACCACAACATCAGGTAAGACTGTACGATGGAATACGAAAAAGTTAGCAACATGAAACAGAACGAGTGAGGTGTGAATCCATCAACACAGAGCAGGTTTATACAATTTAATTGCTCCTCAAGTTGCCAGTTGTCACAAGGCCAACCCTGCGATGGGGAAAACAACTAGAGTATGATGTTGCACGAAGGGCTATGGAACCTAACAGCTACCAGCTCTGGGTATACATAGGAGATGAGAACAAAGCGATTTGTCTTGTCCCCTATCAACCTGTCCAATCTCCCACCGACCTACAGACATACGGTCCGGTCAGGTAGGCAGCCAAGTGGCAAGACCCCTGACAATGGTTTGCTATCACCCGTCAGTGCGGAGACTACCACCACGAAGACGAAGCATGTCAGCGCACTCTTGAACGCGCCTGCTAACATCTGTTCTCCTCAAGTACTCTCTAGTTGTAATCTCGATCTTACCCATATCTTCATATTTGTCCAGGGGAGTCATTGATAGGTCGTAGTCATTCAAAGTTTCATTGCAGTTGAACCGGAAATATCGCTCTTTGCCAACTGCTCTCTCAAACATTATGTGTGCGTTCTCGGCCCTCGATCTCCCTATAACATCTCTCAAGCTTTGGTTGGTCTTATCAAGGTAGCTTTGGAGGTCATTTGCCGTCGTGTTTGGCAAGTTACTCAACAGCGATACGATTTGTGACTTGGTCCCGTAACTCATATTTGCTGTACCGCGCCAATACCTTCTTGCGTGGCCTTTCTCTTCATCCGACATTCCTGTACCGATGCTAATATAACCGAGCTTTGTCTTCCCGTTCCCGAGACCGAGGCGTAGGGTCGAATTTGGAACGGTACTGATAGGGTTGTTATAACTCAGGGCCCCGTCTATATACTCTTTTGTAACCCCTCCTCCTGTAACTCTTTGGGGCCTGAAATAGGTTGGAGCAGCACTCGTTGCACGTGCCGCCTGCCACACTCTACAAGATATAGGTTGATTACAGGATGTTTTATCGCACGTTCCTAGGCATACTGGTAGAGGGGCGTTCGAAGCTTGTTGGTTCTCCGGGTTGACGTCCAAGCATACAACATAGGCAGGTCTTTGTCAATAGTAAGTCAGCTCCTTAGGTACCTTGTATTAATGGACATGAAAGGGGGAATGATGGTTACATTACTCGTTTTAGCCGATCCTCGTTCGCATGTTTGCCGTGCATCATAGCCTCTTCGGCGTCTCCATACTTTTTCAGAAGACACTTTGTCTTTTCCATCACGATAGACTCGTCATGCATTGGTCGTAATAGGCCCTTGACTGTGTCGACTCCTCGTGGTCGTTCGAAGATCTGTCTTGACAGAGTCCTAAACTCTTTGATGCACTCCGGGATATTTAGACCAACTCTCCCAATCACAAGAGCAGGATTCCATTAGGTTATTACTGTACTTGGTTTACTTAATAGGGTTTTATTGCTAGGTAGGTACATAATTAGGACGAAACACTAAGACCTAGTAAGTCACGCCGCCGCAATAGGATCTCTATGTTTTTCACAATGTGAGCCAAGCGATGCGAAACAACGGCACTGTTGCGCGAGGAACTCTTAGCCTAGAACCCACTGAAGGTCTTGGGCCTACATGCAGGCAGGCAGGCAGAGAGACCTTTTGTGCTCCTATCTTAGCCCTGTGTGGGTCAACATGCCTAACCCCCTATTTTAGGGTCAGGGCAAATGGCCAGATCCCTAACACACACCATGTGATCGATCTTGTAAGGGATTCTTGGAGAATATTAGATACCGGTAGGAAGGGTGTTTGATTTTTCACGACAGTACTTAAATTATCGTGAGACGATCAGCGAGCATCGCAATTGTAATATTGACTGTGTTTAAAAGGGGCACGTCAAGAAGCAATAACTTGTGGAACTCTGATGAATGTTGGAACAAGAAACAAGTCTGTCTACACCATCAGGGATAGTTATATCTGCTTAGGCGTGACTCCGGATAATATTAACTGGATTGTTACCCGTAAAGTTTATGGCATTGGAATTCCATATGGCGTCTTTGACCGAGTCTAATTCTTATAATTTTAGGCAGCCATACAGCCAACGGTCTCAGTTAGATATAGGGAAGCCGGCTCCATTCTTCACTGTTCATAGTGGATTCTCAGGCCAAGTAATAGCCTTGGGTGTATGTGTCTTCACTTTGGCATACTTTGCATGAAAGGACTAGAAGAGGACTGAAACTAGCATAGGTAATATTATCCTTTCCCGAATTTAGTAAATAGGGGTTTTCTTATCCCACTCTTCCAGGTATATCTTGAACTGCTTCACCTTTGCCTCAGCAAAACGACCCAGCCCCGTTAGGTTTAACATCTCCTGAGATCTCCCGTCGTCTAATGCCTTCCAATAAACCGTGTCAGCAAAGACGCTCACCCTCATCGCGTAGTTAAACCAGAAACGACCACTGTGCCACGACTCGCGCATCCGAGTGGACAAACGGAGCTGTGGTTCAGCTCTATCGAGCGGCGGGAGCCGCATCTCGGCGCGCTCGACTTCCTGAATGAAAAGCTCCATCTGAGGCACAAAGAGCTTTTTGAAGCCGGCCTTGTCGTCGCTCTCGAGCCAGGTATGCGGCGACTTTAGTAGCAGCCAATGTGGCACATCGTACAGGTACTGGTACGGCATGGCGTTGGTGAAGTCGAAGCTGAATACGGCTGTGATCTGGAACGTGTGGGGGTCGGCAAGCATATTCGAAGGGCCGAAGCAATCATCGAAGAGCCTGAAAGAGAGGTTGTCGTCGTCGATGCAGTACTTCGGGACCAACTGCGCAAGACGGCAGCGAGCTATGATTTTTTGACGATCTTCTTCTTCGGTTTCGCAGATGTTCCGTTGGACATCGAAATGTTTCCACAACTCTTTAGCTCGACCGTTGAAATATTCGCTGGCGCGATTAAACGGCCTAGTGGGAAGATTGTCGGGAGGAAAGCCGGTGTCGGCCGCGAGCGTGTTCATGTCGTAAGTCAGGGGTCGCCTACTGACCCCCCAACTGCCTGAGTCGTTGGATAGGGCGCCTATGCTGGGGAACGGTAGTCGAGAGAGCTGCAGCATGTAATCGGCAATTTGGCTGTGGACGAACTTGAGCTTTCTGGTATCAATATCAGGATTGTGTATTAATGGAGCCTTGTCGTTTTCTGCTGGTTTCTTGAGAATATCACGTAGGAGAACTCCGTCCGGGAAATCCATAAGGATGAAAGGCCCCAGCTGCGACGGGCTGTCCTCAGCTGGGCCCCAAGAGTGCACATGGGGAACGGGTTTTGTGGTGTGTTTGCGAAGGTACTTCGTTCTTAACTTTCTCTAAACCCCATGGCGAGTATGTAGAGCCGAGAGTGGAAAATCGAATGACGACTGATGGGGGTCTTCCATTACCGCCGTCTTCCTTGGCGCGCTTGATGATATAGCCGATGTTGCGCGGGCTCTGTAAGATTTTATGTACTTGCCCGACTCTCTTCCATCCGAGAATATTATTAACGTATAGGACGACATCTTCTCTCGCGGCTTCGAATTTTTTGATGAACTTGTGGCGTTCTTCTATGTTGCTGTCATAGAGGATCTCGTCAAGGTATCCCATTTTCGTCGTTGGTTCAGTTTCTAAACAAGATAATAAAAGATAGTTGAAAATGAATATGAGGTAGATATGATAGGTATCTTGGGTAATGAGAATTGGGATGCCTAAGTCAAGAAGATGTTCCCTAATGGCGATGATGAGGTCTGTGAAAGCTATTATGGTAAAGTTGATGTCGCACGAGGAGCTCCCAACCTACCTATGGGTTATACATACAAGGAGAGTCATTTGTACTCCTGTTTCATCTCTAACTGGGTTAACAGACCTAGCCCCTTATTTAGAGGACAAGGAGCCGAAAGGTTAGATATCTGACAATAGACGAATCTAACAGTTGGGTAGAATGTAATGTTCAGTTTTCACGTCGTACGATAGGTGCAGGAGAATTAGCACGCCTTCAAGAGCATGATCGCGAAGTCTTCTGCATTGGATAACAGGTTATAGTGCGTTATGCGCATCCCATAGGCTTGAGTGTGTCTTACTCACAAATTGTTACGAGGTCAACCAAGCGATGAGGAAACTATGTTATTGCGCAAAAGACTAGGAGCCTAATAGCTACCAGGCTCCGGATACAAGGTACAGGAGGCGTGGACAAAGGGCTATCACCTGTCACATCTCTCTCCCCTATCCTCTGAGGGCTGAGACCCTGACACGTATGACTTGGTACCCACGTATCGTTGTGGTAGATAATGGAGAATATACAATCCGATTTATGAGGCCCAGTCCGACTCCCTTGCTTTTACACGCGACTCTCTTTTGGAGGTTGAATACTTAATCTATGTCAACCTCAGCTATCTCACAGCACATCATAAAATACAGAGTACCTATTAATAATAAATTAACGTGCTGTTAAATTTCGGAAAACCTTTCATTCAAGTGAGTAATACAAGCCAGGCAATTGATATGCCGGTTCTAAAACACTAGACTGACAAGTACAATTTTAGGATAAGATGATCTTTGAGGTTAGCTCAAAAAGTGTCACCTTAGTCGTCGTTGGATCTTGCATAAGACATGTCGTTTCTATATTCGAAACGCAATCTGACGAGAATTTTAAGCCTAGATGCCTTCACATAATAGAGATGTTAATTAGCTTACGTCCTCTAGTTTTAGATTGATTAGACAACTTTTCAGTTTAGGTTGTATAGGGCGATTTCTCTTAGTGGGCCACACTAGCTGTAGTATAAAATCTGATCGTCAGGCTCAATTGGTCTGGCTTTGGATGTATTCTGTAAGTCGTGATAGTAAGGCACTTACAGAACACTGATTCATCGCCATAAACAATGGAGACCAATCCAAGTATATAACTTGAGCTTACCCTTAGGTCTTTAACAGAGATATCCGTAGTCCCAGATCAGTCAACTAGAGTAAAGGGTATAACCGCCAATAAAGTTAACCGAACACAATTCCCACACGCTACTCCTACAAAACATCTTCAACGCCATGCGTTTCGTTCAGTTTCTCTCAATCCTTTTTCTCGGACTAGTGGCCCTTATGAAACAGCGTCAATGCTCGACTCGAGATGATTGCCCAGGGGACAAAGTGTGTCAACGTATGTGAGATACAGAGAACCTTTCTCGTCATACATAAGTCTACCATATGAACTGTCTAACCGATGGTCTTTTTTGTAGATAAAACATGCTAATACTACGAGAGCTGGATCTGTACTGAGCCGAGTGATCCAGCCTGCAACCATGGGGTACCAGATGAATGTTACCACACTTTAAATGAGGGTGTATAGAGGGGTTATCGATCTGGCGAGGTTTTGGTGGAACTACCTAGGTACTTAATAGATGAGTTTAGGTTAGGATGGGCTTCAGAGTCTCTCACTTTGAATACAATGCCTTCACTAAAGGCAGACCTTTTAACTCTCTTAACTACCTAGGTAGAAATAATCCTCCAGACACTCATTGAAGTGAACTTTCTCATTATTGTGACTGACTGAAATTTGTACGCGGAGTTAAGACATATCAGATCATGTTTGCGCCTATCTAACGCCGTGAATCCTACCCCGAATTTGCCAAGGCGCGCCCTTCCATCTACGCGCTACCAGACCAGCATAAGAACTTCATAACTCGCTTTCATCCCATCCTCTCGTCGTCTCAGCATCACTCGATTACTACTAGAAACTGCTGAGAAAACCATGGACGATATCACAACCATTGGGTCTGCTGCTGAGCAGGTGGCCGAGCCAGCGTCCAAAGACACCGAGCGCCCCCCTAGCGAGCACGCCATTGAGGCGCTCACTATATCCGAAGACGCCACTGTCCGCTCGAAGCTGCGTATCTACACCATCTTCATCGCGCTCTGTGTACACCACTCTCCTTATTAACCATAACCGAACAACATGTTGGCTAACCAGGCCTGTAGCTCACCCTGTTCATTGGAGCCCTCAACCAGACAATCGTTGCAACGGCCATCCCCTCCATCGCCGCGGACCTGCAGTCTGCCGCAGGGTACACCTGGATCGGCGGCGCGTACCTACTAGCGAACGCCGCGGCGGGCCCGACGATTGCCAAATGCAGCGACATCTGGGGCCGCAAGCCGGTCGTTTTAGCATCCGTCGCCCTCTTCGCCGCCGCCAGCGTGGTCGCGGCGACGAGCACGAGCATGCCGATGCTGATCGTCGGGCGCGCGCTGCAGGGCACGGCGGGCGGCGGGTTGATGCAGCTGGTGTCCATCATCATCTCGGACCTCTTTAGCATGCGCCACCGCGCCCTGTACCTCAGCGCCATGGGGCTGGTCTGGGTGCTCGCCGGGACCGCGGGGCCCGTGGTCGGGGGCGCGCTGTCGCAGTACGCGAGCTGGCGCTGGTGCTTCTGGATCAACGTGCCTGTCTGCGCGCTGGCTTTCGTCGTCATACTGCTCTTCCTTAACGTGCATAACCCGCGCACCAAGCTGAGCGACGGTCTTAGGGCCGTCGATTGGTTTGGGACGGTCTCTATCCTAGCGGTAACCCTCCTGCTTCTCCTTGGGCTGGATTTTGGCGGCGAGACGTTCCCCTGGAATAGCCCGAAAGTCATATGCTTGCTCGTTTTTGGAACAGTGGTGATTGGCTTCTTCTTTTACAGCGAGAAACGCTTGGCCAAGTATCCCCTGATGCCCCTGAGCATCTTTAAGGATTTGTCCAATAACGCTGTCATCGTCGTTGCTTTCACGCATAGCATGGCCTCCTCCGCCATAGAGTATTATCTCCCACTTTACTTTCAGAGTGTAAAGCAAGCGTCGCCCGTCGAAAGCGGTGTTCTGATATTGCCACTCATCATAACGTGCGCAACTGTGGATATCTTGGGTGGTGTATTTATGCATCAGATCGGCCGCTACAGGGAACTCATCTGGGCTGGGACAATATTATTGACGTTGGGAACAGGCCTGTACATTCTGTTCGGAACCGACACGAATCTTGGAACTATCATCGGTTTCCAAATTATCTTCGGCATCGGCATGGCACTCCTATTTCAAACGCCCATGATGGCCCTTCAGAACAGCGTCAGCCAGGCCGACACCGCGACAGCTACCGCAACCCTGGGCTTCCTCCGTAATCTGGCAACGTCCTTGTCTATCGTGCTCGGCGGCGTGGTGTTCCAGAATAGCATGACCGCTCGCGCACCGATTCTGGCTGCCAGCGGTCTCAACCAATCTGAGCTCGAGGCCCTATCTGGATATCAGGCAGCGGCGAACTTGGAGATCACCAAGACTATAGATGACGCTGCACAGCGCCGCGTGGTGCAAGATGCTTTCGCGTGGAGTATCAGGAACATGTTTATAATGTACACCGGCATAGCGGCCATTGGTGTCGTGGCGAGCATCTTCATCAAGCAGAGACACATGAGCAAGGAACATGTGGAGACGAAGACGGGACTTCAGAACATGACGGAGCAGAATAAGACTTGAGGTCGCAGTCCACCGCAAGTACCACGTCTGGAAGCACGCTATAAGCACGCAGAAGCTTTCATATCAGCAAATTGCCCACCGAGATTTAGGATTGGATCTGGTGTTGTCACAAGGGTCTAGCCTGAGTTGGAGTTGAAGCCTTTCTGACTGCTCTCACTGCGTCATTAAACTCCAAGGGGAGTGACCAGGAGAGTGAGCGCGCTTGGAAGGGGGCATGTCTATTTATATTCCCGCCGAGATTTCGTTGATTGGTATTGCCCAGGGGATAGTTGTGAGATGCACCTAAGATGCTAGATAGCCACGCTTACCTGAGAAGCCGGCTTGGAAGTACAGGACTCAAACATCAGACCCGTACGTTGTACCCGTGTCCATCAGCGGCAGGGCACACCTAGCTTTGAGGCTCCGACTACCACTTCATACCACGGTCAAGATTACACTCTAGGCTTACTCGCTATCGGTCTCGTTAACGACTGGCTGATCGTCAAACCGCGCCAATTGACACCTCGGTCTCTGAGTTAGCGCCGGTTACGTGATGGGTAAGGGGTAACGAGCTGCCTCATTCAAGCTCGCGTGCGAAGAAAGACGCAGCTCTGATTTCCCCGAGCTTCCATCTATAAAATAGGAATCAGCCGAACCCATGATACCCTGTCATACACGATTCTCTGTCATTGGTGTACCGTGCTGGGTAAGCTATCCCGTTCCGCTCCTCGGTTGGATACCTGTATACAAGATTGTCAAACACTTTCATTACACTATTCATTCTCTCTTCCAGTCTCTTTTCATAATCCTCTCGCTTAAGGGGCACCCTCTATCCATCTCCAATTTGAAATTTCAAATTGAACTTGAGCATGAAAATAACTACGATTCAGCTGCTGCCTCTTTGTTTTTCTCTTTCATAACTTTTTCAATTACAGTATCTAACGTGCAACGGAGGAAGACGACGATGGAAACCAAACTCTCCTTAATTAATTTAGGACTTCATTTATGTTATAGTTATAGCAAACACGTTCATCAATATTATCCGTAAACTCTTCACTCTTGAAAATTCGGCTTTTCATAAGCAATGTGAGCAAATAGTTTCACGCCGCTGAGGGAGGCACAGTATAACCCACCCACCAACTACCTCGCTATAACTTACCCACTAATTCCCCTATAATTTATCTACTAACTTCCCTATAACCTATCATCTACAACCGTAGCAGAATAAATGTATCTCTTTTATTTTATGGACGTTCTACTTGAAACGATTCACGAATTAAGGGTATCACAGACTACCCCCAAAATTTAATCCCACATCCAGGACAAGATTCGCATCCAACCTTTTGACTTCCCCTCCGGTTCGTCGGGGTACTGATCTATTTGCTCAAATGCTTCCTCAAGCGGTATGCTCTTCAGCGACGGGATTTTGGTCTTCTTGACAAATTTCCATATCAGATAGGCGGCGAGTACAAGGGGTATATCCCTAAGTAACAGTCAGTCTGAGCCTAGACTCTCCGCGAAAAGTACTCGGAAAGTAAGTCAAAACGGATGAGACGTACAAGTAGGACGAGACAAAGGCGCTGGGATCCCAGTTTCCTGTAGTAAAAACTTTGAAGCCGCTTGTTAGGAGGATTAAGATGCACATAAATAGCGAGAAGCTCGAGCTGTAGACTAATCGGGGAGTCAGCACACCTAGCCACCCATAGCACACGTATCAGATGCTCAACTTACTAGTCCACCAATTATGCCACGGTAGCCGGGACGTCGGAATGCCCTGCGTCTTCATGGCTAAAAGGAGCCGGATATGGTTCAGCAGAATCACAGACCACGACACCAGCACACCAGCGGCCGTCAAGTCAACGAACCACCAGAACACCGTCAGCGCGCCGGGACCCAAGGACATGAAACTCAGAAACATGCACGCCGTGTACAGCAGAACGCAAGCGTAAGGCGTGCCCCAGCTCGTCGTGCGCAGGAACACGCGCGGCGCCTGCCCCTTGAGCGCCAGGCCGAACAGCACACGCGTACCCGCCAGCAGCGCCTGGTTCGAGGCGGACCACGCGGACGTGATGACGACGGCGTTGACGACGCTCGGGATGGCGGTGATGCCGGCGGCGGCGGCGGCGATGACGAAGGGGCTCTGGGCGGCGGTGCCCGAGGAGTCGTCGAGCCGGGGGTCGTCGCTGGCGACGAGGAGGCCGACGACGAAGACGGCGAGCATGTAGAAGAGCAGCACGCGGACGAAGATGCGCTTGCAGGCGCGGGGGATGGCGCGGCGCGGGTTGCGCGTCTCGGCCGCCGCCATGGCCAGGGACTCGATGCCGGCGAAGGAGAAGACGGCGTTGGTGAGCACGCCCCAGAAGCCGAGGAACCGGCCCCAGCGCCCGGCGGCCACGTACTCGACGAACGGGCCCGGGTCCCGCCAGTACCGGAACCCGACGGCCGGCGTGCCGGGGATGCCGCCGGCCGCGATGGTGACGCCCAGGACGATGAGGAAGACGACGAGCAGGATCTTGAGCAGCGCGAACACGAACTCGACCTCGCCGAACACGCGCACGAAGGCGATGCCGACGAGGAAGGTCAGCGCGATGAAGACCACGATATACGCGGCCGGGCTGACGTCCTCGGTCCAGAAGGTGAAGAGCACGCAGATGGCGGTGATCTCGCTGGGGATGGAGAGGGCGATGCCGTAGACCAGGTTCCACCCCACGGCAAAGCCGAGCGCGGGGTCGACGAGGAACTCGGCGTGCCGCACGTAGGAGCCCGTCACGGGCAGCAGCGCGGCCACCTCGCCGAGCGCGAACGTCACGGAGCACACGACCAGCCCGACGATGGCGTAGCCCAGCAGCGCGCCGAGCGGCCCGCCCGTCTGGATCGCGCCGCCCAGGCCCAGGAACAGGCCCGTGCCGATGGCGCCGGCGATGCCGATCATGGAGAGGTGGCGCTGCGCGAGGCCGCGCGACAGCGAGCGCGCCTCGGTGGCCGTGACCAGGTCGCCGTCGTGCTCGTCCCGGCCCTGCTCGCGGATGCGGCTTTCGACATCGGTGTCTTGGCCCATATCTGCCGTCTGGCTCCCGCGAGATGAGGCGAGGAGCGGCTCGGTGCTCATGGTGACGAGACGGTGAGATCTGCGATGGAGGCGCACCCCGTAGCGATGAAAAAAGGAATAGGCAGGGGGGGTCTGCGGGGTTTGCCGTTGGAAGGAGCAAGCCGGAATGTCGTCTTCACCGAGTACCTAAATGGCAAGATGATTACCTGCCAATGGCGCCATTTCCAGCCATTATTGGTTGATGCTGTCTTACATGAACTTTTGATGACAGATGAGAGGCTTGAGAGGAGCATGGTTAGCTCCCGCTATCTTATCGTTGGTGATAAGGTAAGACGGTGGAGGGGTCCGCCACGAAACCGGTGTACTTATCCCTCCCCTTTTTAGGAGGTACTTAGGGGTATAGATTTATGTAAAAATAAACCCATAACTCACTTGATTTGTTCAATAAAGGCGTCGGCGAAATACTTATATTTGGTAAGAGATAGATTACCTACCTGACTTTATAAATACCTAACATCGTATGGCAGTGTAACACTGGCAACCTTTTGTTATAGAAAAAGGAAAACACTTCTTTTAGTATATGGCATTTTGCTTAGACGGTCTTTTTTTTAGCTAGTCTGGTGGAAGCCCAACTCTGACAGTGGCTTTCTGATGCCCGCTTAGTTGAGCCTCACCTTGCATGCATACAGTAACGTGAGAATAACCCAGAGATTTACGATTGTTCCGTATGCCAAGTATTACGGAACGAATTCAAGGCAGTAGTTTTCGAGGTTGTGGGTGGTGCAGGCATTGCGCTGTGGAACCCCATCCAGGATGAATCATTTTGAATCATCTTGAATCAAAATGGTTCATTTACCGTCAGGTATGAGCCAGACTCAAAGCCAGCGGGTTCGGAATACTGTATAACACCGAATACTGCAAGTCACTCGTCGGAAATAGGCCTAGTATCAAAGTGCGATCAGAATGCACTGCTACCTACTTATTTATGATTCATTTTCACTCATACATTTCTAGGAGTGATGCTTCATGGTGGTTTGCGTGAGATGAGAGAGACGAGCAAGAGGATAAATAGAACTAAAGCGACGCGACGCATTGTATATAGAAAATGAGCAGACAGAAATGAATCGCATTCCGAAATGACTTGAGAACATGCATCACAAATAGAGACATTGGTATGCCGCAAAAGTATATCCTCATCCCCCCTTTCGCTCCCTATCCAAGATGACAATTACGTTCCCTCATCCTATAAAATTCTGCAGTCCTGTCACGGGGCAACCCAACGAGAGGAAAAGAACGAGCCGACATCGTCTGAGACAACAATTTTTAATCTATTTCCGAACTGTTAGATACCCCAAGATACATGCCTAGTTGCTAACTTCTCGTACTCTTGCCAGAATTCATCTGTAGCATGCTTCGCAAAGCCGCTGCCTCGGCCTCCTGACGAGCGAGACGAATTCGCAAGTCGTCCCGCTCCTCCTTTACGTCCTTCAGCTCCGCCTCCAGTTCGCTGATCCGATCGATTCGCTTCTGCCGATACTTGCGAGCCGCAACGTTGTTGCGTTGGCGCTTGAGTGCCGTGGCCGAATCTACAGGCGGCGAGTGGCCTTGAGTCTTGGGGGTTGGGCCCTGGCTGAAAGACTCGGGCATTGTTGGTGGTGAATAGGAACGATCAGAAGGCCCTGCATCTGACTCCGGACGCATGTCAGAGCCCGGCGGCAGATTAAATAGAAAGTCCGAACTGGGTTGACAACCAGGGAACATATCCGAAGCTAAAACTATCAGCAGGGTACAGGTGTACAAGGTAAGGAAGAACGTAGAACGTACCATCTAATTGTCCGTTATGTACGTTATTAGCGAATATAAAAGGATCGCCTGCCCCGTCTAGGACGGGGAGGGACCAGTCTATGCCATCGATGCCACTTCCCATAGGGGACCAATCTCCAATCGGAGGCTCAATAGAGCCTCCAAATGACGAGAAGAGATCCGCCGGCCCTTGGGCGGAACTCTCCCAGTCATAGTAATTAAGTTGGTTTGGCCCCCTGACACGGCGGGCAGCCGGTGAGGGTGAGCTGGGAGCAGCATGCGTAACTTGCGACGATTGCTGCCATTGTGATATGATAAGAGGGCCTCGTCCCGAGGCCTGGTGAAAACTCTCAAGACAATCTAGTGTAATGATTCAGGCGCCGTCCTTCCGTTGAACGGCGGGGTGATGATCCCAGGATGATGGGAAAGAAAAGAGGTTGAGGAGGGGAAAATTATGGCAGATCTGCTGGGCTCCGACGCTCTGATTTAAAGTCGAGATCCGATCTACCAATCTTCCAATCTAGCATAGCCCGGTACCTAAGTATCTAGGTACATGCATGTAACCTTACCTCAATCTGACATGGCGGTCTACATCTCAGCCATGTGGATCCCCTTTTTGTTTTTTCCGCTTCTCTTGTACCACCTCGGCAACTCCACAGCCACAACATTGAAGAGTCAGCCCGCACAGCCCCTCTATTTCCCTACTGTATGTTTCAGTAAACCCCGAGCTTCTGCAAACACCGCCCCACCATCGCAATATTCCCCATGCAATGGAATACTCTGCCAATGACCTCGACGATACCCAGCCATGATAAATGCAGTTCTGGTCTTCAATGGCCAGGGCCAGCCTCGGCTGACTAAGTTCTACACTCAACTGGTATGATGCCCGGGATGTAACCTTACCAGTAGACCTCTAATTCTAAACTTGTGTGACCCTATAGGAAACCAGCATCCAGCAGCGCCTGATCTCCGAGATCTTCACGCTCGTGTCGAACCGCCCGAGCGGCGCGTGCAACTTCCTGCCTCTGCCGCCCCTGCTGGCCGCTTCGGGCACCTCGCACTCGGCGTCGGAGCCGCACAACGACGTGCCGTCGCTCGTGACCTACCGCAACTACGCGACCCTGTACTTCATCGTCATCTCGACGTCGACCGAGTCGCCGCTGGCCCTGCTGGACCTGATCCAGGTGTACGTCGAGTCGCTCGACAAGCTGTTCGAGAACGTGTGCGAGCTCGACCTCATCTTCAACTTCGAGACCCTGCACGCCGCGCTGAGCGAGATGGTCGTCGGCGGCGTCGTCATAGAGACCAACCTCGACCGCATCGTCGCCGGCGTGCGCGCCCAGGGCACCGTCGCGAAGCGCCCCGTCAACGAGTCCAGGGGCTCGGGGCTGGGCGCCGGCCTGGGCATGGGTGGGAACTTTGTATGGCCCGGCCGGTGAAATCCATACGCACCTGTGCATGCAAGGTAGACAGCTTATCATGGTGTTTGGAGTTGGAGGTTACGGACACGGGTCAAGCATCGAACAAGAGTAGCATTGTCTTTGAATGGAGTATTCCGACACGACACGTTGTTTACGAAAATAACATCAATTGGGTATTCCCTAGTCCCTAAAACTCCATCCATGCAACGTGAGGCTCGTAGTGTACAGGGTATGGCTACTTTTGGTCTGTCGTGGCCCCCAGATGGGGATTTCGTCTTTCGTGTCTTTGCTGCGGTGAGAATGCGCCGACTGCGCCCCAGAACTTGTCTCGTACCTAAACATGCCGGTTAGATCATACGGGAGTAGATATGGTACGTGGGAGCGAACATACGCCTTGGAATGGTTGCTTCTGGGACTGCCAATCCATGAACAAGACGGCGTATATGAAGACAGCTACGGCAAACGCTGCGTTAATATGCGCCATCCACTAGTTTGACCAGCCTTCTAACTTACAGGTTACGCTGAACAACTGCGCCAATCGAACATATCTATCCCACCGCGGTCGCGCAGTTGCAAGAAAAAGTCTCCGTTTATAGCGTCGCTCGAATCGAAACTGTTCCTTCTCGGACAGCTTGGAGAAGTCTGGGGGCCAGACTTTCTTGGGCTTGTATGGACTAATAGAAGCCCCAGGCGAGGGCGTCACTGTCGCATTCCTGAATATGGTAGGTATTGGCTTGTCGGCCAACCTTCGAATCAGCGTTGGAAACATATTGGGCTGATTTCCTTGCCTTCCAGTCAACTTCGCAAGTCGACGCTGCATCCAAATGTCTAAATTCTCGGATGGAAATTTATGGAGACTTGTGGCTTGACGAGGCACTAAACAAGCCTCGTTTTTTTATGTCGGCCACACTTGATATTACCTAAGCTCCTTTATAATTCAGACCTCGCCGACGTAGAAACCAGAGTAGAGTACCTATATAATATATCTAACTTCTCTTCAATTTCGAAAGACCGCTAAAATAAGCATAATAATAATCCAAGTTAGTTTGGCTCAGTTATGCCTACCCAACCTACGCCGATCATCGGGGAGCCACGCTTAGAAATGCTTCCGTCGTGTAGACGTACAATCACAGACACCTTTGGT
This sequence comes from Hypoxylon cercidicola, assembly GCA_022578845.1. Lineage (NCBI taxonomy): Eukaryota > Fungi > Ascomycota > Sordariomycetes > Xylariales > Hypoxylaceae > Hypoxylon > Hypoxylon cercidicola. The sequence goes on along the minus strand of MU399494.1, from coordinate 266,781 downwards.
AGGATCTAGGACTATTGTGATGTATACAGACGCAACATGTAGGCTAAAGCTCTTGACTTTGGCCTATCGCATGGCTACGTGGGCGCCTGGGTATCAACCAGCTCTCAACTCATCGGCAATGCCTTGGCACCAATATTATGCATCGATACCTGACCCAAGGTAGCAGGCTACTTAGGTATGCAACGACTTGATACTACAAGGCTGTCTGCCTCGTGCCGCCGGTATTCAGCTAATATTTACCTACGACTCGTTTCTACTTCAAGCCATTGCTGGCGTCAATTGGATAGTTCCATTAGATAGTTCAGGCCCCCAATGGACAGTCTCCTGCATTGCTACTTCTTTTTCTTGGCTAATGAATATGAACAGAACATAATTCGCTCCTCACCAGATAGAACGAGGCTGCGCTCGGAAACAGGGCGAAGCGAGCCCGTTGTGTTCGTCTTCACCGCCAGACAAAATATGTTCTCATACGGTATGAGATCGGATCCGCCAGCTAGACAATTAGAGTACCATTTGCCTTGTAGTTATACGTTATGTGCTTGACTTACAAAATATAAATGCGTGGCCTCCCCTTGGCAAAACCCATTTGAGCTCAGCAGAAAAAAACACAGCGCTGTTGATTTATTTATCACCTTTACTCATCTTCCATCTACATAACGCAGAGCAGCACATCTGAGACCGGTACTCTGCAACAGAAGTACTTCAGATATTTGCAACCAAGATGTCTCCTAACCAGGATGGCACTTTCTTGCATAGGCTGCTAAGCATACGCACCTATGAGAACATGTACAGAATGCCCCGAAGAAAACCTGTTCCGGGTCACAGCAATGGCAATAACGATACCGAAGGCAACACCAGTCTCGATAGACCCGATGGAGATACTATCTCGGCGATCTCCCCGGGCGACAGCCATATAAGAAGGTCGTCGGCCGACAATGAGGACCTACTATCGGCACGATCTGAATCGACTCGAGACGACGACCAAGACCATCTAGAATCTGCGCAAAGGACGCCAACAGGCTCTGTTGACTTACATGACCATGAAGTATTAAGCAGCCAAGCTTCGGCCCATAGTGTCCATGACTTAGGTGGATTGGGTACATCTTCCCCTGATGCCGAACCGTCGACAGACCAACACCAAGCGTGGCTACCATTTTATTTGCGGAAGGGCGTATTTATCACCTTCGTCATCGTGCTTGGAATTATGGCAGTGGCACTTGAGGTGCTATTTTTCATCTCCAAGAAGCACCAGGGCTTGACCGAGAGCTATGCAAGACTTCATTATCTATGGACCTATGGACCGACCGCCCTCCTGACGTTAATCCAGGCCTTCTGGGGACGCGTGGACTACGAAGCCAAGGTAACGGCACCGTGGCTAAGGGCCAACCCAATATGTGCAAGCCGAGATGCTATATTACTGGATTACGTCGACATGTTTCCGTTGGCGGTGCCCTTCCGGGCATTCAAGAATCGCGATTACCCTGTGGCAGCAGGTGCAACCATATCTCTACTATTCACTATGCTGATTGTTTTATCAACTGGTCTCATTACCCTCTCCCCAGTGGAACTGGTCGGCGTTCCAGTGCCTATATCGTTGAAAACGCAATTTATGGACAGCCCAGCTCGTCTCAACAATACATCCCCGCTTCCTTTAGAGACCCTAAAGGCTGGCTCTGCCCATTATCCATACCCCGATGGCATGTCGGATCAATTCGCCTTTCAGTCATTCTCTTCGAATCTACCGGGGGTCTCAGAAACACGTGCGACTGTGGACGGAATATACATGGGGCTCGATTGCGCGGAAGCTACTGTTAAGGGTATTCGCCTCACTTTGGTGAATTCGGTACTGGGAGAGCCCTGGAACATAAACTACGCTGAGGGTAACTTCAGTATGTACCTCGAAAATCGAGACTGTAACTCGACACTATTGTTTGACGCTGACGACTCCTTCGAGGATGGAGCTGAGAGCCTCTATCCAGAACGCTATCTGATAATGGCTCGAATGCAAGGTCTTACTCCTGGGCACTGCGAATCTACGAGTTCCGATCACGATCGCCTTGTTGTCATCTCTGCCGAGCCCCAGTTCAAGTTGATCAACGAAACGAGAACAACCTACGACGATGGCAGTTACTACGATATAAATTACGAGTTCGAGGCCACCGGTGTACAGTCCACCGCTTTGGTGTGTGTTCCAGACTACGGTATAACATCGGTTGATGTTGTCCGGAATGCCACGGGGGTGAAGAGTGTCACGCGGCATGGCGACGACCCCCCTAGAAGGTTTTCGGACATTCATTCCTGGGATATACTCCAGGCATACTTATACGGCGTTGTAGGACTCGATTTCATTGATTTATCATTAAGCACCGATCCTATATTGCCCCTAGGTAATATAACAACTAACTTTAGCGCCTGGAACTTCTTATATTCTCTACCGGACGATTTACTACACCAATTTTCCCTCTTCCTGAATGCCACTTCTCTAGAAAGACTAGTCATTGTATTCCATCAGAGGTTCGCGTCAATCTTTCTCGCACAATCTCTCACGGACCAAATCGATATACCTTCTACTGCGGCAGGATCACGTACCGTGGACCGTCTGCTGGTTCAAGCAGCAAGTAGCCAATGGATGGTTGGCGTAATGGTCCTCATGATAATAATTCTTGTGGCATTATCGCTAACGCGACCAAAAAAATTGCCGAGTCGGATGGAACCCGGATCTATGTTGGTTACCGCAGCCCTCGCTGGTCATCTTACGGCATCTCGTTTCCCTCGTGATATTGGTGCGGTCGACACCAAGGCTTTGGAAACTAGGATGGCCAAACTAAATGATAATACCCCAGCAGAGCAGCCCCCTCCTTCTGTTAACGAGACGGAAGGGAGACAAGAGGCAGACAACCAGGTTTCATCGACTGAGACTCCCAAGCCTGACCCGCCGTTAGTCCTGCGTCCTATATTCCGGGTCATAATGTACGTTTTAATCGCATCTTGCGTAGCGATTTTAGAAGTTCTGCTTCAGAGATCAGACCGCTATCAAGGCTTAGGGGACGTCCAAGACGACACATACCTTCACTATGTATGGACTGTCCTTCCCGCAACGATAGTCAGCATATATTCGCTGTATCTCTCTTCCGTCGATTCCCAGACCCGACTGTTAGCACCCTATCACTCTTTTATTCGCGTGGCATCAATTGGTTCGTCTCTTGAGGCAGACTTGCTCCGGCCTTTGATGCCTGTAGCACTCTACCGACAAATCCGGGCTCGGAGTCTAAGCACATTGGCTAGTTCCGTAGCTGCTCTAGTTGCGTCTATGTTCGCCATCGGCGTAGCGTCGCTGTACCAGCTCAGAACTCTTCCTGAATTTACCTCCGTAGACGTCCGGACGACAAGCACCTTCACGACGAATTGCGACGAGAGTGGCATAACGAACATAACAAAAAGATCCTGCACTTATCTGTACTCTAACCTTTGGTCAAATGCTACGTCGCCGCTGGGCCCGTCTACTTTGGCATCTCTGGTCCTAGAAGGCAACCTTTCATATACACCTCTGGTCTACGAAAATCTTATTTTTCCGGGCATTGCACTAGATCACTCGGCAACGAACACTTCACAGGTTTCTGCAGATACTGTTATTAGTTTAACACTCCCTGCCTTGAGACCTCAACTCTCCTGCCACTGGTATCCTGAATCCGACATAATATCCAGCTTCTTCTACAATCAAACAGTCACAATGGATTTTGTGCGCAGCATAATATCGGATGGTGTTGCAATCAACATCACTGGGGAAGAGTGTGCCGTGAACGCAATTAGCAGTTCCTTTCCAGCTCCTGGGAGTACAGCCACTTTCACGACAAGCCTTCCTGCCGAAGCCCTCTTTGCAGCGGCCACAGACCCTACGGGAACCGGCGACTTTGGCTGCAGCAACTTCTTGTTCATCTGGGGTAGTTTCTCCTCATTAACAAATCCACCTGGAATATCTACGACAGCCTTGGCCTGCAACGGCACTACCGAGACAGTGGACGTTGTCGTGTCTTTGATAGGACCTCAGCTCCAGTTCGACCCATCGCGTCCACCCCAGCCGATTGAGTCGACCTCACGAGCATATTCCATGTATATTCCCAATGCATATGGTACATATGGTGGATTGTCGCCACTCCCGCTGCACAGAAACGACACGTTGTTCGACTCCTTTTTCGAGGCCCTCGTCACTTCCCGCTATGCCATCCCTATCTCTAGCATTGCAGACCCGTCACAAGCCAACGCTGTCAAGGATGCCATCGTCTTCCAGCACGGGGTCACAGTGGCCCAGAGCATCAGTAGGTTTTATCGTGTGAGCACAGAGGTGCCCTCGGATCGCATAAACGGGTCCATCTTTCCATCGCTATCCAATCTCACCCCAGCCACCGACACCGGCGCGTATTCCGCCACGGCGTCGGATCCCCACGGCAGGCGCCGCCTGGTGCAAGACCCCGCGTCGACGCGGGTTGTCCAGGCCCTGCTCCTCGCCGCGCTGGTGCTCTCCCTAGCAGGCTGGGGCCTGGGTCCCGGAAACGCCGTACTGCCGCGGAGCCCGACGAGCGTCGCGAGCGTGCTCGCGCTGCTCGCGGGCGGCGACGTCCTGGAGTTCATGTACAAAGACGGGGGCGGAGACTGGAAGACGGCAGAAGGCGCCAAGGCGGTGTTTCCGAGTGGCTGTAAGTTCTGGATGGGCTGGGGCCCGCCCGGGACTTCGACAGAGGAAAAGGACCGCAGGTTCGGCATTTGGATGGTGCCTTTCTAGTTCTGAGCCCCTATTCACTTACAGTATTTGCAATTGCACATTTGCTATGCCTGGGAATCTACCTCATAGATGAAGCGAATATATTGTGAATTCTTATACAATATCTTGTTCTCTCCTAATCTCTCTAACTATAACAGATGTCTCCTATTCTCTCTTACTATAATAGATGTCTCCTAAAACATAGTATCGAAACAGGTACAATGCAACATTACTTATTTCAACTCTATGGTAGGACTGGCCTACGCGTATCTTAACTGTCTCAAAGGGTGGATGAAAAAGCAATCCAATAGCACATTTCCAAAACTTATAACCAAACCGGCAGTAAACGAAATACGGTACACACATATGAGATAGGAGAGTTTAACAGCAAGCTTCTGTTTACAGGAGAGCTCTTACACTGCTTACGTGTCACCGTTCCATTCATTCCCATCCTAATCTCGTCGTCCTTTTTCTGGGATTCCGGACTTCGCATGATAGAATCGATGTTGGCAGACTTCACTAGACATCTTTCAAGCCAGATTGAGCCGGGGCAGAGTGCATCTGCTACAATTGCCACGGCCTTCGGCAGCCGAAGCTGGGCCTACAGACCCGAAGATCGGCAGGCAATTATGAAGCACCGCGTAGTGCTGAAATAAGCAGCCTCGCCGGCACCAAGCCGGGGTGGTGCCCCGTACTTTCGGGATGCCGGAATATAGCGTTTCCAGCTGATGCCTACCGGTTCATTGATATTTGTCCATTCATCACAACACATCCTGGGATTCGTATGCTCGACCGGTAAAGTCATGGTTATACGTAAGCTTCTTAGTATACCATGTCGTTACAGTCTAATCTTAGCCTCCGTTGTCGTTCGAGCTCTCCAGGCAACCTCCAATGCCTTCTACTCTTCGCCATGTAAGAATCTCTCGTTATCTACCTTTATAACTCTAATCTCTTTCTTCAGCGCAATTTAAACCTATTTTACCATGATCACCAAGTCTCTCTCCCGCCACATCCCCCATACCACCCTTCTTCCCCACCCCCCTCCCTTCGCAACCCAAACCCAAACCCAACAGCATAATTCCACCACGCGCGCCCCCTCGATATAAAAGAAGCACAAGTAACATCCTGGGGCTCCCCCCTTTTCACCACCGCCGCCGACCCGTCAACCCCGACTCCCAGCCAGCAGCAGCTCAAAATGCTCGCCGTCGGCGTCCCGCGCGGGGTCCAGGGCCGCACTGCCGGCAGGCACTCGTCTATGTTCCACGCGCCGCTGCCCTTCGACCCGACCCGAGCACCGACGGCGCGGCTGTTCGCCGAGAGCGCTAACGTGGAGCAGGCGGCGCTCGTCAGGTTAGATGCGGGTACGGATGCGGCGGCTGTCGCGGCGCTGTCGACCGGTTGGAAGTAGCTGGATGGCGTTGCGGTGCGGTGTTGTTGGGGTGTGTGGGGGGCGCGATGTGCTCTTGCTCGGGGCTACGGGCGCGAGTGGGCGTATGGAGGTGAATGTTGCAAGGAGTGTGGATAAGCTGGCTGCTGTTCAGGGGCTGGATGAGAGGATCCTGCTGTCAGATCCGTTTGAAGTACCGCCGCATGTCGGGCCGGTGCACATCGTGTTGGATTTTATGGGCGGGCAAGCCGCGGAGGGTGTGCTGAAGAGGGCGGAATTCGCCTGCCGGGGATTTCGGGGTCCGGGATGGGCAGCTGGAGTAGGATGGAGATGAAAAAGGAGATGCCTGCGTTGGTGGCTGCCGTGTCCAAGATGTAGAGACCCGATGATGTCTGGACTGCCCCCCTTTCCGATGTGCAGGCTGTCTGGGACATCGAAGATGCTAGGAAGAAGAGGCTTGTTCTGATACCCTAAGTTACAGTGACGCAAATGTGGGACGTAAGAGGAGCTTAGATTAAATCCTCAGTCTTCGTAAAGGGGCACCCGCAGTTAAATATACCCGTATTCAATTACATGGAAACACAAGGGGTACATGCCAAACCTGACCTAACCAAGAACAATATCCATCATCTCACCCGGAAGGGAATCGATAGCATCGACAGAAATCATGCCGAAAGCCTTGCGATATGCTATCCCATCACGTCGAGTGATCCAAAGCACATTGTACGCTTGGCGCTGATTGTATGTGAAGTTTCCTTTCTCCCTTTTGAATGGCTCAGTGCTATAATGATCGGGAAGTAGTTGCCCACATCCAAATGTGTCGTAGGACCTGCGCGTCAAGGATTTGGAAAGTACCATTAGCTCGCATACTTGCCACCATTGTGCTCTGGAATGGTCTCCTGGCAGAAAAAGATAGCCAATACGCGGGAAGAACACGTTCCTATCGATGTAGTAGACCTCTGCGGTGCTGCTGTAAAAAGGTTTGACTGTGCACACGACTACTTTCGTCCGTGTTCTGAGAAAGGGGTGTATAGTATCTTGATGCAAGACATCCTGTAATTTCCCGCGTGCTTCACCAAGCTCCGGCCGAGAGGCCAAGAGGAAATCGGATACGATGGGTAATATGCCACTAAGGGTCGTGCAATACCATACACAAGCTGGAATAATCAGTCGTTGAACCGTCTTAGCATCATCGACAGAAATTGCAGGCACGACATCCTCGCTGGATACTATGCGGATATCAAGCCTTTGATAATCCCAATGCGATCCCCTAATACCGCCGGTCCAGCCGACCCAGGACCAGGTAGGGAACTGCGTGGAGTCCGGATGCCTTTGCACTCTTCGTTTCATTCCGCCGCCGTACCTGTCGCTCTGCCATAGAAGAGCAGCCTCGAAATTAGCCACTGGTAAGCCCCATATAAATCCAGAGGGAAAATCTGCCTCCATTTTTGTTGTTACGCCAGCGAACGCACGCATTCTGTCTTCAGCGTATGTGAGTTGCCGATTGTTGTATTCGCACACCATTTTTCGGTATCTCTCCATGGGATGCTCGGTCCTCAATAGTTTTTGGGTTTCCACATTCGATTTCCAGGGCGTTATGCGAATAGGCTCTAAGTCTAAACCGCCCCAAGGCTCCCCCAAAGACCCAGATGTGTAGCCTCCAGGGACATGCGGTACCCGGCGGGTTACACCCGTCGTCTCGAGCCAGACCGCACAGTCACATTCCCACAGGACGACATCGGATTGAAATTTGAGCTTGCGGTGTGAAAAGAACAGCTCCTGAAAAGTCCAGCCTCGAGCATACTGTTATTATCAGTGCCTAACCCTCTTGTCAAGCGCAATTGTAGGATGTACCTACCCATGGTGATGCCCTGCAGCTTAATCCTTCCAGATATGGGGCTAAGTAATATGAGCAGATTCGTTCCTTTGTCACACCTTCAATTCCGTGAAGACCATGATTAGCATCCGTTCCATTAGCGGCTATGAGAGTCAGATAGGCGTTCTCGTAGATATGACCCATGCGTCGGAGCTGTAGATGTATGGATTCCGCATCATCTTGACAGATACAGAATCGGTCGACCCAAAGGTATGGGATATTGAGCAAACCAACTAGTTTTATTGCGTGGCGAATGGTCTTGGGTATTGTGACATCCTGGTTTTTCTCAGAGAAGGCGCCAGGTATCTGAAATGCTTCCAAATTGGCCATTGTTGTCTGGCTAGATGGACATTGACCCCAGACATAGCTCAGCGCTACGTACTGGTAATTGATATTGGGATCGCACGGGATAAGGCATTGATTATGAACATCAATCAGCCAAGCCACCGCAGTCCAAGTATCGGCTGCCCGGCACTTGTGACCATGCTCTGCATCACAAGTGTGTAGCCATAAGCGTATGTCGTCCAAGTTGATCCAAGGATGATTTATCGTCTTCATATTGCTCTCGACTGAATTGCGCAAAATTAGGATTATCTACGCTGCATTTATGATAATGGGAAAATGATATATATTTAAGCAAACTTAAGAAAGCCTTGTCGGAATAGTTGGACAATGACATTGGTGCCCAACATGTATATGGCGTGGCGGAGCAAGCAGAGAATAAGGGGGGTAAGCAAAAAGAAATCTGGAAATACTACGTACCTCCTATTGGGTAAACTTGACGATATGGAAAAGTGAAATGCAATGCGACAGGTATTTTCCAAAGCGAATCGATCTCTAAGTGCGCCTTTTGGTATCTCATGCAGACCGGTCTATGCACCACCCTACATTCCACGCGACCTCATCAGCCACAGATCTCCGCCCACCGATACGTAGCCTAGACTATTAGACACACACCACTGTAACCGGATCCCACCTCGCTAGATTTAAAACAACGCCCATTCGTAAACTAATACGTCCGCTCCCACGCAGTCCACCAGACGCCGACGTTGGCGGCCACGACGAGGTCCAGCATCTTCAGGCCCTCGTCGAAAACGATCAGCTTTCCCATCTTGGCTCTCTTGCCCCTGTTCCCGCCGCCAGCCTTCTCTCGCCCCAGACCCAGGTAGAGCTGCCAGTCCCCGTCGTCGTCGTCGTCGTCGTACTCGAGACCTTGGGCCTTCTGCAGCATCCTGTTAAACTGGCTCTGCAACTGGTCCCGGGTCCTGGCGGCTCCCTCGGTCGATCGCTTCTCCGCGAATAGTTCGCTGCTGGGCAGGTTGAACCGCAGTTCGCTGACCGTCTGCCCCTTCGTTTTATGGCCGCCGCCGTTTCCCGCTTCTGCCCCGTCTACGAGTGGGTTAAAGACACCACCGCCATACGAAGGTAGTATGTGTCTACACGAGAGGCTACGCCCGGCGTGTCCCGTCACGAATTCGCAGCGGCCTCCCCACGGGCTGTAAAATACGTAGCCGCGTGGCTTGAGGCCCGGTGCGGGCTGTGTAATCACAGGGGCCTCGCCGCCGTCAAAATCTCCACCAAATGACCCTATGGAAGTCGCGCTGTCATGGCGACCGTGCTGAAATTGAATAGCGGGAGAAATCGGTCGGTCCTCATCCGAGTGACTCCGATGATGCCGGATCTTATTGCGCAAGTTGGAGGTAAATGACTTTGAGTATGTCATCATGACCTGGCGCTCGAAGGCGTTCGCTGTAGTAGCAGGCCCGCGCATCTCAGGCATTTGCATCCGCGACATAGACGACGCGCTTCCGGGGCGTATCTCAACGCTGGACCTTATATCTGGCGGCGGATGGGTCGGCATGCCTCTAAATTTGGCATACCCTGATGTCTCCAGGTGTATGATAATCGACGGCGAAGGGTGATGATTCTTGTCATCAGTGATCAATTCGGGATTCTCTAACTGGAAGGAAGCGACTTTGCCGACATTCCACTGCTGCCCAGAGCTCGGATCTCTCCTTATGAGCGTCAGAGAAAATGGTGTAAAAGGGCGTTGCTTAGGGGGTGATTTGGGCGACGGCGATCGGTCGTTGCCAAGGGAAGAAGCAAGCTGGCTCGTGAGTTGTGACATTGTTGGCTGCTCGCGATGACGCGGCGGTAGCGGAGGAGACAGTTCGCTACTAAGTCTAGATTGATATTCAGGGTTCTGATCATAGTTTGGTGCCTGGGGTAAGGGGTTCTCATAAGACTCTGTATGAGCTGGCCTCGGTCCTAGGGGTTTTCGTTTTATAGACCCGGACGGCTGTACGAATTGCGAGGCCGGGGGTCTCTGTGATAAGGGAGTTGATCCAGGGGGAGGAACTGGCCTCCGCGTTGGTAACTGCTGACTTGTATTGCCATTACTCTGGTTCTCCTTCCCAGTCGGTGGCAGCGGTACGTTATCATCCGCTCGTGAGGACGCAAGACTTGAGGTTCCTGGGACGGGCTTCCTATGAATCTGATTCCCAGACCTGGAGCTCTCCTCACTCGTCCTAGGGGACGAGCCAGGCTTGGTCTGGTTAGGAGGGGGTACAAGGGCCTCATCCTCTGGAGTATCCAGATGGACATAATATAAAGAACTAGCTACATCCCCTGCGGTAACATTCTTGACTTTGGGTTTTAAGGTCGAGAAGATTATGTCTGGGTCCTATGTTAGATAAGATCTGCAGGTAAATATCGAATCATGCTGTTATGGCCTACCCCTTGTGCCAGGTACTCTTGAAATGTAAAGAGTGATGGGATCTTGATGTCCTTCAGTAGGCTTCTTTGGATATTGAGGCGGGTTTGAGGCCAAATAATTCAGCGAGGCCAGCGAACGCGCCTCGACATATCCGCTCATACTTGGTGGTTTTACTCGTTTTTCTCGCCGGATTGCGACGATGTTAGTCTATATAAAATGACCTTCTCCAGCGCCTTGTCGCGATGACTGAGATGGACAGGGATGAAAGAGTGAAAGTAAGGCGCCGCGTCTGGGTACCTGAAAAAGAAATGCCGATCCAAAGACTAAAGAGAAGTTTATTTGATTTAAACCACCCTCCGCCACCTTGTCCTGCTCGTGTCGAACAACAGTGTCTGAGGGTCTGGCGACTCAAGGTTCAAGCGCAGGGTTGGGCCGAATCTAAATATACCCCCAGGGCTGTATTGTCTGTATTGTACCTGTACCGATACTACCAGCAGTACCAGCAGTACCAGCAGTACCAGCAGTACCAGCAGTACCAGCAGTACCAGCGCCAGGTCCAGTCGGTGAAGTCGGGCAGGGATGTGCCAAATTTGAACCACCTAGACCTACGATTGAGGCTGGGTTGAGATGTCGCTATGGTTATGCAGTCCCGTATTTACGACCGGAATAGGTTTATTTGCCGTTTGCTGCCTGTCGCGCTGGAAGCGAGGAATGAAATCAGGAGTGATGACGCAGCATCGGGGCTGAGCTGTAGTTGTGGTATATTGAAGTGTTGACTTTTGGCGATGCTTGATTTATTCCTGTAGGTAGGTACCCAAGACCTGTACCCAAGGCAACGGAATACCTTAGGTACCACGCACCTCCAAGACCCCACTAAAGTGGCTGCGGATTGCTTCGGTACTGGCACGCTAAGAATTGTAAGCAAACATTTCTATTACTTGCATATATATGACCATATACCATATTTATGCAGAAAAGCTGCTACACCAACGAAACGAATAAGTCGCTGTTTGGTACTCGGGCATGAGATGACCTTGCGCAACTCCAATCAAACATATCTGTCATCATCGTCTTGCCACGTGAATATTGTTCCGTAAGATAAGCGACCCAGGTTGTCGCAAAGATGGTTCCACGGAGAGTACAGGTGCTCCGTTTGAACTTCGGAAGCCGTCGTCGTGCCGAGCAAGGGGGCCGGGTCCCTCCGCGGGGTTTTTCGGTTCTTCGGTTCCAACGATCCTTCATGGGATCTCTCCCTTATACAGCATATTTCATGCCGTACCACTAGATGGCATTGAATCTAGTAGGACGCGGTTGCTTACAACCTATAACTTGCTATCCTCTCAAGCCACCAGAGCTAATCGACGGCTTTCGTGAAACACTGGCAATGTAACCCAACCAACACACTGATTTGCTTGAGAACTTCAAGATACACAGGTAGGACAAACGGCCTAGTCGGTTGTATCACAGTGTTCATATTTGTAGTCATAACTACCTAACGTATATCTCTTACGGCCCTAAGAAAAGGACCTTAAAGAGAGAGGGGACGGCAAACATTGCCCAAGCTGACACCATCGCAGGCACGGTGAATCCCATCCTTGACATATCATGTCTTCTCGAGCCAGAAACGCCCAAGCAAGACCTTTTGAGCAGACATCTTGCTTCTAGGCGTCCTTCATTCATGAGTTCCGTTTGCTACTCGTCTCTCAAACCATACTCCGCGCATTTAAGTCTCATCCAAAACGTATAATTCATAAGCCCATAATCGTTAGCAACACCCAAACTTCGTGGTCCCGGTCTTTATCCAAGAAAAGAAAAAAACCATCCCGGACCGCGATTCTAATAAAAAAAAACGTCGTGATTCGAGAGCGCTAGCCCTCCGAGTGCTTCAGCTCGGTGACCATGCTGGCCTGCTTCTCGAATTCTTCAGGCATCGTGTTGCGGGTCTGCTTTTCGTACTGGACCGCCGCCCAGGCCGACGGCGCCTGCTTGAACATGAGGTCGATCTCCTCGAGGTTGCGGCCCATGGTCTCCGGGTACAGGAAGTATACCGACACCGGGATGCATGCGGAGACGACGGCGAACACGATGTAGTACTGCCAGCCAATGCTGCGAATCGCGATGGGCGTCACCATCACGACCACGAAGTTCCTATTTTATCTACGTTAGCTTCTCTCCTGCAACAAAAGGAGCCAAGGAAGTATAACTTACCAGGCCCAATGGTTCGCCGTCGAGATGGAACTCATCGCCATGCGCAGCCGGAGCGGGGCCACCTCGGTACAGTACAAGAAGTTCGCGCCGAGGAAGCCGATGGGCACGAACATGTTGTACAGATAGATGAAGCAGCCGGCGGCGATCTGCGACGACTTGTTGGAAGTGGGGAACGACGTCGCGACGGCCAGCGCTATCATGCAGCACGCCATGCCGGTGCCACTGACAATGAAGACCGCTCGGCGACCGAACCGATCGATGGCAATGAACGCCAGGAACGAGGATAGGAACTTCCACGTGAGAGCGCCACCCGACAGCACGCGCGACACCTCGCTGCTCAGGCCTAGGTTCTCCTGGAAGAGGATGGGCGCGTACACGCTGATGAGGTTGCTTCCACTGTTGTCTTTGTTAGTATCTCACTCTATGCGGGACCTCTACATAAAAGGAAACTTGGGTTGGTACTTACGCCATCTGCTGGTAAAACTGCAAGAGGAGGCAAAGGCCGAACCGGTACGCCAACTTGTCCTCGCCCATCTTAAGGAGGTGGCTCAGCTTAGCGCCGTTAGCGCTCGTGATCTCGAGGGAGAGCTCGATGCCGGCCATCTCGGAGTGGACCTCGTCGGCGTCCTCGGGCAGGCCCCTCAGCCGAGCGAGGTTCTCGCGGGCCAGGTCCCTGTTGCCGCGCATGAGCAGCCAGCGGGGGGACTCGGGGAACAGGTAGATGGAGCACATGAGGACGAGGGAGAAGACGCAGGCGATGGCAATTGGCGGGCGCCAGGTGGCGGGGCCCGTGTGGATCTCGAAGAAGCCGAGGTCGATCCAGGACTCGAGGAGGTAGCCCAGGCAGATGAAGAGGCCGTCGAGCACGACGTGTCGGCCGCGGTTCTTGGCGCCAGACGTCTCGCTCTGCCACACGGGCACCAGTGAGCTCAGCTGGCCGACGCCTACACCTACGACGATGCGGCCCACGATGAATTGGGCCAGGGAGAAGGACGAGGCCTCGAGGATCTCGCCGACCAGGGTGCAGATGGACGCAAAGAAGATAACATTGCGCCGACCGAACCTGTCGCCCGAGTACGAGCACGAGAGCGAACCGAAGAGGGCACCGATGACAAAGACGGCCACCACGAAACCTTGCAGCGTCGACCTTGCGTCTTTCTCCGCCGGTGTGGCGTGCAACGTGTCGATCTCCGGGAACGTCTCGCTCCAGTCCTCCTCGGTGATGAGGCCGCCGATGCCCGCCTGGTTGTATCCGAAGAGGATGAAGGACGGGGCCACGATGAGGGCCGTCTGCAGCCTGCTGAGGGTGTGGCCTCGGAGGCCTAGGGATTTCGGAGAACCCATACTAATCTATAGGGACCAAGGGTAAAGGAATATAGGGAAAACGGATGACAGTAGGAGGATAAAAGTGAAAGCAGAGAAAAAGTCGAGGGAAGAAGGTTGGGAGCGGTCTGGAGAGGAGGACCCTTTCCCATTATACCCAAAAATTTATTCCAGTGTCCGATCCTGTGCCGGTTGCTTTCCATGCTTTCCCCCAAAGTCGGTCACGCCCCCGAACGAGTTTGCGGAGCCCCATGGGACTTCGGGACTAAGTGAATTCCTTGTGTAATAATACTGGGGATATATTTGGAGAGCACGTTGGACCCGAAGGGTTGGGGTGGGTTTAAGGTGTGACATTGCGGATCCCCATCCCTCGCACCTCTGCGCTGGACCTGCACATCAGGAGTCACAGTAGCTATTCCCGATCGTGACATCCGCAAGTACCGCACAGTAGGTTATGCATCTCCGGTTCCTAGGGCTCATGGATGCTTGATTGCTAAATATGTAGCGTAGAAGCGACGACTGCTGGTAGACTGCAGGCTAGACCCGGCCTTCTGTCGGTCTGGTGGATCCGCATTCTGGATTCTGGGTCGGGGGTCGTCTCGGCTGATGCAATCGGGTCATGGGCAATTGTGTAGATCGGACCTCTTTTTCTCATCTAGGGCGCGTTGTGCGTGTCAAAGATGTTATGATAAGCTTTCCGGGTTGCTCGAAAGGTAAGGTAGTACCATAATGCACGCTTTGGAGACACTGACGATATCCCTCATCTAGACTTCTCCGTCGTGTGATATCCTCGTGCTTAGCCGCAGCAAGGTCTGCAACCTCACAAACCACACCACATCAGGCTGATGAGGCTCTAAGAGTCACGAACTGTGGCTAGACCGCTCCCCGTCCAGGTCCCACATATGTGAAGATACTATAAGTATGTGGACAATCCTACCGCCCCCCCGGATCTTGCGGGCATCGCTACCTAAACCTCGTCTCGTTAGATTGTCCGAATGCCGCCCAAGCTATTTTTCAGATGCGCCAATGGGTGGACTACTTGGCTAGGTCGCATTGGCGTACTAATCGCACATTGGCTGGCCGTTTCACTATTTCTTGATATGAATTTTACACAGGAGGCCAGCAAAAACCACCCCTATACATATACATATATAGCGCGCCCCTCATTCGTTACCCTCGTATGCGATTCCGCACCGTTCATCCGGTCAACTCGCCAATTCTCCGCTCGATCTCCGGCACTTGCCTCAACAAAACCTCTAGGTCTTCTTTTTCGTCTTCCAGCTTCAACCTCTTGTCGGCATCGAGCTTCGTAAACACGTAGTTTCCTTGTCCGTCAAATTGTAGGATTCGACTGTGGTATTTCCAGAGACTGCGACGGTGACTGACGGTCATCAGCGTGATGCCTAATGCCTTGGCGTTGTCGTACATGACTTTCTCGGTCTCGAGTGTGACGCTGCTCGTGCATTCGTCGAGGATCGCGTACCGCGGCTTATGGTAAAAGAGACGGGCCATGGCTACGCGCTGTTGCAGGCCGCCCGAAAGGACATCGCGCCATTCGGCTTCTGCGTCCCAGCCCTCGGGGTAGAGATCGACGAGATGCTCGAGGGACAGAATTTTTAGGATATCAAGGAGCTGCGCATCCGTCACGCCGCGCGCGCGTACGGTACGAAGACTATCTGGATACGTAATTTGTTGACGGAGACTTCCACGTGATAGGTAGGGTCGTTGCGGGATATAAAAGATGGCCGTGAATGGTGGCTTGTAAACTGTACCGCCGTACACGGGCCATAGACCACCCAGAATTCGGAAAAGACTCGATTTCCCGCAACCATTCGGCCCAACGACGAGCAGATGATCGCCTTGCTTGAGCGAGAACGAGAGCTTTCTAACAAGAACATCTCCATTGGGAGAGATAATCGGCACATCAATGAACTCGATGTCCTTGCTCTCGACTATTTTCCCTCTACCTTTCAATACCGCCTCGTTATCCTCAGTACCCGAGCTGGAGACGAGCTTTTTCTCAAAATGCCCAGCCTGGATATCGTCCATGACTTCTAGTAACGATGCGACTCGTGATGTGTAACCAGCCAACTCCATAATTTCGCGGTAGGAGAACATTACTCGTCCAAACGCATCGGACGCGCTGAGCAGCATTCGTCTGTTGGTGACGAATGTTTCTGTTCGGTCACCCATATTAGGGACGCCAGCTATTTGGTTAGGTAGCTTAAAGAACACAGGTACGCTGCAGAGCAGCAGACCTAGAGCACCCCAGAAATATTTAATGACAAAATCTTCCATCACGCCGTGGTAGAAGCGTCGGCGTAGGATATAATTCACGTGCTTAATAAGCGTAAAGTAGCCTTTGTCAAGGGTGTCTTTCTCCGCTTCGTGGCCATGGTAAAGTGCTACCTCCTCACTATGGTCGATGAGTCTCGAATGCTGGAATCGGAACTCTCCCTCCAGGCGCGCTTCATCCGCGACGTATTTTCCAAAAGGGGGCGTTAAAGCGCGCATTACGTTGGCGGAGAGCTGGACGAGTAGGGACATAAACACGACGCCTTCGCCGCCAACACTTTTAGATAGCGACCAAGTATATATAGTCTAGGCCATGTTAGCATAATATCCCCGTATGCCGTGTTATATGAAGGCTCACCATATCCAATATTGGCTTGGCCAAATTGCTATATAATTCAGCCAAACTATTTGAGAACTTGGCAACATCAACCGCGATAAGCTGATCCGGGTTCTTTATCCGGTCGTCCAGCGCGGAAATTCCGTAGAACGTAAGTTGGGACAGATACTTGTCGTGGATGAACTGGGTTAATCGTGTTCGATACCTAAGTGACAGCTCTGCTTGATGGTACGATAACTACCCTACTATTAGTATGATTCCTTTCGGAGGCAAGCATTGATCACACTTGCTCACCATAGAATTTGTGAAGGTCGCCGGAACGGCGATCAACATCCACCACACGATCCTGGTGAGGAATTCCTTCCCACTCCCTTTTACAAGAGCCTTTACGATGGCGCCGTCCATCTCGGCAACTTTCAGACTGATGAGCGTCCGTATGACCAAGAAAAAGCTGTGGCTAGCGAGCAGCCGGGTTTCCTTGCTCCGCGCGCCGGGAACGACTATCTTTAGCAACCTCAGCAGCGATCGGAAGAACTCGCGATTTAATTCGACCTTCTTCTTTTTGGTAGTATCGGTCCCGTCACTCGACGTCGTCCCCAACCGACGCTTAGCTGCCTCGCGCGCCGAGGCGGCTTTCTGCTCGGAAATGGCATGGCGGACGCGGTTAACGAGGGCGATGAGGAGGGTGAGGTAGACTGCGCGGGAGATTCGAGTGCGGTTCTTGACGTATAACTTGGTCAACTCGGCAATACTGTTCTTTATCGAGCGATCGGGCAGAGCGAGCTTGGAAAGGGCCGCCATGATGGTAGACTCGAGTCACGGATAACCTCGGCCACGGCTACGCAAGATCGGGATAATGGCCTAGATTCCAACGCTCGTCAAACCCAATGCGAATGCGAATAGACTCATCCCATGAAGTAGAGACATTAATTCGGTAGATTGGGATTAGATTAACGAGATTATTGTGGTTACATAGTTGAATAGTTCATAGTTGTACGGATGTGAAGGAAGGGAGTATTCCATTCCTCGGCGGATGCGACCAATAGCCATTTACAACTATCGAATTGGTGACGTTCTGCTTGCATGTGATTACCCCGGTCCCTCCAGCTTCCACGTTCAAGTGGCTGGATGAATAGGTACCTACCTACCTAAAGAACTGCATTGTGGCTGTTCTCACCAGGTACTATACGCTGTGGCTACACAAGATGTGGGGTAGAGTTGGTTTACTTGCATAAACTCTTCAGAGCGCGGGGTCCTAATTCGTTCAAGATATTTTTCTCTTGGTGGCGGCTTTAATGCCAGCAGCCTCATTCT
Organism: Hypoxylon cercidicola; assembly: GCA_022578845.1. Classification (NCBI taxonomy): domain Eukaryota; kingdom Fungi; phylum Ascomycota; class Sordariomycetes; order Xylariales; family Hypoxylaceae; genus Hypoxylon; species Hypoxylon cercidicola. Next base: position 248,566 of record MU399494.1, on the reverse strand, counting down.
CTATTACTCATTCCTATTCTTTTGCGATTTCACACTCATACCTTCACGATGGCCGAGGACGAGCAAGTCGCAATCTACGACGAGGTCGAGATCGAAGACATGACCTTCGACGCGACCCTCCAGATCTATCATTACCCTTGCCCGTGTGGCGACCGATTCCAGATTGCGCTTGCGGATCTCCAAGATGAAGCCACCGATATTGCTGTTTGTCCCAGTTGCAGTTTGATGATTCGTGTTATATATGATCTGGTTCGTATAAACCTAGACCTCCCTCCACGCCTTGTCGTACGTGCTAACGATCCCGCCTAGGACGATCTACCGAAGCCCGACTCCGAACCCGACCCTCCAGCGCCCGAACCTACCGAGCCCACCGAGCAACAAGTCCCCATCGCTGCTTAAGCATTTGCAAGACGGTGAAGTTATGCAGCGAGTTGCGCAGCGCAGCGTAGAGCGAGCATGGAGATATCCGAACGCCGAATCGCCGAGGAACATATAATAGTGCAATCTGTATCATCTCCTGATCGGTTGCATTGCCACCTTCGCTAGCCTGGATCACGACACGAACATATGTATCTTGTCATATCGGTCCTCTATTTTCAGGTTAAGCTCTCAGCAAACCTACGACTCGTGATCTGTTCAGAGCGTTGAGTATTGCGTGGCCTTGGCATGTAACTCACCACACACCGTCGGTGGCACCATACTGGTCATCGGGATGGGGTGACATACGAGTCGAGCCCGGTCGCTGCACACATGTTAATGCAAGCGTAAATGCTGTCCGTCGCTACACATGCGCAGCAGGGAACCGGTGTGGGGAGGAATTGATGGTATTCAAAAGATGCAGACAATGGGTATATCCAAAATGCGAAACCCTCACCCAAAACCAGATGCAAAACGATTCCCAATGCAAATGTCCGAAGCTCTCGTGACCTAAACCACCAACGCCATTGCAATGCTAAACAATCCGAACACATGATCCCTTCCTAATTCATAATAGGTACAGCCCGACAGCCGAGAAGACGATAAGACCCATGACGGAAGCTTCCAACGCAGGCTTTTCCGCCGCAACGGTCGTCAATGGCTTTGGTGCCTGCGTTATCTCTGTCGAGTTGACGAGAACAGGTGTGGCAGCTGTCGTAAGAACAGAATCGATTAGCCTCCTTATTCTTATCGACGAGAGCTGAGATCCGGCAACTCACCCATTAGGCTATGCGCATCCTCGACCTTTACGCTTGTTGCTTGCATCATTACTCTTTGTTGTGCAGCAAAAGCAGTCGGAAGAGCTGCGGCGACAGCTACACCGGCTAATCGCATTGTGCTTATTAAGATTGGTTTGTTTGTGATGGTATTATCATTCGAGCTCAGCGTCTTTTTCCGTCCAATAGGTGTGCGACGGTAAGGTATTGGGACAGCTTGAGCGATGCAATCTGGAGCTGCCTCTCAGCAGCGCATAGGATGTGTAAAGGGATTGGCTGCCTAAGGTGAGTGGCGTAGGAGCTGCAAGATGAGCTTTGAGCTTTAAGACAATGCGAGCGAGATGTCACGATGTTTTTTCACGAGACATGCTGATGGCGTGGCGTGGGCAGATATGATAGAAGACGAGAGAGGGGATTTCTAGGATAAGGGCAGTTCACAAGAAAGCTGGGTCACGAACTGTGGCATGTTGGTGTGTGGACCACCAGACAAAATTCCCTTACAAGCAAGGATAGGTGGACCAAGATGCGACGCGGACCCAACAGGTCGGTGGATTGCGTTACCTGGGACGGTACAGAAACAAGATTTCCTTATCCTAGGCAACACCAAGTCGCCGCATGCGATCCTACATACGTGTGTGTGACGACTATGACTGACGAAAGACCGAAAAGAGGATGGGCTTACGGCGACAGGGACCCTTCTGAAACGATACGTGCTCTCAATTCAAACAAACATGGCAGCAGCTAAGAAGCTGAGCCAACGCGGAATTAGCCGTTTTCAGAAACACCGGACTTGGTTACGATGCTTGCCATGTCTATTCTGGGCCCAGCTTAACTGATCAGATCCTAAACAGTAGCGCGGCCTATGTCTATGTCAGCTAGGTACAGTAGCGCTTGTAAGTAGCTCCAGTGAGGTAGTTCAGAGACCCGTTTCGTTTGTTGATTGAAAAGTGCTGAAATCAACATGACGGCAAAAGAGTCGACTTGGCTCACGCGGCGAAAATACTACGGTACCTAGCTGCCTGGCTGCTTGTCGATCGGCTCCCGTCTCGGCCAAATCCACCTAGCCTTGCATGTAGATCGTAAGCGGACGACCTGCTAGTCAGGAGTCGGCGCGTCTTCTTCGGGAAAGGCTTGGCTGCATAGGATTTCCACCAAAGGGAGGAATTGGGCCGAATGCATGTTGGGACAGGCGGAATAAAAAAAAGAGAGGATGGGGGGTTGCACGGGATGCGCTAAAGAGCTAAAGGGAAAGGGAGGGTTTCCCAACGGCTGCCACGCCACAACCTAAGCAGCTAAGTTGCGTGGGTGACAGGCCGGTAACTGGTTGGCGCGGGTGGCTTTTCCTTGTTTGATCCTCTCTTAAAGAACACATACGTCATATTATAGAGACGTGGGAGACGGGGGGTTGCATTGAAGACGTCGCTTGATCGAGCTTGGCTCGCAGCAATGCAAAAAATAGAAAAAACCCCGCTATACGAAGTAGAGGTGCTGCATACTGCATATTATACCAGGGGACTTACATAGGTACTGATTGGTCAAGTCTTCTTTTCTTTCTTGCTGCCACACCTATTGTATGTCATTATGAAGCCTACATCTCTCGTATCTCACATATCTTGGCATATTTCTGCATGCATCTATGTGCCGACATCCGGGTTGGAATTGCTTAAGTCCATCAATGGGGGAAGTTTTATATATTGTTTGCATACCTTGAAACAAGCACGTGTCAACGAAGCAGCGCGCAGAAACCAAAAAAAAAAAAAAAAAAAAAAAAAAAAAAAAAAAAGGAAATACAATTGTAATGATTGTAATGTCACGGACGATATATAATCACGAGACGGTATTTTAAAACAAGGAGGATATGCTCTAGGGCAGAGCATCAATTTATTGGATAGAGAGCAAAGCCACCTACTATGACTTGGGTAAACTCACTACAGCAGATATGAACTACCTTCTATCGCTTTCCTATGAGGCCAACCCCACAGCTCTCTTCTTTTCGTCCGAGACGAGATCGATTCACGCAAGCACTTTCAACTATAATCTTTTTTACGATTACATCTATAAAATGGTCTCGGAAGAGGCATAGAGAACCCGATGAATTCAATAGATGTTCTCTTCGCTGGCATCGGTCCACCTCCGGACAGTTGGATCGGGCACCAGTAAACCCCACTGCTCATTTATTGAAACGAAAGCGCTGTAAACGATTATGGCCTCCTCTTGCATGTCGAAGTAGCGAAGACTTTTAATCATACGGCTGATACGGAGATGATTGTGATCTTGTCTCTTGAACCACCGCCTGTAAGGGTTCTCGAGAGTAACCGGATCCTCCGCTACCTGAAAACTGATATTGTGAGCTGGGTCGAACTGAACCTGGAAGCCGTAGAACCACATCATCCTAATGACCGAGAGTCTGAGTTGCTCCTGAAAGCGTGGGTGCTCGCCCATGTATTCGGCCGTGGCCCGATCAAGGAGGGGGGCTGTTGGGTTGTATTGAGAAGGTCTCGGAAGAGGGAAAAGCCACTGGATAAAATTATGTGTTCTCTCGAGCCATGCGTCTGGCTGGCTGAGGATGTAATCTAGCGTGCGACCCTCCGTGTTTTTGCCTTGAATGTAGGGATCGTAGAAATTGACTAGCGTTTGCATTGTCGCATTTGTTGAGCGGGCCGTGCATCTGGGCTTATTAACGCCGTCGCACGGCCTCTTAATATCATTTGAGCAAGACATTGCTGAGTGTGTGGTAGATGGATAACTCAGGTAGAAGATTAAGAGTTCCTCAAATTTCAGGACTTTACAATTCGCTGATAGAATCAAGATGGCACAGCTAGCATTAATATATCCTCACCAACGTAGTGGTATAAGGCCAGGCTGTTCACAAACCTACAATCGTAAAAAAACAGCCGAATAACCGCAAAGAAACACACAACTACCTACACGCCTGGACAAAAGACATGGGACAATGCATTGAAACGTGGACAATAAAAGAAGAGTCCGCCCGAAGAAATATCACTGATCCCGCTGAGCTGTCGCCCTTGATAAATACCTACACCACACTATAGCCAGCTATATCTGGTTGACAGTTGCTCGTTTGACCTTTCGTGATGTTGACTGAATTATTCAATGCCGCAAGGTATAGTAGGAAGAGCACCTATGAACCAAGCTTACATAGATGGAGTTCCGTTCCTCCGAATATCCTGTCCAAGTACTGGACAGCGTGGTCGCACCTTCTGGCGTAGAAAATAGGGGGTCTACGCTGTAGAAGACGCCATGTCAACATCATAGTTCGCGAGTACACGGAAAACGAAGTCTTTGAGGATGCACTGACAATGCCACTACCGTCACAGCTATACGTCACTTGCTTGGCCGAAGGTTGTGGTATCTGGCTGGAAATCGCATCACACACCACGAAGTCGATAATTCATAAGTTGCCGGTCGGGTCTTATTGGTGCGGCAAGTGAAGTCAGTGAGGCAGACCGTGGCCGACAGTCAAGTCGGCAGGGGAGGCCTCGGGCCGTCATTCATATCGGAAGGCTCCATCGGAGTGCCGGTTAGAATGAGCTGGCAGCACCAATCTGTGCAGAGTGTAACTGCAGCGAGGACCGGCGATGCCGGACGAAAAGGCGATGGGACTTGAGAGCGGTCCGAGGTCGATGGATTCCCTGTTACACTCCTGCTTGCCTGATGACCTCTTCGATGAGCTGGCGGTGTAACCAATCGGGTTCTTTAAATTTTTCGTCGTCGTAGTCTCAAAGGCACGAAAATCCGAAAGCCTCAACGTTCCATATCATCACTCTCATACCGAGACTGGCGTCGGGCCCTTACGGACGCTAGGATTATCTAGCTTGCCGTCAACTTTGAGAGGTCGGGCAAGCAATTTGGCAAGCGTCTTCGCCTTACTCGGGAGGTTTAGCTGCTTTTGCCATGTGGACGGCTGCACCCGATAATAAGGCTATCACTCCTGCAACGTACGGTGCGGCTGAAAAGGGGGTAAGGAGCATTATCTAGCTCATGCCACCATGTGAAGTGAGTAGGGACATTGTGTCTTATAGAGCCACGTGCCACTTCTGCATTCCATGGCGTGAGGTTCCGTCGCCGCTGGCATATGATGGCCAGGGGTATGTGTTGCCAGAAAACCACCCCCCTGGCTGATGAGGGCACAGTATTCATTGATCTGTGTTAATCCTGCTGTGATGAGGTCGGCTCCTCTCATAACTGCTTTGCCCGGCTGTGGTTCTTGTCACCCTCGTTCCTTTGAGAGTCGGGGACTCGGAGATCCTGTTCATTTGGTTAGCTACCGCTGTGCCATAGTTTGAATTTGAAGAAAATTAACCGCGTGCTTCGACAACGTAGATCGTCTGCTATGCTTTGTGCCGGCCTGTCCACTGAAACCGAAACTCACAATCCCTACTCATCGTAAAACCTGATGATACCTCGTTCTTTTGGCGGGGCATCATATCTCGTAGTTATCATGATCTCCTTCACTAAGGGCACGGGTAGAGTCAAATCTGACAGAGAAAAGATAAAATCTTGAGGATAGGTTATTTTCAAGATGAATGAGTGGTTTTTCCCCGGGTTGTGATGAGATGAATGACCTTGATATCGTGAATTATGAAGTAATCGGGTCATTAACCCTCGATTAAGAAATATCCACAAAGGACACCAATATTTCAGATTTCCTACAAATTACGGTAACTTACCTACCCAAGATTGATTAGTGAAGTCAAAATCCAAGAAAATCCGATGCTCAATCATACATTATTTTATTAGGTACTCTCTTGATACAGGCCCATGTCTCGCACGTGGACGTCGGCAGGTACCTTACCTCGGTCAGCTCGGGCTCGGTGTCCCGAGTTGCGGGAAGAGTGGGGAGGGGATAACGGCTTCGAGCGTCGAGATATTATTGGTCTATTTAGGAATACATTCCTAGGCAGCCAAGCAGCCACTTCCCTACAACTCCAATCAACAAAGTCCACTCCAAGCCTCAAAATGTCAGGTCTTAAGCCACGACAGAAGACAGTTCTCATTACTGGGTTGGTACATGTTTCATATGAGGAGCCGGATGGTCATGTTCATCGTGCACGCCACTAATGTTTTGACCGTAGCTGCACGCCAGGAGGCATCGGACACGCATTATGCCTAGAATATCATCGACAAGGTGGGAGCATGTGTCTATACAGTGCAGATTCATCAGACTATCAGACTAATGTGGCGCCAGGCCTTCATGTCATTGCGACGGCCCGCAGACCTGAAGTGTTAACCGAGCTCGCGGCTCTGGGCATGAGCGCCGTCGCACTAGACGTTACCGATGCCGAGAGCATCAAGACCTGCCACGAGGAAGTTGCAAAGCTCACCAACGGCAAGTTGGATATCCTCGTAAACAATGCGTGGGCTTTTATATCGAAGGGATTTCCGATGGCTGCTGACCAGATTCCAGTGGCCGCACGCACACTCATCCCGCCACGGATATCTCACTTCCTGATGTCCGCCAAACTTTCGAGACCAACGTCTTCTCTATTATGGCCATGGTACAGGCCTTCGTGGATCAGCTCATCGCCGCTCAGGGATTGATTATCAATATTTCTTCTCTTTCCTCATGCACGGCGTATGTCTTCGGCTCCGTCTACTGCGCAAGCAAGGCCGCCGTGGCTGCGTACTCGCGTACTCTACGACTAGAGCTCGCGCCATTCGGCGTTCGCGTTATGGTCTCCATGACCGGCACAGTCAAGAGCAATACCGCGAGCCAGTTCTCTCGCGCCTTGCCTGAAAACAGTCTTTACAAGCGTGTCCAGCACATATTCGATTGGAGACAGGTTTTCAGCCAGAACAATTCGACTTTTCCTACCGAAGTTTTCGCTAAGGGGCTTGTCAGTAAGTCCCTCCGCCCGGAGCGGTCCCTGTTCCTGCGATCCTGGTTTGGACGTCCCGATTGGTTTTGGTATGGTGGTTTCGCGACTTCGATATGGTTTATTCAATGTGTGGGCGAATGGATGGTCGACACTATTTGCTGGCAGACGTTCCGTCTGGATGAGATGATAAAACTTCTCCGTGAGGACCAGCAGCAGAAGAAGCTTAAGTAAAGCTGCCGATACCAATCCCTTTAAGCGTACTTCGAGAGTCAGAAGGAGTCAGGAGGGCAGCAACTTCTTTAGTTATTACGATACGATATTGGGATCCGTTCGACTGACTTAGGGGTACACTTTCCTTCAACGCTACTGCAGCATTGGCGCGTCGCTGTAGGATTTCTTTATGCGAGGCGGTGCTTGTCTCATTATCAGGCTTTATTCGTACCTGGCTAGGTAGGTAGCGAATACGACAAAGACCTCTCTGCTCAATGAATTGTCCGTATCATCTTAGACCGCCGTTATGCACATATGGGCTCTAAGGACCCATGTCCCTCTCAGGATTTGAACACTTGCCTTTGGCTTGCTTATATCATGAATAATCGCCAACTGTCGATCGTCACCCACACACACCTTTCTAGTGTGTATAAGTAGATGGTCTGGTCTGCTGTCGATTCCAACCTACTCCGATCTCCAAACCAATCAGTCGGAGGAACAGAAGTTTACAAGATGTGTTACCACAATATCTATAAATACAGAGATTGCGGATGCGAGTACGCACCCGACAGGGTAGTGCATACCACCACGAACCCGTCTTGCTCGCCACCGTATCCCGACCGCGTCGTTTGGAGAGCTGGGAGCTGTCCGATGCACAGCACCGAGACGTAACAACGACCATAGCGCGAAGACAAGATGGTCTTCAAACTAAACCTATAGTAAATTTTAACTAATAGTCGAATAACTATCGAACTAATGCAGTAAGCCTCGTTCTTCACTAAGTGAAAGTCTTCCTACATGAAAATTATATGTGAAAAAAAAAAACCCCCTCATTCATATAATATCACCTTGTCCTAAATGTAAATAGATGCCAAATCTAACAACCACCTCCCTAGTTCGGCATACTACCTAAAATAGAATACCACCGACTGCAAATGGTGACGTCGATAGGGGCGCAGTAAGACCTCGATTTCGCTTAGCTAAGCACGCAATTGGACCGGCTATTGTGAATTGTGAATGTGAATTTAAGAAACACTACCTACCTTCAGGAACCACGAGTTTTGAAGGGCAAACAACAACGCAGCATCATGCGGAGGGACATCATGCCGCAAGAGAGTAATGAGATTGTGGTACACACCTCTTCTCTCTTCGACTCAAAAGAAAAGCGATTCGTGTCGGACCTTTCCATCACGATTGACACCAAGACGGGCTTAATCACAGGGGTGTACAAGAGAGATAGCCCGCTGCCGGTCAACAACATCTCCGACCGAAATACCATTGATCTTCGAGGCCTCACCGTTCTTCCCGGACTCGTCGACGCACATACGCACATTTTCCTACACCCGTATGCCGACGTGTCCAGCCTGAACCAGATGCGCGATGAGAGCGTCGTCGAGAGAGTAGTGAGAGCCACCAATCATGTCAAAGCTGCATTGATGGCGGGCTACACGACGTACCGGGACTTAGGAACCGAAGGACTTCGGGATGCAGATGTCAACTTCAGAGATACCATCAACCGCGGCATCATTCCCGGCCCGCGCCTGTTTGTCGCGACCGAGTGCATCGCCTCCAGTGGCGGGTACGAAATTCGACAGGAAAATAGTCTGCCAGGCGTGGGCACGTCGGTCCCCAGGATATCGGACCCGGCCGACGGCGTCGACGGCGTACGCGCAGCGGTGCGCAGGCGCTTGGGGGCCGGCGCCGACGTCATCAAGTTCTATGCCGACTACCGGAAGCGGGCGCTACGGTTCCCGCAGCCGAGCTGGCCGGGCGCGAAGGAGATATTGTTCCCGCCGTCGAACGATCCGTTCGCCGGGCAGCGGAATCCGAATGTCCTTCAATTCACGCAGGAAGAGATGGACACGATGGTGTCGGAAGCGAAACGATCTGGTGCACCGATATCCGCGCACGCGCAATGCCCCGAGGCCGTCATCATGGCCGCCAAGGCGGGCGTGACGTCAATCGAACATGGTTACATGCCCAGCGAGGAGGCTCTAGAAGCGATGAGAGAAAACAACACCATCTTCGTGCCGACCCTGGCAGTCTTCCAGACCTTCTTGGGCGGCTCCGATACCGTGATGAAGACGATTCTCGGCCACACGAAGGCGGCCTTTGACCGGGGCATCAAGCTCGCGGCCGGCGGTGACACGGGGGCCTTCGCGCACGGCGAGAACGTGCTCGAGCTGGAGCTCCTAGCGAAAGCTGGCATACCTGTTCCCGATGTGCTGCAAGCCGCGACCCTACACGGGTGGGAAGCCTGCGGCGGCGATTTATGCGGGAGACGGTTCGGATATCTCGAAAAAGGGTTCGCGGCTGATATTGTTGCCGTTGAAGGTAGCCCGCTCGAAGATTTGGGCGCCCTGAGGAGAGTCAAGTTCGTGATGAAAGACGGGGCTGTGTATAAAAGCTGATCATACACATTCCTACTAGCATTTGCGTTGGTTAAACTAAGCTACGATTCAAGGTATGATATAACTTTAGCGAGAGCCTTTTGGAATTGATATACTGCGTCACAGAACTTCTAGCAGAAGAATGACCCCTGAAGTTAGTCAGACTCGGTTCTCATAACACGGTGCCGGCGATGCGTAATCATTCTAGTCACTGTGAGAATTCATCTTAATATATCGTTGGGCATTTATTAGGAAGGTAGTTAATTGCTAGCGCATTAACACTAGCTATACTAGTGCCACACATCATGAGGCGTTTCTATGTATGCTAGTCAGCTAATATTAAAAGGAGTCTGTCAATAACACCTTAAAACCCGAGACTTCAGAAAATTACGGATGAATTCATAAATAGCATCACCAGATGTGTGCCCATCTAGGTCTGCATTATTTAAGGATAATATTGGATTGCCATATATGGCTTAGTCACCTAATACCTGACGTAGTATCTGTAGCGACAGGCGATTTGATAGTATTTATAGCCCACCTAATATCTACCCCATGATATCCCCATTTCCCCACGAACCATAAATTTATCTTGACTCATCTCGAGTTATATTGCTACTTATATCCCAATCACTATTCTTAACACCTATTTTCGAGATGCGAATCATCATTACGGGAGCCACAGGATACGTAGGGGGTGAAGTGGTCCGACAAGCCATCACCAATGAGAGGATCACCCATGCGTTCGTCCTTACTCGTAAGCCGCTACCCGACGATATTTCAAAGAGCGAGAAGGTCACCGTCATTGAACATAAGGACTTTTCTACCTGGCCCCCGGAGGTTTTGGAACAGTTGGCAGGTGCTGAAGGCTGTGTTTGGTGAGTTGCCCACACCGCTACCACACTATAGCTCCAAGAAACTTACACGTCACAAAGGGCAATCGGAGGCCGTGCAACACAGTTCCCAGATGTGGAAACCGCGAAGAAAGTCTCGGTAGACTATACCCTTGCGGCTGCCAATGCCTTCGTCACGGAGCTGGCTCCAAAGCTGCCGGAATCTCAGAAATTCCGCTTCGTATTCTGCAGCGGGAAGTTTGCCGAGTGGGATCAAGAGAAGAGCTTGAGGATGATGAAGGATACTAGAAGGATTAAGGTGAGATGACGTGGAACTCACCATATCACACCTTTTAACACACTGTAATTTTAAAACGTACAATGCTGACCCCACGGGCTATCTAGGGACAAGTTGAGAAGGGACTCTGCGATATCGCCGATGCCAACCAGGAGAAATTCGAAGTCTGGGCTGTGCGACCTGGCGGGATCGTGAAGAAGCACGCAGGCTTGATGAACCTACTCACTGCAAACTCGGGAGGGCTCATCGACGTGGACCATCTGGCCAAAGCTATGCTCAAGATTGTTCTCGTAGGCCACGCAGACCGAATCATTGAATCCAGTGCGCTGTTGAAGATCTAATCTTCCTCAGCAGACGCCCAAGAGCCAAAAAGGGCTGTACTACTAACTTGAGTAAATAATGCGATGTCTTTTCTGCGAACTTTAGCATTGTAGATGATGTTATTAGTAAACACTCTCCTCGCTTAATGTCTTAATTCTAAAGCATAGTTATGGATCTCACGAACTATCAGACTATCAATACCAGGGACTCCTAGGGGGATCTCGATTGTTTTACATGTTATACACAGAGAGATATATTCATTATCAAGATACTCGTTGCCGAACTCTGTAGATGTGACCCAGGCTACCTATTGACGCTATTTGTGTAATTCGAAGAGTCTCCTTGCACTGAACAACGGAAAAGAACTGCAAAAGTAACATACCAAGCCTCAGGTCCTCCTCGAAACACTTCTTCCTAGTAGATAATTGGTCATTCTAAGCTGAAAACTAATATGTGTAACCTTGTATCAAGCTTTGCCGTTTGGAGACGCAAATGTAAGGGGGTAGATACCTGATTTGAAGCTTAGAGAAGTCTATGCTATTAAAAACATCCAGTCTTATCGTCTACTGACTCACATTACACTGGAGCAATGAACGACGGAAGAGATCTAGGCAGATGGAAACCGTAACCAATATATAACTCGGAGTAGCAACTTGTAACAAACAGGTACTGACTAAATCAACACAAACACAGGTAGAGACGGGCAGGCAAACGGAAACTCAAGATACTAGCTAATTTCAAGGATTGAAATGTTTGAAATTCTTACCCGGTCAACTTGCCGTTTGTCAGCGTTAGCATCGTGATTAACACATCCCTAAGCAATGTAAGGGGCACAGTACGCAGTCATTTCACGTACCTGGATATGCCACCAATGACATGGAGCTTGCAGGGCAGAGAAGGATGACACTAGTCACGGCTGAACATACCGGTGCTAACGGCGATTGCTACCTAACGGTGTGCCAACTGATGACCAGTTGCATTATGACAGATCACAAGAGGGATTAAGAAGAAGCGGCTTCAATCCTTCAAAGGTGTTTATATAAACCAACAACCCGTTTCCAGTAGGCAGCGATATTTGGTACGGAGAAAAAAAAAAGGCATCCACCATTCTGCATGCTTTGTACCGCAATAGGGAGTTCGTTAGGCAGCGCTCAGTCCCATCTCGGCCCGTAGCACTACATACCGCAAAGTCGCAACGACCGATTCCGCCAACGTGGTAATCCGATGCCAAGCGACCAGGGGAGGTGAATTCGACCGGGCTAGGCTAATCGCTACGTTACACATCTGCGCCAGCCCTCGTGTAGAGATTCGAAGGATTCATATCATATATTATGCCAGGTATATTGGGAAATTAGTCACCAATTCCCATGCGCGAAGGGTCCTCTATCTCCGAGAAGAAATATTAGGTCTTTTCGCCGTTGAGGCTCTCCTTTCCACTCACCGACTTCTCAATCAATACCACCACTTCTTTACATATTTTACCTCAAATCGCACATTGTCGCAAGCTTCTGAGTCAATATGAAGGCCAGTCTAGGATCTTTACTTGCGGTGGCCGGCGCTGTAAGCGCCGGCGTGCCGTCCTTGGATGCGCCGGAATGCTCCGTCGGGAAGGGCACTGTTCAGTACAACAAATCAGTGCCAAATCAGACCGATTTCCCGTTAACACAAGTGGACGTCTGCTACGACGATAATTCAATCCATCTCACTTTCACGGCATTCAACGAGACGAATTACTACTTCAACGAGAGCCAGACAACGAACGACCCCATCTGGGAGTACGAAGTTATGGAGGCCTTCATCTACCACGGGACAAACGACCCGCAAACCTACCTGGAATTCGAAGTGAGCCCCAACAATGTCACTTTCCAGGCCTGGATCTACAACCCGTCCAAGGTGCGCGCGGCAGGTGCGCCGTTGGACACCTCCTATCTGACTCAGCCCCTGGTCGACGGCATGACGGCAGACACGACGCTATGCAAGGATGAGGGGATTTGGATATCCTCAGCCACCATTCCTCTAGGACTCTTCAACGTCGACGTTGGCCAGGCGAAGAACACGGCGTGGAGGATGAACTTTTTCCGCACGGTGGTGTCACCCGATACGTTCCCGGACCAGTTCTTGGGCGCGTGGAACCCGACGAACGAGTCCAACTTCCACAGTAGGTCTAACTCATTTGTATCCGCCCCACAAGAGCCGTATACTGACACTCACTTAGTGACCCCATTCTTTGGCAACGTCAACTTCGTATAATACGAGTGACGGCAGGGTTGGTCTGTTAGCGGCTAGATGCACTTCAGATACATAAATAAAAACCAACGCACATACTCTCTGATCATGCTATCAACACAGGGCGTCAGAAGAAGATAAGACGATTGTGCTCTTACTAAATTAGACGTCTAAGAACTTATCAGGAGATTTCCATACGAAGAAGGCTTGCGTGGCACCTATATCCATATGTTAGTAAAGTGCGAGGTCTAAAAGTAACATAATAAACAAATGAATATAATTCCTCAGATACATCAGCATAATAAAATCCACCGCAGCACTGCGCAAGAGGGTATTCAAAAACCACTCGTCATGAAAAAGTAGTAAAGTATTCATCATAGGAGAGATTGTAAGAAGTGAACAGGAATGGTAAGCTAACCTTGAGTCTCAGATACAATGTCTTATAGTACCATCAGTAATATCATGAACCTTGAATTAGCAATGAGGAGTAAAATCACTGCTAATTCGAGCGCCTTGGGGGTAAAGCGTATGCTGTTCATCAGTGATTGTGCTCGCATCTCCTTAGGTTAGGTAAGCATTGGGCCTTTGAGCATGACTAACCCGCTGACTAAACATGTATGGGGTTTGTTACTTGGGTCTTGCTTTAGAGGCAGTCAAGAGAACGTGCATCTTAGTTGTGCCCTTTGGAAACTGAGTGATGAGATCTCGCTTGCCTTGGGACAATAACTCTAACCTGATCGTGGTAATACAGGTGGTGCTCGAGTCGTCATCGCCAGCTGGTCGTGATACAGAAGGATTCGGCGGCTTTACATGGATTTCTTACTGTAAACAAATAATTTATGTGCAGGTCGTCAGGTCCACATCAGGATTAAGCATCTTAATAAGATGATTCTCGCGTGTCAAGGTCTGCAGGCTATAGGATTATAAACCCTGATAACGTAGGTGGTGTTTCCTGATAGAATCGGTGTGTAAAAAGATGTTGTTCATCTGCAGAATAACGGTGTGGAAAGACCATAAAATTTAAAATGACCCAAGTTACGTAATCCACATAGCAATCCGTAGTCTCCTTACCTAATCCCATTTCTTCAACAGATTGCTGATCGATAACGAGATGGCCCAGAATTCAAAATCCATACACGCAGAAATCGTCTATCACGATCATCACCACCAGGTCTTCTGATTCCAGCTCGCCGGCTTCTTTAGGCAGCCCTATTGTCTCGGCGGACCATGCCGTTTCTAGCAGTAGGAGAGATAGGCGAAAGTCGTATCGTACCACCCCGCCTCTTAAGGCTGGCACGCGGGGGAACCCTTATTGGACAGGCTTCGATCTCTCATCTCGCCACCACTATGCTGCAGCAGTGCTCTTCCCCTGTCCCCTTGAACTTTTGTCAATTGGATACGAATTGCTCACCCCGTCTAGGTTAGATCTCACGAGGTATGCCATGTAACCACGGGGGTGACTCACGCGATGGGTCACATGGAATTGATTGCTCTTTATATAAGACGTAACGACGCACAGCTGGGAGCAGCTCGAAATGGGACTCTGGTAAAATAGATTTGCAACGCACGCGATTGGTTGTCGCGCATCTAACCAACGTCTCTCGCAAACATGTTCGCATCCAGCGCGCCAGTATTCGCCGCCGCGATCTTCGCCCTCGGTGGCGTAAACGCCGCTATTTACCCTCCGATAAGCGGCCACGACTTCGACTTCTCCGTAACCTACCCCTCGGGGCTCTCGTTCTCGACGACGGAACCGCCGACGGACGTGCTGGCGGCGACGGACATCGCCGCGACAGAGCCGCTGGTGATGCTCGCGGACCCGGACGGCACGGGGCGGGACGGCCGGTACGTGGCGTTCGTGGAGGTGTCGCGGATTCCCGAGCTTGACACGATCGACGACGTCATCTACTCGTTCCCGTGGATCGAGAGCAACCTGACGGTGACGGAGAACGGCACGCTGACGCCGGACCTACACTCGTACGGGTACAGCCAAATAATCCACTTCAACAGCATCCCGACAAACGAGGTGCGCAACGCGACGGTCCACGTGTGGAAGCAGACGCCCGAGCTCGTGGCGTTTCTGCTGGACCAGGACCGCCATGCAATCTTGCTGCAGCTCGCTCTCGTGTGGTCCAACACGACCGAAAGGATATCGTACGACTTCCCCCGCGCCAATGTCGACTTCAAGATCCGCAACGAGACGGGCGAGTACAGGGGCGATGTGGACGGCAACGGCGCGAGCATCGTCGGATACGTCTCCAGCTCGACTCTGGCGGGAACGAGCGCGACGGCTATCGCGACCGATGCGCCGAGCACGACGACAGGATCTGCTTCGGTACCGGCGTCTACGACAACTGCAACCGCAAGTCCCACTTCCACTCCTAATGCTGCACCTTCGACGACGGCGTTCCCGGGTATCTTACTACTGGCCCCGATAATCTTTGCTATATTATGAAATATCGTGATAAGCAGAGTTAGATAAGTAGTAGGTAAGGAATTAATAGGGCTTGTTTCTCATCGAACCGCCACTAGACTGCCTTTAACGTACCCCTTCCAGGGCTATGCTTGGTGGCAGATCAGGTAGCAGCATTCTCTTCCGCAGCTAAAGCCAAGGGCAAAACACCTTTCTGCGGTAGAAGTGGTATTATAGAGACAATATGTCTTAGACACACGTAATGTATATATCTTAATAAAGCTTACTGAAATCTTGATGAGATTCTGTGACTTAGCGAGATAGAGTGGCCACTTGTGAAATTGCTAGATGAGCTTTTCGAGCCACCGCAACTTTGAATATACTATACGCTTCCGGCTATGCTGGCCCTTTGCCGAGAATTCTCTATGATTTCCCAACTTGGACGGCCAGAACTCGTACCATCAATGTGGCGGACCTTCTAGTGTAAACCAAATCTAAGACAGCGGTGACGTGACCCGAGCGCCAAACACCTCTAACGCTCAATAATAACAATACCTTTTATCCATCCCATTAGTCTAGTCGTCATCACCCTTGAAGTCCTTCCGCGGCCAATCCCGCGCGATATCGATCTGGTCCCTGGGCCAGAACCATTCGCAGAATACAAAGATGAGGTAGTCGATAATAACGCATAAGCAGAAGAGCTTGCCGGCCCACACGCCACAGCCGTAGTAGCGCTTCAGCCGGTCAATGAGGGCGAAGTCCCGGTTGCGGGTGGCGTGCCCGTACGGGTCACTATTGACATCGTAGCCGTAAAACTCGGCCTCGCTGATGTGGCCCGAGATGCCGTGGTAGACGCGCTCTGTACGCTTCGCCACGTTCGTCCACGAGTACATGGACTTGACCTGCTCGTGGAACTTTTCTGTCCGAACCCTGTTCGCGCGAAGAGCCGCAATCGCTCTCCCAGTTGCGGCTACTAGGTCATCCTCCTCGGGCTTCGCGAACATTGTCATGTGCGACGGCAGCACCTCGGGGATGCCCCCGACGGCCGTGCAAACAACATATAGGCCACAACTGGCGGCTTCGACGATGACCGTACCAAAGGCTTCAGTCAAGCTAGGGTGAAGATAGATGTGGCCTCGCACCATCACGTCTCGCACATTTTCGTGCAGTACGGTTCCCAGCATTTCTACCTTATCCTGTAATACGTTTTGTTCGATCATTTGCTCTAGTTCAATAGCTTTGGGTCCCGAACCGCCGATGATAAATCGTGTGTTCGGATGATTTTCGAGAATTCGGGGGATAGCCGCCGTTAGTAGATCTGTCCCCTTGTTATAAAAAAGACGGCTAATGACGACGATCGTTAGGGTATCATTAGGCCCGAGCGGGTGCGCCGGTAAGGGATGCTGAACGAACGACATGGTACTCGGGTCTGGGAGTGGTAGAGGCTTGAAGTTTTCGGAGACGACGGCATTGGGGATGACGGAGACCATGAGAGGATCAAGAGCCGCTCTAAGGACAGTGTTCTCCTTGCTTTGTAAAGTGTGAGCACAGGCATGAGTATTTATGTAAAGTGGGAGGTAGACCGCACCATGTATGACTGACACATATGACATGGTCGACGTCGCTGAGAGTGAACTTCAATAACTTGTTGGTCAAGATGCTAGCAGCATCAGCAAAACCAAACAGCGAGTGGTCAGTAAATACTGTTCGCAGCCCCATCGTTCTGCCATGAAGGATGGCCTCGTGGCATAGACTGCTTAAGCTGGCATGGCCGTGAACGATCTCGATCCGTTCCCGGATGATGATGTTGCGGAACATGGGGAAGAAGGAGAAGACGGTGGGGAAAGTGGCGTTTCGGTAGATGAGGGCGAACGGAACGTAGAAGACTTTGATGCCGTTGGTTAGGTATCGAATGCCCTTTCGGTCGGGGTAGGCGTGGGTTATGACAATAACTTTGTGGCCGCGGTCGACTAACTTCGTGGCAAGCTGGTAGATGTGACTCTCGACGCCTCCAGGTTGGGGGAAGAAGAAATCGCTAACCATAGCGATGTTGTACGTTCGGTGAGGCATCGTGGCGGATGATGACGATAATGTCTAGAATTATCTGGAATCATAATCGAGAAATCTAACCAAAGATCTCGCCATCAGTTGGTACCAAAGACGAGGCATGTATTGTATTATGTTGCCAAAGAGTAGAGGGGATCAGGAGTCAAGGTGTCTGATTTTAAATATCCGTTTCGCAGTGCAGTGTGCGACGGACCTTCCTCTTAGCTGGACAGACTTTCCATCTCGGCGTTTCAGTCTTGGAATGGTAGTTGTTTTTATGGTTGAACTAAGTCAGTAGAGTTGTGGTCAAAGTGGTCAAAGGTATCAAACGAAGCAGCCGAGAGCGTGTATTGGATGGCCAAGACGCGGTTTACATAGTGGAACGATAAACGATGTAACAACACCCGGGAACTGTACTATCTCAGCTACTCAGCAGCGACAAGTATGTTTGTCTCAATAATGCAGCGCAATATTTAAAGAGTTGAA
Organism: Hypoxylon cercidicola; assembly: GCA_022578845.1. Lineage (NCBI taxonomy): Eukaryota > Fungi > Ascomycota > Sordariomycetes > Xylariales > Hypoxylaceae > Hypoxylon > Hypoxylon cercidicola. The sequence continues at coordinate 230,310 of MU399494.1, read as the reverse complement.
CAGAAACTACACATGTGCTCTGAGTATTTATGAAAAAGACAAGAGGCTTCATTATCTGAGGGAACATAGCTCAATTCATCTTGTCGCATCCTGTGATGTTAGACATCTACCAGCTAAGCTAGCTTTAGGGGGGCAGTGGCTATCGATAATCCAATGGATAACAGATAAGAGGGTCAGATAAGGTAGGCGGTCAAATTTTATGCGACGGCAGAATGGAACAAAGTTTCCAGCTTCACCTCCTGCAAAGTTTAGGATCGTGATGTTTTTCTATAAACCTAAATCCTCTTGCGGCTAGTAACAATGTATGCGCGATATGTTCCCCCGCCGAAAGGGGTTGCGAAGAGTCCAGAGCCCGAGCGAGTTACAGAATCACCATCAAATCCTCCAGTAAAGCAACAGCCTACCGTCTATGCCAGATACATCCCACCTCCGAAATCAACCAACGACCAATCCAATCGCCATCAACCGTCTCAACCGTCTCAGCATGTTCGCTTTGAGGAACCCGACAGCATAATCGAACCGCCAGCGAAGAAAGCTAGATTGACAGAAAACGATCAAGTTTCTAAGGAGCCGAAGCAGAAATCTAAGAAGTCAAAAAAGGCTAAGAAAAATGCACAGTCTAGCACAAAGGACTTGGACGTATTAAATGGTGATCAGGCTAGCACCGGTCAGATAACTCAAGATGGAGTGAATAATGACAGTCCTCTGGCGGATTTGGTTGCGCCAGACCATCAGAATGCCACTACAGACAAGGCTCCCGAACCGGTAGAAAAGACCAAAAAAGACAAAAAGGAAAAAAAGGGAAAAAAGAAATCAAAACGAAAGGGTGAGGATGAGATACAAGCCAAGGTCGACGATGAAACTCCGAAACGACATCGATCGGTGCTGGAAAGGGCAGCAAAGTCAATACAGCGGCCTGAACCGACACCTACGGCAGACGAAGAGGATGTACCAATGCAAGATGCCCCTGAAGTTAACGGAGATGGAGAAACGAAGGTCGATGACAACATGGACATTGATGTGGATATGCCAGAAGTCCACGGGCTTCAACCGTTACCTCAACCTAAGCCAGTAGTCCAGGACGCAGCAAAACCAGCTTATGAGACATTACCGCCGTGGCTAGCGAAGCCAATTCGCGTTTCTCCGCAGGCAATTGCACCGTTCACCGAGTTTGGGCTGTCCCCGGAGTTAGGAATTGCTCCCGAGATAGCGGAGAGATTAGCCACGAATGGATACAAGGAGGCATTTGCTATACAAACCGCCGTGGTACCGCTGCTTCTTCCCCATCACGCCAAATCAATGCATGGCGATATCTTAGTATCAGCCGCTACTGGTTCGGGAAAGACGCTGGCATACACGCTACCAGTAGTACGAGACTTAAGCCTGGGCAACCGTCACATAACAAGATTACGCGCAGTGATTGTCCTTCCTACTCGCGAACTTGTCAAGCAAGTCCAACAGGTATGCGAGCAATGCGCAGGGGTCTTCTCCCTCAATGGATCAAAGAGAGTCCGTGTGGCAATCGCGATGGGAAGCCAGCCCTTTGACCAAGAGCAGGCTACTCTCGTAGAGAGAGAGGAACGATACAATCCCGAGGCATATGCTAGGCGCAACAAGAGGCTGGCTTCCGAGAGTGGATATGGCTCTGATGAGGATAGCGATGAGGGCTATAATACCGAAGACGAAGAAAAAGCAGCAATCCGAAAGAGGGAAGACAAGATCCAAACTTTGCCAGACCACGTTATTTCATATACATCTAAAGTTGATATTCTCATCTGTACTCCGGGACGACTTGTAGAACATATCAAATACACGCCAGGGTTTTCGCTGGACTTCGTTCGATGGCTCATTGTTGACGAAGCCGACAAGCTTCTTGGTCAGCATTTTCAACAGTGGTTGGATGTGGTCATTCCACGGCTACAGAATAACGCCATGGGTTCTCGAAATCACAGGCAATCGAATCTCTCTGGTGTTCGCAAGGTTGTACTCAGCGCTACCATGACGAGAGATCTTGATCGCCTAGAAGGTTTGAAGCTTCGCTGGCCAAAATTGGTCGTGCTCGAAGGTTCCGGCGTCGTCAGTGAACCCGAGGCTACTATCACCCAGTCTGATCTTGCGCTTCCCGAGTTACTCGAAGAAGCAGCGCTTAAAGTTAGCGATCCTAATCTCAAACCTCTTTTCCTTCTGGACTTGCTTCAAAGCGAGTACATATTAGGGCAATCAAGCCCTAACGGAGTGAGGCAAGATCTATCAGATGACGACACGTCGTCTTCGGACTCTGATTCCGAGTCGGATTCGGATCTAGAAAAGTCGTTCAGGCCCCCTAAGGCCACGGCTGGCAAGGGTGACCGACCTAGCATTCTAATTTTCACCAAATCGAACGAGACCGCTCTACGACTTTCACGTTTATTGTCACTGCTCTCGCCAGCCTTAGATTCCCTCGTTGGCACGCTTACCTCAACGACACAATACACGACCCGGAGACGGACGATCCGATCCTTCCTCGCCGGGAAATTACGAATTCTTGTAGCATCCGACCTAGTCGCCCGTGGTATAGATCTGCCCTCGCTAGACCACGTCGTCAACTACGACATGCCGTCGAGCGTAGCATCTTACGTCCATCGAGTCGGCCGCACCGCCCGAGCCGGGAAGACGGGCAGAGCCTGGACGCTCTTTACGAAACCGGAGGCCCGGTGGTTCTGGAACGAGGTCGCGAGTGAGAGTGTCATCCAGAGGAGCAAGAAGGTAGAGCGCATGAGGGTGACGGAAGAAAAGGAGGAGGCGTTCGAGAAGAAGGTGGCGGCTTACGAGTCGGCGCTTGCGAAGTTGGGAGAAGAGGCAAGTGAGTCGAGGACGAAGACGCGGGCAAGGAGCCAAGAAGCGTGAGATGAATAGGTACCGGCGATTTAAGTCAATAAATGAATAATTAACAGTCGTCGACGCTGTGCAAAAGAGACAAGAACTACCTCGTCGAATTCAAGACCGATCAACTTACCGCATCGATGTTTTCTGCTCGCAACACTTATATCCTCATAATCGCCATAATATCGGAACCAGCAAGGCTTCAGTATTTCCCATTCAGTTCCTTGATGTATGATATTAATCCATCACCGACTGCGCTAGTCCACGGACGTATATATCTATATACTAAAGCGATCGGGATGATGAGCATCGGTAGTCGCCAAAGAGTTTTTCTTCCTTTTCTCAATTGGGTTGGGCTAAACTGTGGCTGTGCAGCTGAATGTTAGGCACACAGGCAGGCTATGCTCACCGTACAACTACAGTTTGAATAAGGCTCCGTACTTCATATTTCGCTTCTTTCGATCATGTTAATTGAGGTACTCTAAATATCAACGAAATGTTCTGAACCTTCCTTCAGCTTGAAGCTGCTGGTCTTCCACTGATCAGGCAGGATGAACGACCAGAGTCAATCACACCGATCTCTAGTTGAGGTATGAGTACCTCATTAAAACTTAACACCCACGCTGTTGTGACTGACATCTCGCTTGAAGCAAGTCGGCCCTGAAGAGGCTTTCAATCGAGCCAGGGACGAGTTTCTAGCTGGCCTTTCCGATCAAAATCGGTTGCTATATTCACCATGCGCTTCACCAACCGATTTCTTATCGGCTGTCGAAAAGCTGAAAATCATCACTCAAAGTCGAGATCGAAGGCACCAAGACAGGGCCAGGAGGTGGGTTGGTTTCATTAGCAAACTCTCCGTCGCTCTAACGCCCTATCTGGGTACTATAGACGTTTTCGTGTCGTCTAATCCAGAATATGCCGCGTTGGTTTGGGGCTCACTGCGTCTCGTTCTTCAGGTACGGGTTTATAGTCCACCATTACACAATAATAACTGACCAGAGTAGCTTGCCTCCAATTACACCGAGTTCTTTGACAAGTTGATTCAGCTATTATTTAGCTTATCAGAGTCGTTTTCACGGTATCAGCGCATATTGGGAGTTACTCTCAATGCGAAAAGTGCTGAGCTCGTAAAGAATATGTTGCGGAGATCTACCTGATTTTACTGGAGATTTTTCACTCTGCGATTCGAGTCTTTACGACATCAGATGGGAGTAAGTATCTCTATTAAAACTGGCCTTTTGGTGTAAGGAGAGTTCACTAATACGTAGTACCAGAACTCAAGAGGACAGCAATAGTCATCGGCCAATTGATGTGGAAACCTTTCAACGTTCGTTTCTCCGACTTAGTCGAGAAACTTGAGCATCGCCACAAGACTCTATTCGATGAATTAGCGGTTACCACCCTTGCAAACTCTCTAGATGAGAGGACAAATGCAGAAGCGAACCGCAAGGAAATGTCCGAAGAGCAGAAACGAAATCGGGAAGAACGTGAAGCTGCTGCCGCGGAACGCGAAATGGCCCAAAGAGAGCGTATGCTTGCCGACGCTGAGAGACGGGGTAACTCGGAGGCAAGGAGACAAGTGTCTTCAAAATTAGACAGACTTCTTGGGAAGCGACAATTTACTGAAGACGAATACAGAGGTATGAAACAGCACCCGAATCCGATAGCCGCATACTAATATACCAAAGGGAAGCTCCTGTCGGCTGCTCGTAAAGGCATACATCCACCAAACTACGCCGATGCCAGAGATAGAGCTTCAAGTATACGCCTAGATGGAACTGCAACCTGGGTGTTCCATACACCATCATTCGCATCCTGGTTTGGAGATACACCAAGAGTAGCACCAAACACCAACGGCACTTTCGGAAGCAATGTCATGTGGATTACTGGTATGTTTACATCGGACTTTACAGCCGAAAAAAAAATACTAACAAAACCAAGGAAAACCAGGGGCAGGGAAAACAGTGCTGGCAGCCTCTATTATCGAGTACCTAGAGGGTTCCTGTTCTCAGAACGACATTTTATATTTCTTCTTCCAATCGCAGTCGCCTGATAACAGCTCCTCCGATGCCCATCGTTCTATTCTTAGTCAGCTGCTGCAGAAATCAGGACGCGACTTAGACCTTTTGTACCGATTTTCATTTGCTGTCCCGAAGCCGGATGATAAGCAAAGAGACCCTGACGCTTCAGGTCTATCAAATGACGGGCAAAAGAAATTCACTTCGACAGTCATCCTCGAGCTTCTCCGGCTCTGCCTCCGTAGCGGTTCCATACTTGTTCTGAATGGCATCGATGAATGTAGGGACCTCGATACCTTCCTCTTATCCTTGAGGAAGCTGCTCGAAGCTCATCCCCACACGCGTGTGCTTTTATTAAGTCGTATCAACGTTGCTAGATTGAAGCACGTGGTTCAGAACCGACACCAGGAATTTCCTGAAAATAGCATTTCCACCGATATTGGGCATTTCTTGACTGCGGAAATACACGAGCTCTTCGAGGAGGGAATACTGCCTGGATCAATTGAGAATACCGGGGTTCTAGTCCAGAAATTGGTCCGAGGCGCTGATGGCATGTTTCTTTGGGCTCGGCTTATGGTTAACCTACTTCGATCACCATCTATGACCCCTTACCAACGACTTGAAGTCATCGAACGGGTTAGCGTCCCCGAAGGACTAGAGAAATTGTACGAGAGAATATTCCTGTACATTGCCTCAACAGGTCTCCGGGCGCTCAACCTTGCGAGTGGGTGCTTGGCATGGCTCACTAAAATGAGTCCCCTAATATCATCGTTCCAGCTGCGCGAAGCTCTTATCATTCAGGAGCGCCTGTCTAGCTCAGCAACACGAGACAGCATCGTTGAATTTGAAGAGGCCGTCATTATAACCTGCGCAGGTCTAGTAGTACGAGCTCCGGCCAGTAACTCCCAATCGCCAACATTTTTAACCCTAGTCCATATATCGATCAAGGAGATGGTTGAAGAGCTAGTTATGAACCGGATATGGATTGACCAGTACCTGAATCACAGCCTACACTGCATAATTGCCGACTGTTCTGCAGCAAGACTGGACTTAGCAAACTGCTGTCTCCGCCAGATCCTCAATCCTAATGGTCGCGACTTTTCAGAACACGGAGACCGCGCCCAAGGGATAGAACCAGCCAAGGACTTTTACGCCCATGCTTCGGCTTATTGGCTTTACTACGTCAAATATGCTGTATACAATTGTCAGCAAAAAACGGATATGCATCCGCATGTCAAGTTAGCAGTATTCGGGGCTGTATCGAAACTTCTTGCCACTTTATCCGAACTATTGGAGAAACCCAAGATTCTCTCCAGCTGGCTCTACGAGTTCTACTCTATTCCTTCCATGGGATTTTCTTCATGGGATCATCCTCCAAGTACTGTTCTGAGTTCTCTGGCAAACTGGATAACACACACCTGGGCCGATGATATTGTGCCGAATGAGAAATTGCTACAAACACTGGGGACGTTTGACAGGTAATTAGGAAGAATAATTGGAACCTGGGGAAATGACTTGAAAGCCAGGCCGCATATTGTCTGGGACGAAATGGCTTCATTCGCCGGTAGCAAGTTATTCTTTAATCCAGGGACAACAAGGGTAACCAACCAAGACCCCCAAATCCCAGCGAGACGAAACAGCCAGCAGAAGCTCGTTACACTGATATCGAAAACATCACGAACTGGAATAATGAAGGGTATCCTTAGTATATGGACTTCGCTGTACGTTACGGCTAGTATGATACGAGCATCCTTTACTAATCCCTCATATAGGCCTATCCATGATCATGGCTATCATTCCTCCCTTCGAAGAAACCTCACCCTTGATCTGACAGAACTCTGCTCTGGTTGGGTTGCTGAATATGAATTCTGGCAACTCGTACCACGACCCAAGCGGATGTCCTGTGTGACCTTGCCTATTAACCAGCACGACGTTCAACTTGTGCTTCATAATTGGCTTAGTGCTCCATATGCAGATGAGATGCATATCCCACTGACAATTAGGAGCGACGTCCAATCGTTTTCCGTCGTGCATACAGTTTTCTCTCTGGTCCCAACGCAACATTCAACAATCAACGAATGAGTTTCACAGACCCTCCCCGAGACTCTAAGACCAGCCCAGAGCTATCTGCATTGGAGGATGGGTAGTCTATGTTAATATCATTCCAAGGTCGAGTTCAGCTTGAATGGTCGTTACGTTGCACTAGCTGAAACGTCAAGCGCGGGCCTGTTGGAATGTGCTTCTGGAGCGCAACGAATATCTGTCTACGAATATGGTGCCCCGACAACATCGATGCTAGCCATGGAACTTGTAGGGAACCTTGACGTCAGTCCTGGCGCACAGAAGATCAAGGAACTACTCTTCCACCCCTCCGAAGATATGATGGCTGTGAAGATAAGTTCAAGAATGGAAGACTTAGCACAGGGCTGGGAAACATATGTTCACCTGTGGAACTTCCGCCAAGGTCAGTGTGACAATGGCCATTCGACGAACGCCCACTTACAAGTATGATAGCGTTTTCCGAGTCTCTCGCCAGTTACCGTATCAGCGAGCAATCGCAGAAACCACGAACCTTAGTATTCTCATCCTGTGGAGGTTATCTGGCAGCCACGTCAAAAAGCAACGAGTGCACTGTCATTCCTCTCCTCGGCATTTCACCTGTTCCAACTATTCCTCCGATATCTGGTCAAGAACATATTGACCACAGGTTGGCCCCCTCCGGAAATACATTATCGTCCTGTCAAACGTCGCAAACTGTGGAACCGTCTAGTAGTCTTATCATCAACAACACCCAAGCGTTGGGTCCTCATGCTACGCCCCAACTAGGTGTATCCTTACGAGATTCTGATGTAATTGTATCGGGTAGAAATTCATCGGCTTCCAGTGACATCAGCCTTGTTACGCTGCCGAAGCTTCCGGGTTTAGGTCAAACAAGCCAAAGCGTCAGGTTGCCCCAAGGCCCAAGAGAGCCGATCGGTATAAGCATCGACATCGAGCCTCGAGATATCCAATTTATTTCATCCAGTATCCCGACTCCGATGTATGTGGAGAGGGACCCGAGAGTGGTACTGGTGCGAAACAGAAAAATGATCGAAGGTCCTCAAATCTGGTCTAGCGACACTTCATACAATCCTAGCCATTTAGAGAGAAAAAGGATTATGCCAGATTCGGAGTCTGAGAATCCGAATACTCTGAAAAGGAGGCGGTAGATTTGACTAGTAGGGAAAGATGAGTGCTGCGAAATTTCATCCTAGATAAGAAAAGGGGAAATACCAACACTTGCTTCGCATCTATCCATCCTTCGGATATTGCGCTCAAATGAAAATAAGAACAAAAACGAGATACTTGATTCTATCAAGCCCAACTGGGAGGATATGTATAATTAGGAGCACTTCGGATCATATTTTCAACCCTGCCCATCTCCTGAACAAAAGAGCAGGCTTCGCAGATGCAAGCCAACACGAAGACCTACCTTCAAGAAGCCAAGCAATGTAAGCTTCCGTCATTTAACTTTAAAAACTGCCTATGTGATCTCAGCTGTAATTTCTGGTACTAATAAGATAGCCTATATTCGCACGAGACCTGTCGAAATTCTCCCCAGAGCCAACAGCACCAATGGTGCCAAAGCCCCCTAAGCAGCCATTCCATACAATGAAGTCTTCCGACTGGTGCCAACACGGCATATGACAAGCTGTGCGACCCTCCGGAGGATTAGCGACACGGCGCAGCGAATTCTCGGTTGGAGGCTTACCATGCCGACGGTGTTGAGGCTGAGAAAAACGAGAAAAGGGACCAACATGCAGCATATATGGCTTACCTATAGAGTCTTAAGAGGGACTATTAAGCTATAGGCTATCTTGCCTTCTGCATCTGACTTCTTACTGGCGGAGGTATTCTAGTCGTATGTTCTTCAGGGGGCTTCGCTAGTCAGCTGGTGCCCAGGAAGCTCACCACCCGACCTCCAGGCTCGTCCGGGGCAGTGCTGATCTTTTCCCCGTTGTTAGCCCTACGAGGTCTAATTTCCTAGAGCTAGAGACTAGATCGAGTTCAGCTTCTTTCGCTGGAGCGGCCAATAAGGCGAGCTAGATCGTGAACCTTGGCGTCAGCAGCTAGCTGGAGGTCTCATAACATAAGCTCGCAGCTGGGCACGCCAATAGGTAAAAATAGCACCTATCCTGGGGTACTAGCCTATGGTTATAGGACTTGAGTATCATGAGACTCTGAAAGTCGAGCCTCAGTAGAACGAGCATCTGGGTATATAAGACGGTTCTGTGCCGTCGGGGTGGAGGAATATCATCATCACACTCACCATCACAACGAAAGCCAACAGCAGCTCTTCTTCGCTTAAATCTACTTGTCTCAACCTTCCAACCGTAAAGTTTAATCACAGCCTAACTTCTCCTTTTAAAATGAAGTACACCACCGCCGTCCTCTGCCTAGCCTCGGCTACCCTCTCCCTCGCCGCCCCAACCACCACCACCACCACCACCACCAAGGCCGTCAGCGCGTGCGACTCGCACGCCTGGGCGGGCTTCGCCGTGCCCAGCATCATCAAGAACCACGACATCGCCAGCAACCTGAACACGCAGGACGTGCAGACGGCGACGGTGCGCAACGGCAACGCCGAGACGAGCACGCTGTACGAGATCCCGATCCCGGCGTCGGCCGCGGGCCGCACGTGCGCGCTCGTGATCCGCGCCGCGCGCCTCGGCGCCGGCGACAACGTGCTCGGCGAGCAGGCCATGGACGTCTTCCGGAACGGCTTCACGGACCTGGCCTCGCTGCCCGCGGGCAACCTGCGCGACGCGCAGCTCGCGCGCGTCCGCTTCGACGCCGCCTCGGGCTTCTACGCGTTTGATAAGGTCGGCTTCGCCAACCCCGCCGTCGAGGCCTTCCCCTGCCCCGCCGGCCAGACGCTCCACTGGGAGAGCGTCGCCGTCGGCGAGTTCGACGTCAATGTTATCCGCCAGGACTTCTGGGTCGACGGCGCTAACGTGCCCAACGGCCTCAGCGTCGGCTGGTGGTAGAATGCTGGCTAGGTCCACGAGACAGCACTAGGTGTGAGCGCTGGCATGGTATGGAGTTCGGGTTATAGGTGCACATTCCCTTTTTTTTCTTTTCTTTTCTTTTCTTTCTCTTTTGCATCAGCGTGGCGGACTGCATTCTTGGATGGGTTCTGGACGGGCATAGCGGGAGGGTTTGGTTGGAAAAAAGGACGTTCCTTGACATATACTGCTTTAACATTACGGCGTGGCTTCTGATTTGATTTGCGAATATATAAAATCATAAAATTTATTTTAACGTCGGCTTTGAATTGAAATCTTTCAGGGGTTGCTTTTGCATTGATTCTTGCCACTGTCGACTCTGGGTCTTGACGTGCCTCATCGTGCTGGGAAATTGTTAAAGCCGAATAGAACGAGATATAGAGGGAATCCAATTTGATCTGAGGTTAGTAGCAGTGCTAATTGCCTTTTGAGGTCGGACTTACTACGTAGGAAGATTGTTTAACTGGGCCGCTATGAGGACGTCATCTACCAAAATAGGGGCTATGCTTGAATGATTCGTAAGCATCCATACCTCATCTCCTCTCCAATTAGATGGTTAGCTCTCTAAATTACATATCTAGTTCTTTTCTCACATCAGATTCATCGGCAGGGGAACGCCATTAGTGAAACCAACGCATAGAAAGACGGCGCTCTGTAAACCGAAGGCCGACATCATCATGTTCATGCAAATTGGAAATGCCTCGCCAACCATCCCTTTAAGCAGCGAAGAAGCAAATCACCGAGCAAAGACGTGGCTATTTTAAGATGCCACATCCGTACATAAGTTGCGAAGATCACCGAGGGGGAAGTCCGAAGTGTATCGCGGCTCCGGGAGGCCGAATGGTGTTGGCGTTTGTCCGTAACCTATTAATATTCCGGTCTTGCCAAAAGGCTCGTCCGAACATGACTGTGGAACATTTATAAAGCAGTCTCCTGTTTAGCAATAATATACCGATTTCGTGGCCAGTCAACATCCAATCTTCGATTATCAGTCTAGTTAGTATATCTTAGATACCTAATCTACCATCATGCCTTACTCTATCCTATTCTTCGTCAGCCGCAAGCAAGGCATCTCCATGGAGGAGTTCAAGTCGCACTACGAGAACATCCACATGCCGCTGCTGAAGGAGGTGGCCGGCCCGCACTTCCCACTGGCGCACACTCGGCGGTACATCCACCGCACCGAAGGACAGGCCGAGGGCACCACCCGGAACGCTAGCACCCCGGCACAAGTACTGCTCGGCACGCAGGCCGACTTCGACTACGACGCCATCATCGAGCTGACCTTCGCGAGCGAGGCGGCTTTCAAGGAGTTCTTCCAGTTCGTGCACACGCCCGAGAAGGCGGCCAGGGTCACCTCGGAAGAGGACAAGTTCATCGACCGCTCTCTTATGCGCGGCGTCCTCCTAGGCGAGGTCATCACCACCAAGAACTAGGGAGGACCTACTTGGGACCAACTGAACTGGCTTCGGTAAGTTTCTTAGAAACTCATTATTAATCCGTCTTATTTAGAATATCGATGTGTTAACGATTTCAGCTAGGCACAGATGAATGAAATGAAGTGGCGGATTTAAATTATCGAAAAGGGGGAAATGGCGGTATGCGCTATAATGCGCTATAGCCACAGTGGCTTACAGGGGCATGGCAGAATTGACACGTTGGCGGTTGTTGTCGTTCTAGCAGCCCCCTTAGAATATGCCTTATGCCAATCCAATCGATCGTTCAACAAGTCCAATATAGCGTAATACCTCCGCAATCAACTATACTTGCTTGACTCACTGAGGACCACGAGCGGCCGGTCAACCAATCCTTCCCCGTGCATGACATGGACGACAAGGCATGGGAAAATTGTAAAGGGTACGCCTTATGGGATCCCCGTATATTATATAAGCGTAGAACTATTTCAAACCGCACGGAATTTCAGCTCTAGCCACCTAAGAGGAGGATACAGCAAGGCCGTGAGGACCAACGCGACTTCAAAACCAATGTCCCCGGTAGTTTCCGCCAACGGTCCCGTGTACCAAACCTGTGACATACAAGGGACTGCGAGGCCAAAAGAGAGGCCCATAGCGGCGATAGCGGCAATGCCGGTAGGTAGTTTGCTAGGCTGGTCCCAATGGGCGACATTGTACGATGCACAATCGGCCTTGCGGAAGACGAAATGCTCAACCGACACCACGGCGACAAAAGCAGCCGACCAATAGGCGATGAGGTAGATGAAGTTCTCGAGACTGTCGAAGAAGGACTTGGCGGCCGTGATCGCAACCGGGATGGCCACCGCCGTGTAGACAATCGAGAACACGAAGCGCGGGATGCGGATGAAGAAAGGAACGAGGAGCTGGAAGTTGAGCGAGATCGAATACATCGCCGCGGCCAGATTACCGACGACCGACAACGAAAGGAGGACGGCGACGAATCTCCCGAAGCCGCCTGCCGGAAGCAACATGGCCTGGAGCACGCCGCCGACACTGTAGTTGTCGTATCCCTCGGACCACGAAGGAATATTCGGAGTTGCTCCTCCAATAGCAGCTCCCAGCACCATGAGAGGCACTGTCGGGAAGAAAAGTCCGGCGTATGTGTAAGAGAAGATGCGTAGGGTTGTAACAGAGGGGTCGCAATACACGCTGAAGTCGGCGGCCATTGCCTAGGGTAAGGACACAAGAAGTTAGCTAGAATTCTAGGGAGCCTGTGCGAAAAGATAAAAATTAGAACATACCGCCCACGGGATTAGAAAACCCGCAATGACACCGCCGTATCCGACAATGGTTGCGGCTGAAGCGGGTGCAGTCTCTGCCTGGTTTACCAGCTCCTTACCGCCTACACCCGTCGCGATAACGATGGCGAGCAGGGCAAAGATCCACGAGTATCGTTCGTACTGATGCAGGGCGCGATATCCACCGAAGCACACGACCATTGCAATGATCGCTATGACGACGATGCCTACGGTGTCGTCTACTCTGCCGCTGGAAACGGCAGAAAGCATGGACCCGCCCAGGACACAGTCGATGACGCCGAAGCCGGCAATGGTGCAAAGGTTCAGGGCGACAATCACGGAAATCAGGTAGTAGCTTTTATTCCGGTCAGTCCTTCTTGTTCTCCTAATCGGGGTGACACGAGCAGGTGGATTTTACCCAAAGGTGTATCGCGCATGAAGCATCTGACGCAGTCCTGTTCTGGAACCGAAAGTGCTGAAGTAGCCGACGGGAAGCGTGCAGGCTAAGCTGAAGAAGAGGATCAACAGCGAGCAGTCCCGGAGACTGATACCAAAGGACAGAGTTCCGACCATGCCGGTGATGATGCTAAGCGGCGAATTAGAGGAGTGAGCAGATACTATCAGCAGGGACAGACGTACGGCAAGAGATTCGTGCTCATAGTAAACCACACGAAGAAGACATTGATGAATCGTTTGTCGGTGCGCTCTTCAACCGGTACCGGCATGATGCCGCGCACCTCGACGCCCAGGGCCGAAATCTTGGTCAGCCATTTCTTCGGCGTGCTGTAGGTTTGGGACTCGGCGACGTCAACGTCGACGTCGACGTCGGTCGTGGACGGAGTTTGCGAGCTCTTCTCTTGATGACCCATCTTCAGGCTTTTGGTTCGTCTACCTAAGTTCAAGCTGATGGATGATTGAGAACGAGAACTCCAGGGGCGCGGTGATGATATACCGCCAGAGCACCGCGTCCTACAATAAGGCTGCCGTAAAGCCAAGGTTGGCTATCTGAGGAAGCCGTTGTCTGAGATTGTTATGCTTTCGCCGCTAGTACACTGTTGGCGAGCTGTGACGGCTGCCGGTAGCCGAAGAAACACGAAGATAACGAAGTCTAGGCCGGCAAGATAGGGGAAAGATGGGACCCTGAAGATGCTCAGATATCCACATATCCACATATCTAGCCAGCCGGTCAGCCGGTATGAGGGTGAAGTGGTTTTGTTAGCTTAGCGACCTCCTAGGGCAGCTAGATACATGGCTTTATCATAGTCATGTCCCTAAACTCTAGGGGAACTAGGCCCACGCCAAGCGCTCCAGACTTACATCTTAGGAGGTACCAATTTGCTTTTGCAAACGAAGGCTGCCGGAATGACGCCGGAATGATAACAAACGCCAGCCCGCCTCTTTAGCTTCCACCTAATGTCTTACGTGATCCACGTATCTAAAATCTACATTGTCCAAGACTGCTGTAATTATAGCGTGCTATATACCTATGGTAGCACACTAATCCGCTGTAACACACTATAAGTTGTGCCATAGATGGTAAGATATAGCGTATGATAGCAGGTAAGTACGCTGTGATCTACTATAGTTATCGCTCCGTAGCGGTCCCACTGCCGTCCTTGCCTACGATTCAATCAGAGCCGAAGGCCCGGAATAGTAGCATTCGTGCATGGTTTTCAGGATGTCTAGACGTCTAGCTGGAGTGCTAGTTCCCCCGATCTTTGAAACTCAGCTGTAGACATTGTATACACAGGGCCACCCAAAACTTTCGACTATCGATGCACTCATAACATCGTACCTGTTTACGAAGGGCTTACATGTAAATGAGAACCATTTAGATCCCACCGTTGCTGGACAACAGAAACTCGTCAATGCGATTCGAATACAACGCTAAATACATGCTAATCGTCCCTCCGATAGTTTCCCCCTAGCGTTTTGCTAATCCCCTGGGTCACCCCTGTCTTTTACAATACCCCATTGGTGTGAGGTTCTGTCGGACTCCCCTTCGTACCGTTCGCAGAGCCGTTCAACATAGGCGGCGTATCCGTATGTTGATCCTTCCCAGCTATCGCGTCCAGATGCTTCAGAAATGCTGGCTTGAAGTCATCCCAAGCGTCTTCCCGAATAGGCTGCAGACAAGCACTGCGCTCTAATGCGTACTTGGTCAAAGAAACATGGCCCGAGATATGCATCATGAACGCCATGCTCGCGTCACCAACGCGCTGTGGCTGGAGGTCTACGCTGGTAGCCTCTTTCCATCGCTCATATGACTCTCCGTGGGGCATGTAGCTGGGCTCGTACGTTAGACCGCCAGGTTCGAGAAGGGTTGCCGATCCCGACCATGTACCATAGATCATGCCCATCAATTCGGTTGCGACATTGCGATGATAGTACGGCGGCCGAAAGGTATTCCGGGTGACGCTCCACTTGGGGATAAAAATAAGGAAGTCCGACAAGGACACTCCCGCAATCTTCGATTTCGCGGTGAGCACACAGTAGATTGAAGGGTCGCTCTGGTCACGGTCCACCGTAGCCGAGTTGATGAACTTCTCCATGGCGTATTTATATGGTGCGTAGGAGCCGTGCCAGGCGACGACATCGAATGGGGTATGATCCTGGTCGTATGCAAAGAGTTGGCCAACGAGCTTCACCACAATTGTCCATCTCGATTGATCGACATCGAAACTTGCAACTGGAATCTCAAAGTCTCGAGCCATCGCCATCCCGTTTGAACCCACTGGACCTAGCTCGGGAAGCTCGTAATGGCTGCCATATATCTCCTGGATATAGCCCCTACCCACACCATCTGGTAGCTTGACGCTGAATCTCATCCCGGCTTGGATGACTGCGAGTTCCCCAGGTCGAACCATCAAGCGGCCGAACTCGGTTTGAATATCTAGTCTGCCTTCCTGGGGTAATATCAACATGTCGCCGTCGTTGTTGCAGAATGCCTTGTTCTTCATAGACGCATTTGCGGAGTAAATGTGAACTGCTAGTCCCTCTTTCAACGTGGGATCGCCGTGACCAGCGACTGTTTTCAGCCCGGAGATGAAATCAACATGTTCCTCGTCGGTTGGAAGAGGAAATTTATCCCAGCCCAAGTCCTGAGGTGTGAATACAGCATTTGGGTTCAGAGGGCTGAACACAGCCTCCAGATCTGTGCTTTGAGAAAGTCGCCGTAAGGGTTTGTGGACGACAGAAGGTTGGATGCGATAGAACCAAGAGTTGAGGAGCGACGCTCGAGGGGACACGAAAGGTGTTCCATTGAGCTGTTCGGAGATGAGATCGTACTTGCAACGCTGAGGAGTATTGCAGCCCAGCGGGAGAGTGTTCGGGATGGCCTCTGTTGCGAATCTGTTGCCAAACCCCACTTGATAGGTGTATGGATCAGTCGCAGTTGGTGTTGTAGTAAAGGCCCCCCTGGCCGTAGCCGTAGCACCTGCGGGTGCACTGAACGTCAAAGCGCCCATCGGATGAAGTGACAATGCCACAGGACTGTTAGATCGAAGCGAATTGAGGTCTCACGGCGTTGAGTATGAGTATCGTGTAATGTAGAATGTTATTCGGTCCAATATTGATAGATGTGAATCGAATGCCGCGAACTTAGTTCCTGCGATAATAAAGACATGCGGCGATCTGGTTACGGATGTCATTAGAACAGAGTTGCCGGACTTGATGGGGCGCTATCCTCGATCTGGGATGGCTGCCGGATAGAATAGACTTGGTGGGTTCGAGTTGGACAAGGTCATGATTGCCGCTTGGGTGGTTTATCTTGCCGGCCGGACGGGTCGCCGGTCATCTTATCTAGTCTCGCGCACTAGGCTGATATGATCTGAATCATGGAGTCCAGACGAAACCCACCGTATAATCGTACCTAGTGCGTGAAGCGTGAAGATCTCTGAATCCACCTAGGAGGGTCAGCATAAACGTGGATGACCTGACTGGAGGATTTGTGCGTTCGAAGTACAACATGCTGCCTCCCCCGTCGTAATGCTGTACTTTCACATTTATACCCCACGCGCCCGGTGACAAGAGACCGAGGTGCAGCTTAGACCACGTACAGAACCATTCTCGTGTCCGCCAACATCAAGATGTTTCTCGATGTGTCAAGGCCGCATATGCTGCTGGCTATTGCAGCCATCTTGATTCTTCCACTACTCTATCACCGTGTTCGGCGGCAAAAGGGCCTCCCTTTACCGCCTGGTCCACCAGCTGAACGATTTCTTGGCCACTTACGTGTCGTTCCGACGGAGCACCCAGAGTACGAATATACACGATGGGGAAAGGAATACAACACCGATATTCTTCATCTTTCGGTGCTGGGCAGATCCATCATCGTCCTCAACAGCATTGAGGCCGCCCGGGACTTGCTTGATAAGAGGGGCGCTAACTTCGCGGATCGGCCACGATTTGTTCTGTTCGAGGTTATGGGATGGGGCATCACATTGACCTTCCTACGTTGGTCGCCGCGCTTCAAACTTCACAGAAAGATGCTTCAGCAATCTTTCACGCAGTCCGCCTGTAAAGCATATCGACCTATTCAGCTGGAAGAGGCTCACCGGGCAGCGAGGGCTATCATAGACCAGCCTCAGAACTGGGAGGTCCTACTCCGTCAGTTTTCCACAGCTGTAGTGCTCCGCATTGGGTTCGGAATCAAGGTTCAGGAGAACGATGACCCCTACGTGAAGATGGCAATCGATGTAGAAGAGGCTACGGGCGAGAGCGGAGTACCAGCGGGGACGCTGGTGGATTTCTTCCCCGTGTTACGACACGTACCAAACCTCCTTTCTCGTCTCAGTGCCCCGCTCCAGCCACTTATACATGCGCGTCGTACGAAGCCATCGATACAGCAGCTTCACGATGCCCCATGGGACGCCGTGGAGCCGAGCATACGGGCGGGCCAAGATTCGCAACCGTCTTTCATGCACACCCACTTCGGTCGCTACCTTGCGAACGAAGCTCAGGGGAAAGCCAACGAGGCAACCATCAAGGACATTAAAGGTGCAGCGGGAGCGATATCTATCGCAGGCGGCAATACGACGTGGTCGACGATAATTGTCTGCATTCTCAACCTGATCCTCCATCCCGAAGTCCAGGAGAAAGCAAGAGCCGAGATTCTCGCTACGGTCGGCGTCGACGAGAATGGCAACATTCTTCGCCTTCCAACGTTTGATGACAGACCTCAACTTAGATGGCTGGAGTATATCATTCAAGAGACAACTAGATGGATGCCTTTATCGCCCCTGGGCGTTCCGCATGCATCGGTGGACGAAGATACCTACAAGGGTTTCCTAATCCCAGCTGGATCAGTTGTATATGCTAATGCTTGGGCTATGTCACGGGACGAGCGATATTATAGCAACCCGGAGGATTTCGCACCCGAGCGATATGTGCCTGTCTCTGAAGGCGGCAAGGGTGAGCCTCTGCCGGATGGACCATTCGGCTTTGGCAGAAGAGTATGCCCGGGTCAATATTTGGCGCTTGCCGGCGTCTATATCATGATTGCCACGCTTCTCGCTACGATGGACCTAAAGAATCCTGTAGATGAACAAGGCAACGAGATAAAGCCGCGCGTTGCATTCTCGAACGGACTTAGCAGTGTTCCCGAAAGCTTCAGCTGCGTATTCGCCCCGCGATCCGATCGAACGAAAGAGTTACTCGAATACTCATGAGGAAAGGGGGCCGGAACGACTTGTATATAAAGTCAGATAGAAAACCTTGGTGAAGTTGCAAAACATTTAAATTCGCAAGGTATTTTTTGTCGGATACCCCACTAAATCGCTTGTGTAATCCCTGTCAGGGACGACAGGGATTACGTAATTTGAATCTGTGAATTAAAGCCCATCTAAGTGCTATAATCACCTGTGGTAAGCAATAACGCACTTAGCTGCTATAATGCGCTATAGCTTACCGCCTATTAGGCTACCTTACTACCTAGCCTAGAATTATTCATTTTTGGCCTCCTACATACCCAATATCTTATAATATAATTGCCATGATGCTTATTAATTTACCTAGATACATCGCTATTTAGCTATAGGGTAATTAACTGGAGAATATTAGGCGGTAAGTTGTGAAGCGGTTAGGTAGTACATGTAGGTTACGAAGTTCTTAGTGAGCATATTATAGCGCATTACGGCAGGCTAGCACGCTATAGCTGGCCACCGAGGTAGGGCTTAGAAGGCGTATATGTATATTACGTAATACAAAGTGTAGAAATCTCTTCAACTTCTCTTCATTTCCTTTCCAGCGCTCTGTCATCATGGAGCAAACCACGCAGCAGCCTGATTCGCAACATCCTGCAGCAACTCCCTGCCCTTGGAGAGAACCCCTATTTACGAAATTAGTGTTGGTTCCTGGAGCTCGAGAGAAACTAGTTTGAGTAAATGCCAACCTACCACTCATAGCGAGGATTGAATGAGTCGACCCCTTGTACTCCTTAACCGTCACACTGGCATCTGTATTACCGTGTTCCCTCCACGCCTCAGTCAATTGCTTGGCATACAACTCTCCCTCCGGTGCAAGCAAGTCTTGTTCCGCCGTTGCAATCCATGTCTTAGGACTAGTAGAGAGAAGAGACCTGGGAGCTAGGTTTGGTGAGGCCCTCCAATGCTGAGTGCTCGTCTCCTCAAGGAAGTACATTTTTCGATACCACGTCATCCGAGCCGGAGTTAGCCACGGCGCGTTTTTCCTGGAAGCCCATATGGTTGAAGCAGTCGCAGTGTTGTCTATGACCGGCACCACCAATAGCTGGAAAGAGATCTTGATTGGTGGCTGCATAACCGAGGCTTCCATCGCCAACGAGGCGGCCATCTGACCACCCGCAGATGTGCCACCCACCGCGATGCGTGAGCGATCAACCCCTAAGAGTTTGGAGCCTTCTTCTCCATGTACCCAACTCAACGCGTGCGCGGCATCATCAGCCGCAGCCGGAAACGGGTGTTCGGGTGCCAAGCGGTAGCCTACCGTGATAACGACGCATTGCGCACGTTGGCAGATAAGGGCGCAAACATCGTTACCGCTTGATATATCTCCTACGGCCCACCCGCCGCCATGAAACCAGATGAAGACGGGCCACCCATCATTCGGCTTCTGTGCCTCCGGAGTAAAGACGCGCACATTATAGTTGCCCAGATCGAGGTCACGAACGTCTCCTACAGTGACTGGTATACTTTCTGTGGCTGGTACCGAGGCATGCCGAACACGAGCAGAGCCATCCCAGGTCTTACGGTCGTCTGGGACCAGATACTGAAAATACTGGTCATGAAAGGAGACGTATTCTGGGTCTAAGAGAGCCCGAACGTCGGGATGGATTGGTTGGTAAATCTGGCGGTTACTGGAACTCATCTCCGAAGACAATCTGATTCGAACAAGTTGAAGCAGGCAGAACAGCTGGCTGGCTCACGTCACCGATTGCTTGCAAGGTAGGTAGGTACCTTGGTATTTGAGTGGCATACGATGCATGTGACATTGCCCTCGAGTGCATCGCGTTACTTGCCGCGAGCGGCGCACAATAGCCTTGAGCTAACAGCATTCGAGGCTATGTGTAGCCGGCCGGCAGATAGAGCGAGAAGCTGACTACCAAGATACCTAACCTAACCTAGGTAGATTAGACCATGCGTACTAGCCCGGATACCATCTGCCTGCCGGTTCCCACAAAGCACTACGCTACTATCTGTGGAGCCGTCACTTGGGAACGAGTTGAGAAAGATACCTTGCTAATCCCCAATGCTGTGGATAGATGGGGGGATATGTGTTTCGGCCACGTCCGTTTATTGATGTCAAGCTATATCGTCGGAGGTCTGAAGTTATAATGCACACAGGAACACGCCGAAAGCAATTAACTTAGAATACAGACTATTCCAACCATAACGTCTACGCAGTCATTTCACTTCTCTCCGAGATTAACTCGCAATGGCTGTAAATCATGGATCTTCCGAGTCGTACCTCAAATCGGGGTTTGCGAATCGCATGGGCTGGGGCCAACGTCCTGCGCTTCTGATTATCGACGTGTGTACAGCCTACTGGTCGCCTTCGTCCCCATTATCGCTCCTTGGAAATCCAGATGCCGAGAAAGCACCAGACTCAATGCGCCGGCTTTTAAAGGCTGCCCGAGCAGGTAACGTGCCGGTGGTCTGGAGCCAAGTTGAATATTCACATCCGGATATGGCCGATGCCGGTCTTTTTTGGCGGAAGGCAAAGGTCTTAGATGTGTGGAAAGCCGGCGATCCCAGAGGGTTGGCTGCGTGCCTCGAGGGCCTTGAGCCTTCTAAGGGAGATACCGTAGTTGTGAAGAAGTACGCGAGTGCCTTTTTCGGCACATCCCTCGCAAGCAGCCTTCAAGTAAGTAGAAGTCATATTTTTACGAACAGCAACACCCAGCAGTTAGAACGAGGCAGTGATTGACAATTGAGCAGGTAATGAACGTAGACACATTGGTCATCTGTGGCGTCAGTACCTCGGGATGCGTCAGGGCCACCACGCTCGATGCGATGCAGCACGGCTTTCGACCGATGGTTTGTAGAATCTGACCATCCCATCGACCTATGTGCAGTTCAACTAACAATCGACATCCAGGTGGTTGCTTCAGCCTGCGGTGATCGCACGCCGGAAATCCAGAAGGCCAATCTCTTCGATCTCGATTCGAAGTACGCTGATGTAGTCGCAGAAGAAGACGCCCTGGAGAATCTCTCGAAGGGGTGGTAATACTTTGGTGGACTATAAGGCCTTGATGCCGGCTACGTCGTCTCAGAGAGAAGATACCGCCGAAAGATTCAATTTCAATGGTCACCCCCACTGGCTGGGATTGGTTCGCCAAGTGGACTGCATCCATCAATAACACTATTCCACAAATACATATCGAATGCCCCGAATATGGAGTCAGACGGTAAAGGGTCATTGAATTGCACCTCAAATGCAGGAGGTGCTTGTGATGCCAAGTGTTCTTGATGAACTAGACCGGTGCCGGGCGGGTCTTCGTCCTGATGAGTCGGTGTCGGCAGGTTGGGTTCCATAGAAACGTCTTCGCTCGCCCTGCATAGAGCGAGATACCATCGGCGGGCAAAGGGCCAAGCTGACTGCAGATTCACGAGGCCTCCGATTGAATTTTGTAGGATCTCAACTGCCCTGACGGCAACTCTGGGGCATATATGAGGCTGTTGATGCAAATGCTTGGCCAGCGACCCACAGACATAAACACAAAATACAATCAAAGCCGGATAGCCTTGTTCAGGAGAACGATACTCGAAAAATGCGGTAATTTGCTCATGTAGTGTCAACATGTTGTCGAAGAGCTGGTCTGCAACAGTCGACCAAGTTTCAGTCCTTGTTGGCAGACAGGCTATAGGGACTGGAGTTGGTATCGTCTTGCGTCGGGTGTTTAAGATATCGTGAAGATAGCTTCGTCGGAGGATAATGTTACTTAATCGTAGAACCATCACGGCAGACAAGTATGCCAGATCTAGCCCCTCGACCTTGAACGCACGCAAGTTCCAGACGGACCACGAGTGTTGTTGCGGGAGATCACGCTCGAAATCCACCAACGCTTGGGACAAGCCGTCATAGTTGTCGGAGCTGACTCTCGACTCAACTCCTGAGCCGAGCTGCATGGCGTCCGCACCGACAAGCCTTGCGACACGACCCCAGAGGCTATGGGTCTGCAAGAGTGTGGCGAAGAGCGAACGTGACGGAAGGCGTGTCAGCGCAGGGTTGTGAGTCGCTGGCGGAGTGCCTATGAGGGCAGCACGCTCTGTCGGCCTGATGCCAAATGTGAACTCACGCTCGTCACAGGGTAGTAGGACGGTGATATCGTTATAAGAAAAATCAATGGGCGAGTCGGAACCCGAGTGCAAATTCTCAAATGTCTCCAACATCCAGAACGTCCGCCGAGCAACCTCCGAGTACACGATTTCTTCGTTTGTGGCCGACGCAGGGAGTCGGTATGTTTCTTCGCGGTGCAGACGGAGGATCCCGGCAAGCCGGATGGCAATTCCCATGTACACAAGACTCCTATTCTTGTCGCCGTTCCCCCATTCCGCTATACTCATCAAGAAGAAGGCCTGGATGGAGTCGAGAGTCGACGCAAACATTTGTTCTTGCACGTAGTACGATGCTCGTCTGAGGAACACTCGCGTCGCGTTGGCGCCTCCTTGGTAGCGCTTCACCAGGCTAGGGGTGAACCTTGCAGAGACGCTGAGAATGCTGAACAAGAGGAACAAGCTGACAGAGTTCTGATCCTTTCTCAATCTCTCAAAGAAGAGCGTTTTCGGCAAGAACCCAAGCTGAAAGAATGACGATGTAAGAGACTGGATACCCTCGACCACTTCATTGAAGGGAGGGAGCATCTCCCACCCCAACGCGGGAGATGGCGGCTCGGTCGACGGCAACTCTAATGGGTTCGGTATGGGGCCGTTGAGAGGCAACCCAGGTTCTTGAGTGGAGATAGAGTCACTGCGGTCTTGATTCGAGGGCTGCGGAGACGTTGCAGCATTGCTTACGCCGATGGACCGTGATCGATCGGCCCGAGACCTCGGGTGCCGGTGTAAACGGTCTGTATCGGGCTCCCCCCGGCCAGCAAAAACGCATCCGGCATTCGCTTGGCGACACGACTCACAAGGTGGGACGCCTCCTTGATTATCACATTTCGTCCGCAGCCGTCGGCATCGCCGGCAGGCCTTTGAGACACGCTTGAAGACCCGATTTGCCGGGCTTTCTGTAGCCGTATATTGCTCCATTAAGGTACCTCAATCTGTTTTCGATGGCAAATCAATTGTCCAGCGTGAAAGACAATAGACTGACAAATACCATATCACCCTTGACGAACATTAGTGCGGTTATCTATCTTGCCTGCCGGACCAACCGGTAGTGAACATTAGGTCTTATCTCTAACCTTAGACACGAAGGCGATTAAACGACCCCCTAAGTGGATTAAATTCGAGCTACGATGTGAACTAATGCTGCCGAACGACCCATCCTACGATAGCGCCTCTGACTAGCTCAACTCCACTTACCTTAGGTACCTGCGTTGCCGGAGACGTTGCCGGACGATGCCGGCCGCGGCTGGGGAGGACATGCAGCTAACATCTAGAATTATAGACCATAAAGCCACAAAGCTGAATTGTGCTACGCGCCCTGGAGGCCACGGCTAGGGTGACTCGATGTAGTAGAAGTCTCTTCCCTTTCAAACTGGTAATAGTCAATGCCATGTTAGAGGCAAAAAGCAACAATGCGACAGTTGAATCGAGCATCAGCCCAGATCAGCCATGCGATCCATCGGCAGCGATGTCTTTAGATCGAGCACCTCGGAACGTTCCATACAGTGTCTATACGAAAGGAGAGAAATGGACGCTCGTGGGCATGGTGGCCGTAGCAGGGCTGTTCAGCCCGCTACCAGCGAACATCTACTTCCCGGCCATACCCACCCTCGCAGCAGCCTTCGACAGATCCATTGAGGACATCAACTTGACGGTAACAATCTATTTGGCGATGCAAGGATGCTCACCAATGCTTTGGGGACCGCTCTCGGATCGTTACGGCCGGAGACCTCTGTTTCTAATATGTCTCCTGATCCTTGTCGGTTCCTGCGTGGGTTTGGCTCTATGCCCAACATCTGCTTTCTGGCTACTCCTCCTCCTTCGAGCCGCCCAGTCGGGAGGCTGCGCGAGCATGATTGCACTCGGAGCCGGCCTTATCGGGGATATTGCAACCGGGGACGAACGCGGCGGATTCTTTGGCTGGTTTAACCTCGGCCCTATGCTTGCTCCATGCATCGGTCCGGCCGTAGGCGGCGCTCTCTCCGAACATCTCGGTTGGAGGAGCATTTTCTGGTTCCTGACGATCTTTTCAGCAGCATGCTTCGCTATGATACTGTTCTTCCTACCCGAAACTATGAGAGCCCTGGTAGGGAACGGGAGCCTGAGTCCGGGTGGGCTGCTCTGGATGCCACTCACGCCCATCATTGGACACAAAAGGGTATCGTCAGCACAAAACATAGCCCGAGAGAAGAAAGCACCACGCAAGCCTATTAACACAAATCCGTTTCGACTTCTGATATACCCCGATATCATCTTAACCTTGACATATACCGGTATCGTGTATGCCGTTAACTATACGATTACATCCACCATATCTTCGTCATTTACAGCCACATATCCATATCTATCAGAAACATTGGTCGGGATCTGTTACTTATCGACAGGTGCTGGTATGGT
Organism: Hypoxylon cercidicola; assembly: GCA_022578845.1. Taxonomy (NCBI): domain Eukaryota; kingdom Fungi; phylum Ascomycota; class Sordariomycetes; order Xylariales; family Hypoxylaceae; genus Hypoxylon; species Hypoxylon cercidicola. The sequence goes on along the minus strand of MU399494.1, from coordinate 205,466 downwards.
ATTGGGCTCGACAATCACTGGGAAACTTTTGGACCAGGATTATGCTCGGATCAAGCGGAGGCATTATGGCATTGGTACAACGGACACAGTTGATGATTCAAGTACTATTGATGAATCCAAGTTTCCTATTGAACTCGCCCGGCTACGAATGATTCCGGTGCTCCTGGTGGTATTTGTTGCGAGTGTCATCGGATGGGGTTGGAGTATCCAGGCCAAGGCAAACATCAGCGTGCCACTTGTGCTTCAAGTGATCCGTAAGTCACCCTGCCTACCGTATTTCAGTCACAAGGGCGTTCTAACAATCTTATAGTGGGATACACATCCATCTCGATTCTCAATGCCACTATGACACTCATGATCGACATCATCTCACAGCAAAGCTCCGGAGTCATTGCCTGTGTAAGACTGATCCACTCCATTCCTAAATCCGGTACTAATGCATTTCGATAGACCAATCTAGTCCGATGCTCCCTTGCTGCTGTCCTGGTCTCATTAATAGATAAAGCAACTCAAGCTATAGGCTACGGGTGGACATATACAATCTTAGGATGTTTATGCGGCTTGCTTCTAGTTTGCATCTACGTTGAGATCCGAATGGGTCCCAAATGGAGGATGAATCGTGATAAATCTCATGTCATTATTAATAAATAATAGATACAAATACATTTATTTAATTATTTCGAAAATGCTTTCTCGTTTAATTTAACAGTGGTTTTAGTTTTGTACAAATGATGTAACTATTTAGATTACGAAAGACACTTTTTGAAAAGTAAATGGTATAATATATTTAAATGCTAGACAGCACGGAATATTATTATATACGAATCTATGCTGATTGGGGTGGTATCGTAGCCCTATATTCAGACACTAGGCTGACATCTTCGAGTGACAAGCTAGTGACCGTGTCCGGTTTGGCGAAAGATGCTCGAGACGCGTTGTAGTCCGTCAAGCCCGGGAAGCATCGATATCTAGCCGGACTTTGGAAAGTGCTCATGGAGATACTGGTGTGGTACGTGAAAATTGGATATCCTGCGAAACGAGTTGACAGCTATCGTGCGACCCCCTGGTCTTGGGCTAGCCTCGACGGTCATCCGTTCGTGCCAAACATGTTCCATGAAGAAACAATAAAACTGAGCTCTTTGTTATCCGTTGATGTAGAATTCATTAACGATGATGACACGAGAGAGATCCGGAATGGGGAGCTAACACTATACGGACCGACCTGTTTTGTCGAGGCTAGTGTCCTATCAGACAACCAATACTCAGCAAGATCGTTTATACGAGTTCTAGACAACTCTACAATTTATTAGCATGGGGCCCTCCAAAGCTGGCTGTATGGACCAGTAGTCAACTTCGGCACCATCAACGACGTCCGGGATGAGTTATTCCGTATTTGGATCGTCGTCCAGCCGGCAGCAATAGGAGGATGGCAAGCATCCAGTCTAGCACTCTTCCCTGCGGGTAGTAACACATTTCAGAGAATGGGGATTGTTTCTTACTATAGTTGAATCCGGGATAGGCTAGAGAAATTCGTTGGCCACTTTACACGAGAAGAGATTATGATCATCTAGGAGGGAACCTATAAGGACTCATATTTCTCTTGATTCTTATCCACTGGTAGATCCATTCAGTCTCGGGCCAGCTCCCACCTCGAGAATCGCGTCATAATACATTATCCTTTGGCGAACAGCATATCCTCACTTAATATTGACAAACGTAAACCGTATCAGGTCTGACTTGCAAAAAAGAGTCCTTGCAAACACGGCACAAATTAATAGAGCGTAACGGTCCGAAATTCTCCAGCTATCATATTGCCACTTATCACCTATACGATATCACTTCTAAGAAATGTGCTTCCCTTAGACGAGCTTGGGATAACTGACCACACAAGCAAATTACCTGACGGCTAACTGGTAGGAACCACCTAGGTAGGTATCACAGGCCTGTTTAATATACATACATCTTTGATTCCAATGAATTTTAGCTATACTATAACTACATAGTTGCAACACAGCCAGAAGATACACCTTTTCCAGCTCCGACAAAGTTCGAAGCATCATCGCAATTCACAATTCTCCAGCTTTTGACCATTGGCAACATAATGCCTTCCTAAGACTGGGTACCTAGGCACCTAAGGCATGTCCCGTTTGCCTGTTGCCGCAGCATCGTGCACAGGGTACAGTAGGTACCTTCCATTCGACTCTTATCAAACTTGACACCTTGACACCTTGACACCCGGCTGGACAACCACGAGTACTTGCCTAAGGTACCTACACCCGTACCAGCAAATCATTTGCCTAAGGGTGCAACTGCCTAAGGTTAAGCTACCAGGGTACCTACCTGATGCTCTGACCGCCCTCCCACATTCTGCCAAAAAAGAAATCTATTTAAGAGCGCCCAATCCCCCCAACTCCCAAGACTTTCCAACTCATCCTCAACACGAAAAAAACAAGAACATCCTTCAAGTTCAGAGGCCTTTACTACCTTACCATACATTACTACTTCTTCTCTACTTCATCATTTTCACATTCCAACCTACCTGGCCTATCTCCTAGGTAAACATTCCCTCATGCTACCAACCCAACAACACTATCCAAAATCCATTCTCAATCAACAACTTCAGATGGAGATACACAATGTGTCAATCATTAATGATGAATGGTAAGTCATCCTTTACCACATAATTCCCCCCTCCATCACTCCACTCTCTTTCACTCTTATCACTCCACAACTTGTCAAGTCAAATACTCATCTAAAATACGTAGTGGAGAACCTTCATAGGAAACAAACGTCCGACATCTTCCTCCAATCATAACATCTTTCCCTGCTAATAATCATGAAGCGTCGACCCTCCGTGTGTTGGCTTGTCGTCTGCAACTGCCAGTCACCTACGTCACACGCAATAGCGGGAAGTATCAATCAATCTCACTTCAAAGTACGGTGAAGCCAGTCCAGAAAGTCGTACCTGTTACAAGCTTGCATCAGAACTCCAGCGCCACCTCCGCGTGGCTGCCAATGGCTCTTCGGCACAGCGACTTCACTCTCCGCTTGTCAGTCAAGCGTGCCTTGGGCACTGCATATTGCATTGTGGACGTGATTTAATGTACTGGAAACTCTCTGGGCTGGCGGAATCAGGAAATGATTATGAGAATTGAAGGTCTGTCGCTGTTGTTGTTGTGATAGTAGTGGCTGTCTGCGCAACATGACCTGTTGATGACGCGGAGGTGAGAGTTGATGGTTAACTAGTGAGGGCTGAAAGGATAGACGCAAGTCTCAGGATATTCTCATGGCTATGGAATTTCTACCATTGTGGCTGGGAACAAGCTCAAGTACGTACTATTCATTTCTGCTTCGTGTTTGCAAGGGCTAACTTGGTAGACTAGATCTTCGGCCTTGTACACACGACTATGCTGTCAACCCCGTTTCAACGAATCGGCATCGATAAATAGGAAGAAAAAAAAAGAGAAAAAAAAACCAATAAGAAAAGGAAAAAAACTCAAGCTGAGGGCAATATCCAAAACCCTTTCACCGTCCTCAAACCGCCCTACTCAACTACTTCTGATCGGGGGCTCCCATAACTACAACATAAATCGGCCTTTAACATACCCCACAACAATTATCCGAGTCTGCTTCAACATCAACAACAAGATCTCTTAGAAACCACTCCTCTATTGCTCGCTACCACGCTTCGGCCAATTCAATGTGAGTACACTCCTATCTAAATATTTGTCGCCATGAACTCTAGCACTACCAGATCAGTTGGAAGGCAGCATACCTCCTGAGACATGCTCAAGCTGACGTACTATAATAGCTCCCATGGCTCATCTAAAGCACAAAACCTGCTTCTTCCTGATCGAGATGGCCACTACCGAAGCCAGGCGTCTCCACGAGCTTACAAGCATCGAGTATCAGCGTCATTATCGCAATCACACAATCTACCAAGGCTCCATCCCTTTGGGTCATCCTCTGAACCTAGCCTTCATACCCACCCAGACATCAATACATCTCAGCAACGGCATCGAGCTACTTTACAATTTACTCCCGGGATAGCTCAGCCTAGAGTTCTTGTCATTCGCCGTTACCGTCCTGCATGGATTTAGAAGAGATTTGGAACCTACCTGAACACCAAATCGGTCGCATAAACCATCCTCCAGCCCTTCACCATGATGCTACATACGAACTACAACTCTGTCGATTACACAGGTTCTTGTTGCTGGTCCATCCTCCGTCTACCCATACACCGGTCAACATCTGGAAGAGAACAGCGTATTACAACGATCTATCGACTTTTCGAACTAGGTATGGACACAGCTCTTTCCACTTCACCTAAGGTCGAAGCAAAAATCGTTAAGCATCTTCGGCATAGCGTCCTCCCAATTCTCGAGCCACTCGATTGTCCGACCCCGAAGAGATCGGAGTATCTGCTGTGAAGGAATAATTCAAACGCGAATACAACATAGTATGGCAGTAGAAAGAGTGTTCCTGAGGAAAAGTAACCATGGAAGCTATACAGCTGTTGTGGATCTGGCACTTTAGCCCCTTGGTCTTCAAGACGAGCGTTGAGGTGTGCTAGTCCGGATAGGGGTTGAGGCGGAACATAAAGGGTCTCTTGTAGTAATAATTAAAGCTTTAGCAATCAAGTTGAAACCTGCTGAGCAACAATGTCGTCGTCATAGTATCACTTGGCTTGCTTAGTGATAACAACATTAAATCAGGTACCTATATGAATTAAGGTTTCGGGGGGGGGGGGGGGGGGGGGGGGGGGGGGGGGGGGGGGGGGGGGGGA
>MU399494.1:156545-200670 GCA_022578845.1 Hypoxylon cercidicola | reverse complement strand
AACCTGCTGTCCAACAATTTGGTCTTCTTTTTATCACTTGGCTTTTTTTTTTATAAAAAAATTAAATCAGGTACCTATTTTAATTAAAAATTAAACCCCCCCCCCCCCCCCCCCCCTTTTTTTTTTTATAAGTCAGCAGTAAGATCGATACCACTGGTGTTAGAACAGCTAGCTAGGGGTCCGCGGAAACCCACCACAGCAGTGAATTTTATTATATTCTCGAGTGCTCGATTTGTATGTTATGTAGGAAGACATCTGTTCTACCCACATTACGTTCTTTCACTGCCAGGCCATAGAGCATCGACCTCAAAAGGTACATATATACCTACGCAAATGGGCAGTAGATGGAATCTAACGTAGAGACCTGGTCATACACAGCAGCATACCACGCCTCTCATCATATCTATGATCACAGCATGTAACATGGCCAAATTAACCATCGTATCACCTCTTTTCGATGCACAGTCATGCCGGGATAACCAAGAATCCGTGTTCTAAGCCTTTCTATATTCTAGTCTGAGACGTCATTATCCTTAAGTACTCATCCCTATTCTCCGGCGTTCAATACCCCTGGGGGTTTCTCGAAGCCATGATGGCGCTAATATCCTCCGCCAGACTTATCGGGAGCGGATCTCGCACGAGCGCGGTTTCCAGCGCCGAGAACACCGCCTTGACACCTATGCCGACCTCCTGGGTCCCGGTCAGATTCTGCAGCTCGTTGAGCGACTCGTTGATGTCGGCCGGGCTGTTGAATTTGCCCGACGCGGATAAGAGGGCCTGCAGTTCGCGATGATCCTTGACGGCCGGCACGGGGATCTCTCGGTCCCACGCGAAGACACCGTGTTGGTCAAGCATAGAACGCTGGCTTGTTGTAGCTATAATGAGAAGTCTACGATTCTACATAGGTGTTAATACAGTGAAAGAGACTGAAGCGGGGGGATACATACCTTGGGAGGTCGGGTTTCGAGTACGGCACCAAGATATTGCACGACGGCATTGGAGAATCTCGGTCCGATGGGGTTCCAGTCGATGATTTTCTCAACACTGTCAAGAATGACGATGGAAAGAGCTGATTTGTACGCGTCAGAGAAGGTGCGTCGTAGATATTCAAGCTTGGCAGCTTCGTTCGTTCCAACGTCGATTGGTTTGATGAGTTTGACAAATGGAAACTCCGATTTCAACCCTATCTCTGCAGCCAAAGCCGTCTTGCCGGCTCCGTGAGGACCGTGCACCAAGACCGAGAACAGAGGGGACTTCTCAGAGGTGCGAACTGCCTGAACGAAGCTAAGACCTGTAGAAAGGATAGACTGAATGTGTGGACTGTAATCAATAACCCCGTACGGTGCAGCACCGCTGAGTTCTTCCTCGGAAACTCCAAAGGCTGGTTTGACGTCTTCCAAAGCCTTCATGAAGTCGGCCCTTGTCAGCATCACGTCCTGGGGATTACCGCTGACACCGGTGACATCTCCTAGCTTCGTATGTCTGGTGAAGGCATACGATAGAGCCGCTTTGACGAGACCAGAGATCTCCGCACCTGAATAGTTCTTGGTCAAGTGTGCAAGTTCTTCTATGCTAACGTCTTGGCCTAGTTTCTCGATTTGCCTAATTTTGGCGGTGTGGATCTGTAACCAGTGAGTAATTGCTCGAACAGAAGGATTTCGGATATACGATGAGAGCTACACGAGCTCACCAAGAGCACTAAAAGGGAATGATAGGCGTTACTCACGTTGAGGATTTGTACTCTACCGTGCTCGTCGGGCAGTGAAATCTCCACGTGCACTTCGAGACGTCCAGGTCGCAACAGTGCATCGTCAATCATGTCTTTCCGGTTGGTCATGCCAATAAGCAAGATGTTGTTGAGCTGGTCCACTCCATCGAGCTTGGACAAGAGCTGATTGACAACGCTGTCACCGACGCCGGTACCCCCTGTCCCACTACCTCGCTGCTTGCAGACCGCATCCAGTTCATCGAAGATAATGATATGAAGTCCACTTTCTTCACCCTTCTCCTTGTACTCCTTCTCCGCATCCGCAAACATTTTCCGGACGTTCTCTTCTGACTGACCGACATATTTATTGAGAATTTCTGGACCGTTGATGATCTTTGGTTCCCGGGCATTGAGCATCTTGCCGATTTGTCTGGCGATCAGCGTTTTACCTGTACCAGGTGGACCATAAAGCAGAACACCCTTCACATGGGAGATACCCATCTGCTCTACCAAGCCCGGCGGGAAAACTCGAGACGCGAAGGCACGTCGGAAAATGGTGCTGAATTCTTCATCTAGACCTCCGATACCCATATCGGCGAACTTGAAATCCGGCCGGAGGATAGCATTCGTGGCAGGTCGCTTCGTGGAGCCTTTTAACTTGATGGGGTTTTTGGAATCCTTGTAAAAGTTTATCTCGGGCGGGTTGGTGGCAACCAGTAAGCCTCGGGTGTCGGGCCTCGAGGATGATTCTGAAGTTTGACCCTTCTCATTCCCGAGAAGTTCCAGTAGCTGGACCGTCTTGACGACGAACATCAGGGGAATACCCCTATAATCCATGATTATCCGCTGGCCAGGAGCAAAAATTTGGTCCTTGAACATCTTGATAAAGGCGTCCGCAAGTTGATCCTGGTCGTAAGGAACATCTGTTACCTTGCGCGCCGAAGCGAAGCCAACCTCAACGTCCATGGCTGTCAGGGGAGTCTTGTGGTCATATCTCTCCCCGATAACGGTATCTGTCATACTAATACCACACCATGTTCGCTGGGGATCCGATAGACTTATGCAACCAGGCTGGATGTACTCGGTTGGGCGGGCAGTTATAACGAAGTTGCCGTTCAGCAGAACATGTATATCTCTACCAGACGGGTCCGGGGGGAAATCTTGGGGTGAGACGGCACACAAGTTTCCGAAGATGTACTGTTGGGACAAATCGTTTCTTTCCAACTTGGCTAATCTAAGCTGAACCGGACGGCGACTGTTCCTCTGCTGGGGTGGCATGTTGTTTCCGCCGTAGCCTGGTGACGGAGCGCCGTAAGCGCCTCTCGGATCATATTCAGCAGGGCCACCGTAATCTCGTGGCGGTCGGCTTTGGGGGACTTGATTGTAGCCCCCTTGATCTTGAACCGGGCGTCCGGGTAGACCCCCGCGGGGCCCTCTACCGAAGAGGTTGTTTCGTAAATCCATCGTTACGAGGTTATGAGATAGGGAATGTGGTTGTCGGTGAGTAGAGTGTTGCTAATGGTGTTCTAGATCTTTTGTCAGCGGGCGTAATTCAACATCAGACCAAGTTGCGCCAACCGATCCGCCCTAGTATGGCGAATGACGACATAAACATACAGTTGGAATCTTGCTGGATGTTGGCGGGCGTAGGTATTCCAGATCCTACGGCATTGGCTTCGTGCTTCTGGTCGATTTGATGAGCCTGAGGTGGGAAGTGACAAGATTAGGACAGACTAAAGATAGTTACTAAGGACAGATGGTCGTCATTGTAGGGCTGTGAGCTGAAGTTCGCCTGCGGGTAGTTACGTCGCAGCTATCGTTTCAAAGCTAAAATGTGCCGCCCTAGTCCGAATAAAGCTTAAGTCGTCTTATTAAGTGGCGGGGTTAATCTCATGTTCATTACCTAATACACACCTAGCGTACATATATGTTAGAAATTAGATATGCATCTACGCAAGGTCGTGTTCGATGAAATAAGTTTTATTTACTGCCTTTGAGGATTCTCTCCAACCTCCTTACGTCTATTGAAAAGCTTTGACCGTAGAGGTTGTAATAATTAGGTGATTAAATGGGCGTTAACAACCCAGGTGTAGGTGTGTAGGTGTGTAGGTGTGTAGGTGTGTAGGTGTGTACCTAAGGTAAAGGTGAGGTAGACAATTTTGCTGGGCGGTAAGTTGACTTGCAGGACGCGGGCCACACGAGTAAAACATTAAACGGAACGGGAGTTCCATTTCTTCCTTAGCTACCATCAACTTCAACTTACTTTCCACCCCTTTCCTTGCGCGACCATGAATCAAATGCCGTCCGAGGATCCTTTCGTCAAGGAGGTACAACGGCTAAGAGCCGATTACATGATGCGAAGAGAGTGGACTAACCTCGTTCCCCCAACTGGTCGGCCGATCATTGACCTGAATGTGGACGTGGTTGATGGTACGATCTACTACACGTATTGGTACGAAGACGGCACACCTCGAGGACAGTGCATCCGGCTGGTTGACATTCCTGGCACGCTTTCTGGTGACATCCTGCGTCTACAACGAAACATGCCGATATTAAATGGCGACCAAGAAATTATTGGCGACCAAATACGCCCTCTCGAACATGCTCCGTCGCCGCCAGACCTGGAAGATGACTCGGAAGATCTCAGTTCACTCCTCGCTACCCTTCCTATCATAGACGCTGATCCCAGCAAACATTTTGTCAAGAAGGGCAAGTATCAGAGCGAGATCCAGAATCTGCTCAAGTGTCAAGGAGGTTCCTGCTCAGGAGTACCACAATCCACTCATATCATTTCTCTGCTCGGGAAATCGTCCGAGGGGCAGCTGGTGTTCGAAAAGTTCCACCCGCGCTACGCCTTAGCACTCGTCCATCCTCTCAAGGCCTATAAATCCTGGATTCTACAAGTAATCTCCGGTCTGAAATTCTTACATTCCCTCGGTATCGTTCATCGTGATCTTCGCATCGATAACCTGGTTTTCTCTCGCGACGGTTCTCGCCTCCTCATCTGCGACCTTGAGAGCCGCTAGGGAAACCGGCTGGCCCCTGAGGTTTCCCGTGAGCCGGTGCTGGACGCGGGTTGGACTGAGAAGTCGGATATCTACGATCTAGGTTACGTCATAAAAGGCATGATATACGGGAATGCCCCGATCACGAACTTGGTGGAATGGCCAGTCCCTCCTCCGCTGAACGGTATTGTCGAAGCTTGTATGCGCGAAGAGCCTGAGCAGCGCCCGGACTTGGATGAGCTATATGCGATGGTTGACCAAGTCAGAGTTGCTTGATGACATATAATTGATGCGCTGATAGGTCGAGTGGTGATCTCATACGCCTTCCCCGAAGCGAGCCAGCGTTCAAGGTGGTATTTGACAAATAAGTTATTTTCGGGCTACGGGATGTTTCCATTGGCAAGCATCATCTCGTCCTCTGCCAAAGTGCTAAAATCGGCAACCATTACCATTATGATCATGCCTGTTTGGTTGTGTAACGCTCAGGAAGATACCCCTTGCGTATGCCAGTGAAAACGCAAGTTATCTCATTGCTTGCAGATCCAGTAGCTTAGAAGACCTGAAACTCTGCTTTAATGATTCCTCTAACTACCAATTTTATGTATATACCACCGTGTTAGAAGGTAAGTTGTTGAAATATAATGTTATGCTGCATTATCCATCACCCTTCAGTTAGAGGGGGATATCATCCCTTGCATTAAACTGACCAACTCCGTATGAGCTCGGTATAGATCACATTAACGGACACCTCGAGAATGAGTTTCTAGAAAGCTCATGGCTGTAGCAATAGTACCTTCCGGGGTTTTCGGCGATTGTCGTATTTACGCGCGTCAAAAGGGGGGAATTTGTGAATGGCATCCCGAGCTGTTACACAGAGCCAAGTAAGCCAAGCATCCCTTGTTCCCATTTGTAGCGCGGATTAGAGCAGGTTAAATCAGCAGCGGAATCCAAAGTGTCACACAGTATCCGACGCGAAGAAGCACTTTCTAGGTCCAAGCAACATATATGTAGGTGAAGCCAACTACTATAGGCCTCCAGCTGCATTAGGCAGCAATCGCTTGGTGGCCTTGCCATATCTATATGGCTTGGGTTTGGTCGGCGGCTCATGATTGATGCATTCGATATCTCTAAAAACTCGCTCCAGATCATGATACCATTGCCTATCCGCCGGTAGACCTAATTTGCATAAAATTTCCCAGTAAGCCAGCCCCTAAGCCATGTAGGTCCCCCTTGTATATTAATAACACCTAAGCCCCCAAAATGTTTCCATCCTCTCCGAAATAGGTGAAGAGGAATCAGAGGAAGCCCAAGGCTCATCTTTGGTCTTTAGGGTCATTAGAATCTCCAGCGGCCTCCGGCCCCCGCTCCTGTTCAGCCCCCCACGGTGCCGCAAACGGGGACTCGGTGTTGAATCGAACTTCTTGGAAGAGGGGAGCCGCCAAGCTCGGAGGGGGCATCTCGAACACCGGCTGGCCCTGGAGTTCGTACGGGCCTTGGTTGGGTCCCAGCGTCCAGCTGGGTGGCCGCGAGGGTGTGTGTTGCGAGATGGGGCTCGGTGTGCTGTTCCTCCTGGCGGCCTCCGAGGCTGGACGGTGCGCTTCGAAGCACGCGTTCACGAAGCTCCTCCGAACTATACGCTAGTTAGTAAAGAGACAGGGAACAGTAAAGTGGCGTGAATTGGGCTTACGCTCTGGGTTTGCGAATTCGATTTCAAGATCTCCGAGGTCTCGGACCTCGGCCGGTGGCTCTTTTCCCTTATAGTCGTACAGTATTAGGGTGGGCGGGCCAGCCGAAGACGAACGTGACCGTGACCGTGAATGTGAATGTGAATGTGATGCAGATGCTTGATTGGAGTCCCCAGACATCCTTCTAGTAATAGCTTTAATCGCTGATGGTTTCCTCCTCGGCTCGTCGAGTGGAGGCCCGTAGTCTAAGTCGGTATCGACTGAATACAGCCGTAGTATTAGCTTATTATCCCCTCTGAGTTCCGGTGTTTTCTTGAACCATCGTATCTTGTATTCCACATGATGGGATTCCTGGTATTTCCGATGAGCCGCAAAGGAGAATGTCGGCTCTTCGTCTTGGTCGTCGCGTCGCCAGACCTTCAGGTGTACTATTCTTGCGATATCCTTCTCCAGCGTGCTGTGTATTTTCGTTGCCTGAACCATCGTTAAATATTCTCGGCCGCGAAGCCTCCGCTGAAACGTCTCCCTGTCTGGCTTATGGTCAAACTGATAGTCTATCTTCTCCAAGAGGCTTTCCGGTGTGCCTGACGCTAATGTGATCTCGAACCGATGTTTGACGTCTCTCGGTAAGAAGAATGCCTGATACTTCGCGTCATTAGGAATCGTGTGTAGTATACGACATCTGTCCGGGGAAACTAGGCCAAGTTAGTATTATATCAGCAGAACAGTTCCATAACTCAAGAGTCTAACCGTAGTGCCGAATTTGAACAGTGGCGGGGGTGTTAATCCAATCGACAACTCGAACACCATCGAGATCGGAAACATTATAGCAGTTACTGTTGAATTCATATGTACGGGAGCCAATATGCCTAGAAAAGGCTATCGTTAGCACGAGTATGAATTATAATAGGTCGATGTAGACAGACAGCGACACCCGGTGTCCTGGACCCCGAGATGGTGCCAGCCGTGTTGGCAGATATGGCCGGGATCCTGAGCTCGCATTGGTATCCGGTTCCCCAAGAGTGGAGGGGAGGCTGATTGCTCTGCCTTGGCCAGAAGTGTTGAAGAGTGTTATGACAGGACCACTGTATGTGCGAGGTTGTGGCCTACGTGCGTCCACAGGTAATGGGTAGGTCATGCTGGCAAGCGGAGAAGGAAGCTCGGGTATCGAGTCGAGCGAAGGTTTCCGAGATCTTGCCCTTAGCTCAGGCGATCTGTCCAGGCGAGATGGTGTCATAACCTGAGTCGTGGGAAGTTCTGTAAACGATCCCACCTCAGCTCGAGGAGATAGATCAGGTGCGTAAGGTATCCGGCGAGTCTCGTTACTGCTTGCTGCTGCCGTGGATATTCTGTGGGCATTAATAACACAGCTTTAGCCACGCTGTGGGCACCTTCAATATTGCAAGAACTCACGATGATCTAAATTCCCTTTGCAAGCTTCGCAAGGTCCAGTGTTGGAGTTCCAAGTAGTGTCGATCTATTTTGTTGTTAAAATCTTCCAACTTAGAGCCATCCGGACCGGCGGCGAGCCAAGCTCTTTGAGTTGCTCCCCCCAATGAGCGGCTCGCTGACAATACGCCATCATATTGCTCAAGAAACCTTTTGCCTTCATTGAGGGTCTTGATAATGGAGCTAGCTCCTGGGTATTCGAGCTGTGATGGCGCATTTGGCGTCTTTTGTATGATTTCGTCGACAAAATCGTAAAATGTCCGGAGGCGGATATTCAAGTCCGTAAGCTTGTCTCGCACTTTGTCGTTACCTAAGAATTCTTTTGCGACTTTAGAGCCCAGGTTGAGCATAGACCCAGAAAGTTGAACGATCGATAATATCGTCCCGGGCTCCATTTTGGTCCCGGGAGATAGGAACTACCCACGCGAGCTCAGATTAAGCTGGAACCCCGTCTCACATAAGGCCTTCGTGGGGGGCGGCTCGGGGAGCGTCCCCAAGCCCATGGGAACACAGGCTTGCGTAGTATCATGGCTCGGATCTAAGACAGAGGGCCCTCGCTGACCGGGGTTTTCCAATGAGAATTCGAAGAAATATGCATCCCTATGGAGTTATGTATTAGTGAATTGGAGATCGAACAGGGATACTTCTCATGGCGCCCAATAGAAACCCGCATTTTGGCCACGTTTTCAATGAGCCGCTATAAGTATTTTATACCATGTTAAATACGACACCCCCTGGATTAAACCAATTTGTCGGTTAATTTATCTTGCTGCACTCTTCAGAAGCTCCTTCGCGAGCTGGACCGTCCTAGAGGAGTGTTATTTCTGTCATTCTCCAATCACTTCTTCTAATGATACCAGCTTCGTCTGAGCTTTCGAACGACGGTGGATGCCTAGGAGCCTTTGACGTGCAGGGACCGACCTGAGGTTGCTTTCGCTTGAGAAAAATGGCGTTCATCCCACGAGAGGCCGCATGACATTGGATAGGGGCATTGGCATGCGGCACCCATTCCAGTAAGTATGGTGGCACTAAGTCGAAGGGCGGCAATAGATGGAGGATGGCTTTCCTGAGCATAGCCGGCCAGGGCTTGTCCGGTGTCTTTAAGAACGTCTCACCGAAATCTACAGTGCAGAGTTGAGGCTGAGTCGCTCTAGAACCTGCTTGCAGGAGGAAACGAGGTTGCATAGCACCTTCATGTGGCGTATCAGGAATATCAGGCATATCCTCTCCGTTGACCGGGGCGGAATACCCAAGATTAATGCAGTGTCGCGAATGCTGGGCAGGCATACTTCAAATTGCCTAGGTAGGTATGAAGGCTCACCCAGCTAGACACATATATAGGTACTTACCGGAACACGAACCTTTGCCTAATAATGTGAGTCTCTGCCGAAGTTCTTTAGAATCTCTAACGAGCGACTTGCAAATCCATTACACGTCATGGGTGGCTACTTTTCCAGCCTTAAAGTTGATGCTCGGCGCGTCGAAGACGGGATAAAATATGTACGTAATAGAAGACCTATTCGTAATGCAAGCTTGGTTTAACCAAAAGAGATGTAGGATCCCCACGACCCAGAAAGAGCAGTCCAATCGGTGATCGACCACCCAGGCCTAGATGGATTTAAATGGAAGGTCTGGTGGGTTGCCGCATCGGGATTTTTCACCACATCCTACAGCATTTTTGCCGTCAATGTCATTAGTCCATCTCTGAGTTATGTCTACCCAGAATGTGGTCTCGGCGGGTCAACGAACTCATTCGTCATCAACCTAACGACGTTAACGGGCACCATGGTTGGCATGCTCCTGTTTGGCCATTTAGCTGATAGATATGGCCGCAAGGCTGTCTATGGCCTGGAGTTGAGCATCGTCGTAGTTGCAACAGTAGGTATGACAACAGCATCGACAGGTTATGATTATTCGATGAATGTGTATGGCTGGATTGGTTTCTGGCGTACCCTGTTGGGTATTGGACTTGGTGCTGAGGTTAGAGACCACTGGCCTAGTCTCCATGAACATGGCTACTAACATTGAACAGTACCCGCTCTCTGCCATCATCGCCACGGAATGGTCTTCGACAAAGTCCCGGGGCAAGATGTTGGCGGCCGTTTTCCTCATGCAGTCAGCTGGCCAGCTTGCGGCGTATGCTTTGGGTCTTGCTATTCTCCACGGCGTGAGCAAGACTCTGGGACTAGCTCCCGAAGAGACGGACCCGGTTGTTGCGAGGCCAATCATCGACGTTGTATGGAGGACAACAATTGGCATCGGAGCAGTTCCAGCTCTCATCGCGCTCTTCTTGAGACGGATAATTCCCGAAACGCCACACTACCTAGCCGAGAAGGGAAAGATTGCAGACGCCGTCGAGGCAGTTGGCCTTGTCTACTCACTCGATGCGACTCCCCAACCCACCAACGAAAACGATCTTGCCGCCCCCCAACACTCGTTAGAAGGACATATGATTGGCGCCAAGACTCGCCGAAAGGGAAAGAGCAGATGGACCTCGACCGTTGAATATCTTCGTGGAGCAAAAGACCATCTCGCCGAGAAAGGGCGTTGGCGTGCTCTTCTAGGAGTCATGGCTACTTGGTGGATCTTGGACCTGGCTTATTATGGGCTCGGGCTCGATAACCCGAAGACCATCTCGACAATATGGCTTTCGAGTCCACCGCCAGCGTCCGCGGTTTCCTACTTGCCCGTTGAAGATGCGGATGCGTGCAATACCGCTATGTGGCGTGCTGATCCAGCCCGACCTAATATCACTATCTATGAGATGCTTACACAAGATAGTATCCGAGATATCGTGACCATCTCGAGCGGAGCCTTACCCGGGAGCATCATCATCCTGCTTGCGATCGACTACCTCCCTCGGACTACATGGATGGGCTGGATGTTCGTCGCTCTTGCGGGACTCTTTGCTATCAACGGCGGAACTTTCTTTGTCACGTTTGAGACAGATCAGCATGCCTTAACGGTGACATTGTATGTCCTCGCCCAGGTCATCTTCAACCTTGGCCCAAACACCATAACCTTCATGCTCCCAGCAGAGTTGTTTGCAACGAAGTATCGGGGTACATTCTACGGTCTCGCGGCAGCATCCGGGAAGCTTGGAGCGATCACGATCCTGCTGATTACGAATCTTGGCGTCTACGCTGGCGATTCTACAGCGTATAGTCGTAGGTTTGCGATAATGCTGCTAGGATTCTGCCCAGCAATGCTCCTTGGGGCTTTCGTTACGTGGGTCTGGATTCCCGAAGTCCAATATCCTCGCGGTCACGATACCAGACCCGAAAGGAACGATAACGCATCAGACAACGGCTTGGAGGGCCAAAGCACAACGTTTAGGCAGAAGCTCCAGTTACCAAATCGACCTTTGGCGGATATCGCCAATAACCCGGGGGATGGCCAGATCCTGGGTATGAGACAGAACCTTGCACGTCTATTCCGAGCGAGGCATACTCACGCGTCCGAGTCTCGACGGAGACATTCCACAAGCACCAGTCAGAGGGCTGGTTCAATGGACCATGCCACGTCTCAACAAGGATTTTTATTAGAGGAGTCCGACATCGGCGATGGTCCAGAAATGAGAGACCTGTATGCCCAATACTCGGAGCTCCAAGTCAGTAGTTGATGGTCTTGGAATAAGGAATAAGGAATGAGGTTGTCGCCGTTTATTGTTACTTTTGGAGTAATTCATAAACTACCTATTTCATAAAATGCATAAAATGTATGTCTTATGATCACGTGGCGATAAGCCAGCTACTCCTGATAGATATCTAGAGATAAGAAACTCAATCTGAGACATGGATCTGAATTGTCTTTAAACTTGCAGTTACAAGGGAGCTTAACTTACACTATGAACTTCTCTACTACCTATGTAGGCATCAAACGGGTAGGTAGCGATGAGTTGACTGAAGACGTATAACTGTCTTATAATTTTCGACTTATTTATGAAAGGCCAGCTTCTCTTTCCTAACAATGGGTGACGAATGACCGGATGAAAACTTCCCGAATCTGGGCACCCCCCTGGGTGCACGGACATGACAGCATCATGCACTACGATGGAAGCTACTACTCCTTGCAGCCTTACATCTTCATCCAGCTCTGAATAGCTTAACCCTCGACTTCCTGTACCATATTTTTTTTTTTTTTGGATAACCTATCTTCAAGCAAGCCAATTATTAATAGCAATTCCAATTATATCGTAAACATTCGTTCCTCCTCTTCAACGTCTATCCTTGCATCCATACCCTGTCGAAGCAAAAGCTCGAAGCAAAAGCTCGGAACGGATCCTCACGATGGCAGAACCAACACCATCAACCGACCCCAAGCCACCCAACACAATCAGCCTCCGCGCGCCCTCCAAGTACCTCGCGGACCCCTCCAAGCCGTCACCCACAACCCTCGGCGACGAATTCGTCGCGCCGCCACTCCCCTGGCTGCGCCGGACGTGGGCGGTAACGCACTCGACGCTGCGCATGTGGCGCACGGCGCGCAACGTGCGGATCACGTACCGTGCGTACAAGCCGGAGGCGGACCCGCTGACCAACGACAACCTGGTCGAGTACGAGAAGCGGGGCGGCAGAGGGGGCGTGAAGCGGGTCGAGGGGATCGAAAAGCCCGACGCCAAAGTCGCCGCCGCCTGGACGTGGCGCGGCAAGGGTCTGCTCGCGGTCGCCAGCAGCCACTGGGAGGTTCTGGGCTGGGGCGAGCGGCCGCTGCTGCACGGGGCTGTTGGGGACATGGGCGATGGCGTCGAGCGCTGGGCCGTGACGTGGTTTGCGCCGACGCTGTTCACGCAGGAGGGCGTGGATATCTACAGCGACCGGCGGGAGGGGCTGAGCAAGGAGACGGTGGACGGGATTACCAAGGCGTTGAAGGAGCTGAAGGACGCGCCGAAGCTCGTCGAGCTCGTCGAGAAGCACATGCAGGAGGTGGAGGTCAGCTTGCCGTGGAAAGAAGGATAGAAAATTGTAAGATTGGTTGCGAATGCATGTGCTGGAGTACTTGTGGGCAAATTGGCATGGTGTGGGGGACTACGAAAACTCCTAATGATACCCGTATAAAAATAGATTGTTAAAGGATACAGATAATAAGACTTGTTTAACCATGGATGCACAATAATATTGACTCGTTGGCAGGCCAAAGGGGGTATCTATCTAATGCTTCAGGGGCTAACTAACGCCCGACCTCTAAAATAAACGATGCTAATAGTTGTCTGCCTTTCCTAACCGTCGGCGGTCGTGTTTCGACACACCTTTGCTTCCATCTCCATCTTTGTCTTTGTCTTTGCTCCGGTCCCGCTTAGGGTCTCGGTCTCTATCACGATCACGATCACGATCACGGTCCTGGTCCTGGTCCTGGTCCCGGTCACGACTTCGATGATCTCCATGAGAGCTCCCGCGTCGGCTCTCTCTATGATCCGAACGGCGCCGTGATCGTTCGCAATCATCCCGGGAATGGCGATGCCGTCGCCGCTGACGATCATTGTCGTCTCGCTCCCGAGACGGAGCATGGCTTAAAGCGGTACCATCCAGGCTGAACTCTTCGAGATCATCATGATCTTCCCTCCCTTCTCGTCGCCGTCTTCTTTCCCGCCTTTTCTCTTCCTTCCGAAGTTGTTTGAGCTCCCGTTCTCTCTCCACGTTTAACTGCCGTCTTTCCTTCTCAACTTCTCTGACCTTAGCAGCGCCCCTTTTCATCATAGCTAAAGGGTCATTGGAGATGGTCCGTGCAGCTTCTCTCTCCTTCCGGCGAGGGTCCTCATTGCCCCATACATCTTTGCTCGGTGGTTCCAGGCTGCCGTCTACCATACTCTTCATGTCCCCGCCCTTCGCGTACCAAGGACCGACCAGCCCGTCCTTGCCCGCTGCATTCGAGAAGCGCATCGTGTACTGGTCTTCATATTCCCGCTTTTTCTTGGCAGCCTCTTTTTCTGCCTCCTCGTTCTTCTGTGAATGTGTGACAGTCCTCTCTCCGGGGAACAAGTCGATGTGACCTGCGTGATCAACAAGCGGAGCGCTACTTGTGCTTTTTACGAGCGCGTCGCTTGTTTTCTGACTAGCCCCTGTCCGCTCGCGAGCAAGCCGCAGTTCAAAGTCGGTATCGTCCTCGCCAATGCGTTTACGCTTCCTACGCTCTCTACCCCCGCTAGCACTTGCCGGATCTTCGTCACGATCTCGTTTCCGGCTAGGACCTTGATCCTCTACATTCGACGAGACGGGGGGCAGAGGTGGCGGAACCTCGCCGCGTAGGATGGCAAGACGACGTTCGGCATCGACTTCTTGCCCGCGTTGTTCTTCAGCTTCTTCGCGCTCCCTGGCGGCTGCTTCGTCGCGCTTCACGCGCTCGATGTTCTTAGGGTTGTAAACATTCCAGGATTTCTTGCCTAACAGATGTCTGTAAATCTAGGTGTTAGTAAAGTACGGGACAATCTAATTAGTCTATTGATAGATAGACACGATGTACTCACAAAGGCATGCTGGTTTATAGAACAGGCAGGTCGAGCCTGGTGATGATATGACGGAATCGAGGGGCTTCGATCCGAGGGTGCAGCAAGTGGGATGTTGAAATGGTAGAATGGATACAAGCACAGTAAAAGCACGGTAGGACTATACAGTATAATACTGTAAACTAACAATTAGCGAGCAGCAACAACTGTTTAGCTGGACATATCAGTCTTCGAAACGCAAATGCTTCTCCTTTTTGTAAACGTAAACGACCAAACAGCAAATAAAATAAGTTTGAGAGGAAACCAAATGCGATCATAATGAGTCAGCCGATACCGTAGCTCTTTCTTCCTATGCTGTTCAAATAAGGCTTAACCAGTGGCTGCCGATTGCGTTTCTTGGCGTTCTATCTTAATTCTTATTCGCAGGTCACCGTTTCCTTCTTCCAGCCTCATATCAACCTATTCTCACTCCCATTCTCATTCGTTGTTCTACTCTAAATACGTCAAGTCTTCAGCCTACGCTCTTCTTTTACATCGCATAGCAGTTCAAGTGTGAAGGCCTCTCCGGCTAACCTTACCCAACACTAAAACCTCCTGCTGCTTTTGCCACTTAACTGCAAATTCCAAAAATCACCAATTCTTCTCATAACTCACTTTTCCATCCGACCAAGTCTAGTCACAGGCTCCAGTCGTTCGTCATGGAGGAGGGCGATGATGCAGCCGCCGCTATGGCAGAAGCTATGGGCTTCTCCAGCTTCGGCGCACAAGGCAATCCCAACAAGCGCCGCAAATTCAACCCTCGCGCTGATGCGGTAGTCGCGTCCGATTTCGCGATCCCTCATCGCGATGGCGCTCCGCCAGAGGCCAAGACAGGTTCTAATGCGACGCCTTTGGGTGTAAAGTCTCATAACAAAGACGAGATCGACCTGGACGACGACGACGACGAAGGACTCGATGCCTCTACGAGTGAAGTGCTTGGCCATCTCAAGGATGGACAAGGAAATGCGGATGGTGGCGATCCGGAATCGCGGTACTTGGATACGTCCCGCCCGGCTACGGTCAACGCAGCAGACGAGATCCAGTCCAAGATCGACGACATAGTCGGCACCGGCACTCCTACCCAGTGGCCGGGTATAGAGTCATCGTCATCGTCATCGTACGGCGCTAGGCGAGCCGGCCGAGTGGCTCGAGGTACTCGCGAGGGATACCAAGTCAACCAAGGGCGTGGTCGTGACCCGGACAGGAAGTGGTGGGTGGGTTACTACGATCCGAGCTCGAACATCAATCCGTGGGAGCACCTCGAGCAGACGAAAGGCTTGGAGCCGAGAGGCAAGTGGATGTCGTGGGAGGAGGCGAAGGGATGAAGTCGATTCTTCGTTTTTAGTCGGGTCAGTTGCCGTTGAGCCATGTTACTGCCTGCGAGCATGGATTTAATGAGCCCATTTCACCAATTCGGACGTCATACCAGGGGAGAGAAAGAGAACGCTTTACGTACCTGCCATGATCTTCCTATCCTTCGTATATAGTAGCACCCAGGTAGCTATTATATATGCCGGATATTTTCCCAGTGCCCGAACAATCCTTGGGCAGCAGTAACATCACGTGACACCCTGTCGGCACACACGAAACGCTCCCCGGTCTACGGTAGACCTCACTGGCCCCTCGTCCCACACGACAGATCCAAAGCACTGTCGTACCCCCTAGGCCTTTATTGGCCCGAGGGGGTACGTACGAATACGGTCTACCGTGTCTAAGACATACATACACACACCGCGGCACTGGGTCGGTCACCGAATGGGGAATCACTGTATTACTGCTTATGTCCAGGAAGAAGCACGACGCCCGACCCAATTAGACCCTCTAAGGAAAACTCTTGGCCCGAAATAGTGCAGCCACCACCCATACCGTCCCCAGGCTTGTTACCAAAAGGGCAATATCTACATCCCGAAACGGACAAGTGCCGTCCTATGCTCGGTGATGGGAGGGGGTGGTGTGTGCGTGATCTATCTAGGAGTACCTTTCTCTTTTCTCGACGCCCCCGAGTGTGTCCCTAGGAGACGACCGCTTGATCGGTTGCCTGCCCTCCCAGATTCCTCCCCCCCTTGCTCCCTGGTCGAGCCCAACTTGCAGCTGAACCAACCCTGGGGGAACCGCTTTCACCGGTCAGACGGGCGTGCCACACACACCTCGCCCACGCTTTCCCACTCGTTCCCTGTCGGAGATCACAAAAGGATGGTGTGCTTTTAGCCCGCGGCGCCCTCTAGATCATCTCGTTTCGTCCAATCATAACTCGTCAACCTCGTGAAACAAGCCCCTGGGGCCCTGCCCAGCTTCGCTAGTTCGGGCGGCCCGCTTCGACTGTGCGTCAGCGCGAGAAAGCGCGGCGTGCGGTTCGCGTGGGGGAAAAAAGGCAAAAGCAAGATATGCAGGAACAGGCACGGGCATATGCGTCTCGCTGCCCACACACCATCCTGCCCGTATACGTACCACGCCAGGGAACCGCCCGTAAAGCGGCGACGGGTCGTATTAGTGCTAATTTTTTTTCTTCCTCCTCTGCGCAAACACACATGGCAACATCCGCCGCTTTTTCCTTTTTCTGTCTTTCCCGCCCAACTTTTACACGGAGAATAAAATTAAAATAAACAAGGGGGTATGTGCATGATTTTGGGAACCACAAATGAGAAAACAACAGCCCAGATTCGAAATCTCGAATGGGAGGGGGGGTGTGCATTTGGAGATGGGTCTGGGGGGGGGGGGGGGAAGATCTCGCATATGCTTGCTTGCTCGCCGTCTGCTACTGCCACCCCGGATCTCGCGTGGCAGCGGCGGCAGCAGAAAAGCCCACACACACCAAGCCGCCGGAACGAGGCGAATCCAAGGGCCACTAATCCAAAAGCTAAAACAAACGACATGTGCAGAAAATTAGGTTCGTGGGTAAGGTGATTTTTCTGAGGCTTGCTGGTTGCCGCTTCGCCTCGCCGCCCCCCCTGGCATGCGGCTGAAATTGTGCGTGCGTATACGCCAACGACCACTCTCTAGTAGTCGGGCGACGGATACCGCTCGCGCGCCTTTTGGTATTCCTTGGTGTGCTTCTTC
This sequence comes from Hypoxylon cercidicola, assembly GCA_022578845.1. Classification (NCBI taxonomy): domain Eukaryota; kingdom Fungi; phylum Ascomycota; class Sordariomycetes; order Xylariales; family Hypoxylaceae; genus Hypoxylon; species Hypoxylon cercidicola. The sequence continues at coordinate 183,285 of MU399494.1, read as the reverse complement.
TCCGCCTTCTTCTTTAGCGATCTGCGTGACACGGATTTGTTAGCCGATTTTCTGTCTCGTCTCCTTTTTTTTCGCAGGGTTATGTGTATTTGGAGTGTTGCGTTCTTCCAAGAAAACTGCGGTTTGCGGATAGTTTGCGGGAAGTCCACCCCTTGCGACTCGGAATCCGCTGGGTAAACAGTTTGAAACTTCGCCGATTTCTTAATTTTGCTTGCGATTATGCAAGTACATCTTTTTGCGCGCTGTTTGCGCCTGGTTTGTGTGCGGGATGAGCGAAGCGTGATTACTTACGAGACTTTCTTGGACGTCCACTCCAGATCTGCGTGTACTTCCCGCGCGTCATTTAGGCCCTGTTGGAACCGGGCGCGCGACTTGGCGAGGCGTGCTTGCGCTGCTGCTTGCATCTCCAGAAGTTCCCGGTGCTTGTTGTTGAGCTTGCCGGAACTGGGAGGTTTGCTGTCAGCCATTTTTTCTAATTGCTTGCTTGATTTTTTCTTCTTGCATATTTTCCCACTCTCCGTTTCATTCCCTCGCTCGCTCGTTCCGAAAACGACAAACGGGATGAGACAGTGGAGTAGGAGAACAGAAAATCGGAAACTCACGTTTGCGCCTGGCGAGCCAAGCTGCGATCCAGCGGGATGGGATCGAAGGAATCGTCAAAGCGATTCTGCATGTAGTCGTTGAAGTCAACGCCGCTGGCAGAGCCAGCAGCGCTTTGGTTGCCGTCATAGTAGTCACCGCTAGCATAGCTGGTGGCGTAGCTAGCGCCATTGCTGGTAGTGGCGCCGTAAGACGGCACGCCAGACGTGACCGAGGCGTCACGCTCGCGCTGGTCATCTTCCTCGGGTGGAGACACGGAGTAGTTGCTACCGCCGCTCTGGTAGTACTGTTGGTACTGCTCTGCCTTGGTGGGGATGGGCACTGCCGAGGCGCTGTAGTATTGCGGGTTGTAGGAGGCCATTGTAGATACTGTGGTACTGAGGAAGGAGTAAGGGGGTAGTGGCAATGAGCTTGCAAGACAGTGAACTGGGTTGCGACTGTTGTTGTGTGTAAGACTTCGGGGAGTCCTTTGTCAATGTGTCTTGGTGAGGGTGTGTGTGTGTGTGGGTGGGTGAGTCAAGAGTGAAAGTATCTTGACAAAGAAAGTACGAGGCAGAAGAGGACTTCTGGATAGATGAGATCGAAAGTCTTGAGGAGTTGAGAGTTGTTTGAAAAGAAGAAAGAAGGAGGAAGGAGAAGACAAACTCAACCCGTCAACAACACCTCCTTTTATACCTTTTCCGTCCCCAAGTTTGATCAAACGACGAAGACGGACCATCTCTCGTCCCGGCCATAGAGGATAAGTCTCGATGACTCCATTCGTCGATCGAGAACAGGTTCCTCAAGTGACCCCGCTCCATATAGTGTCGTTGGCCCGAGGCGAGGAGGATGAGGACGGGAAAAGGGGAGGCGAACCGGGAGGCAAGGGTTCCCAGCTCCCCAAACGGTAAACGGGCAGTTCAGAGTTACAAGTACACGCACAGGACTAACGGTGTAGGTAGGACCGGCCATTGACGTGAATGGACGACGATACTAAGTTTGGTACCTGTGTTCCCTTTCCGCCGGGTCCCGGGTCCTTACCTAGACCTACATAGTTACATACTTACCTAGACTAACTAGCCAATCCACCGCAGCTTACTCCATGGAGGTCTACGTGAAGCCCCTTTTTCTTCAGTGAACCAGCCACATGGGGAGCCGAAAGTGGCCGACGGGGAAAGATAAAATAAGAATTAACAAGACATGTAATATGATATAATAAACGACATGCAAACGTAACAGGGTAGTCTGGCCATGTTCAGGTTATGTGTGGGTAGATCTCCACGGGGGCGTGTGCATATGTGCCTTGGTTAAACCGGGGAGGCGATACATAGCCTTCAGATTGGTTCGATTCGGTGTTGATCCTGTGTAGTTCACTTTCCAACACAGCTCATCGGTAAAATGCTCCATAGCAGCATCCCTCTTCTAGCATGTGCCGAGGCGAGGCGATTATCACTTCCACTCAGGAACATAACACTTGTGGGGGGAATAGGCCAAGTCTTCCTCAGTTGGGATGGAAGCTTGAAAGGGGGTGGGGAGTGGGAGTATCAAATGCAAGAAGATCTAGGAGACAGGCCATGTCCTGCAGGCAGGGATAGGAGACATAGTGCAGGTAGGCAGACAGGCAGGCGAGGCAGCTCGGGAAATACAAAAGCTCCTCGTGAGTCTAAGATGTACGGAGGTTTATTACACTTGAAAGCGGGTGTGGATATGTGTAGGTGGATACATGGGAATTTTGGGGCAGGAAGGCAAAGAAAGAGGAAACTCGGGACACCGGTTACAGAATAATGAACGGGGGTCAACCGGCTTCCCGCGGATGAGGGAATGGAACGAAGGATGAATAAGGGTATCATGGCTGACATGGGAACGGGATATCTGGTAGGCTCTCGTCAGGGTCTACCGGAGAAGCCCGTAGCCCGTGGGAGATGACGGCAAGCGAGTCGAGCCCGAAGCAACTCTTCCTACAGTAAGTATCGTACGTATTATAGGCATGGAACAAGGTCGATTAGTCTCTAGGCCTGCCAAGAGCCTAGTAAGTATAATAAGAGCTGCTTTTCCAGAATTCAGACGATGAGTGTACCCTCGAACAGTGTTCGGAGTATAAGAGCTGTATCGAGATGGCTCTAAAGGGGGGCGGACATATGAATTGGCCGTTGGGATTGGTCGTAGGCACGTACAAGTATCTGCAGCATCATGTCGAGGGGCGTCCAGGTATACGGCTAACCGTTAGGCCAGTTGACAATTCGACATTCTAGACGAACGCCATCCCCTTCCGGTCGAACTCGCCCAGCCGAGTGTACCCTCTCTAGGCCTATCTAGAGCGACGAGCGGTATTCGTGAACAAGCGCGCTGACGCTAACAAGTACAGTACTTGATGAAAACAGGCGAACGAACCACAAAAGCAGCGACGTATTTTTTCGTCAGAGGCCATCCATGGTTCGGAGAGCGGGCTGGGGGAGAGAGTGGGAAGCGGATTGCATGATGCAGGTTTAGGCTGACGGCCGCGTTGGTCGAGATTCTGGAATCTGGAATCTGGAATCTGGCGGGAAAGAAAAAGAGTGGGAGAGAAAATAAAGAAAAAAAAAGATGGGAGGGAGGCGTCAAGCTCATACCATGTACGGACTCGTGCTGTCAGAAACAAACGTTTGGATATGTCAACGTCGCCGGCTACTGGTCAGTCAGGCAGAAGTGCAGCAAGATCGGGCATTTTGTGTGATGATGTGTTGTCAAGTGCCCAGGGAGGCCAACGGAGCCTTCGTCATTTGGGATCTATTTATTTTTAATTCCACCCTCTTCTCTTCCCCTTTGGATTTTTAATACCAGGGACACTTACCTCATAAGTATACCCTCAATGCAGACGTCAGAGCTGTCATGCAAGAAATACCTGAGACGACCCTGTCGTTCTATATTGGGAATTTGCCGTGCTTAGTTTCGTGTAGTTCTTATCGTGGGATATCTGGGAAAAATAAAAATAAAAATAAAAATGCATTTTTTCCATTGGCCAGAAATTACAGAAATTCGGCCACGGGGAAAGCCTAGAAAGGGTAAGGGGAATTAATAATGATGGGAAAGGAAAAAAGCAATCTTGGTACCAGAGACGCTGAGCGGGTGGTGGTGAAGGAGGAAGACTTCCCGCTAGCCTGGCCTTGCCCCTCCACTGAAGGGGGGAAGAAAATAAAAAAAGTTGCTGCCCCACCCCCTGTATCTAGAATCCTACCTTGGCGTACATGTTCACAACCACCAAAAATCGGTAGCTTGAAGAACTCGTGGTCTCGGAAGTAGGCCGTCCCTGGCTAGTAAAACTGGAGTTGTATATGTAGGAACATGTAAGAACATGTAGGAACGGTCATCTGTCTACCAGAGTTTTTTTCCTCTTTTTTTCCTCTATTAATCAGTGCACTGTACGGGGGGACAAGAGCCGGGCAAGCTCCAGTGTAAGTGGATGTGGATGTACATGTACAGCGAAGGCATGATGAGCTGGCACTGAAGCCCTGGATGCGTAAGAAAAGAGCAATTCACCACTTCGGGTTAGAGCCTGCTGATCGATGTATATGTTTTACGATGTTCTATCGGGCTGCCGATTTCTTCGTCGGAGCCTTTGAGACGCACAAGCTGTCTATAGGTGTGTATATGTGACAAGGGGGGTGAAGGGAGCTATATCGAGAAAACCAAGTCGCAGTGCCGGGATCCATGGAGTTACAGACCGCAACAAAGAGAACCCCGTTCATGGGCGGGAGAGACACTTCACCATGGATGCAACGAACCAAACCGAGCCGTCATTCGGTGAAGGATATGGGTTTCAACAAGTCTTTGCAAACCTGCATTCAAGGCCATTGGCATGGTTAACCATGTTGGCGCATTTATATCGTATTGCCTACCAACGCTTATAGACTTGATAAACCACGCCAGGATCGAGCTCTCTCTTCCGACTAGAGCTGGGCGGCGGGGGCGGAGGGGGCTAATATTTTCTAGATCCAACACGGACATGGACAGGCCAGATAGATTAAGAAGCTAAGCTGAGTTTCTGGAGGGGCGTGACTTTGATGGCATGCGAATACCTTCGGGATACCATCTCCATCTGGCCAGTCGCGAAGGGCATCCCAAGATGTTGGGTCCAGTCGATATGAGGCTAGTGAACCGCTTAGTGAACTAGCTCCGTCGCCTCCGGCAGACATAGGGCCTTGCTGGTATAACAATGGTCACTTCAGGGCCATGGCCATGTATCCTCAGCCCTTTCACGTGTTTTGAGTGAGCAACTTGTTTAATGAATGACACTCCTATGGCTACTCCTATGGCTAAAGTAGCCCCAGAACACCGGTCGTCCGTAAAGCGACCCAATGTATCGCCATACAGGAGCTGGATGGTTGCACAATGATGTGAGGCGCACTCGTAGCTCATATGTTATATATGCAGGGTCGGGATTAGATACCACCTCACCCACGAGACAACTCATCGTGGGTGCGAGGCCTACAGGAATACAATTCGCCAACGGACCGATCAACGATCGGGGGTACGAATGAGCACGTAGTAAGAACCGACCTAAGGGAAACTGATGATTGTGGAAAAAATACGTAGAACGTGGAATAGGTGGAGGGGGGGAGCCGTACGGGGGTGTGGATACTGACAGTTTGGTCGTGGAGGGAACTTACAGGGCTTGACTGGGTTTGTATGCAGTCGAGCAGGACTTGCGCGCTGATGATGATGGGGCATCCTCTCATAGGATGGAACATGGAGTCGAAGTATGCCTTGACGGTACCTGAAAGGTCGATTGCATCCTTGAGGGTGGCGGGATTCCTAGCCGTGACTTTTCTTACCAGCCAACTCCCACGTCGCGATGGGTCACTCCATTTCGTGCCATGACGAATTCATTATAAACTGTACCGATTTCTGCCGTGGCCGATGCTCAGCGAGCCAGCCTTAGACGCCAGTTCGTCGGAGAATCATGCTGTGTAAGTCGGAGGTAAATAGAATGGCGGCCGCGTCCGTAGGGCCTGCGTAACGATTCTTTCCTTTGCTCCTTTTGTACTAAGCCCCAAGCAAGTCCTGCACGACATCCCGCAACCTGGTCACCACATATCTAGGCAACTCCCGTGGCAAATCTGCAGAGAGTACGGCGTGTCTTGGGCCATGCTAGCACCTTCTTTGCTGATGTAATATGGTTACGGCCTATTATAGTCGAGGGATAGGGATCGAATATAGGCACTTTGATAGGAGCTAATGCTTAACGGAGGCCATGTGACGTTGCAGACGTTCATATTTGCCAGGAATCATGATGTTTAGGTGGCCATTGACATCTTTCAGCCGTCAGAGTTGAGTTAAGTCAGACCCGTTACCCGTTGCCGTCATCTCTAGTCATAATCCGTCTAACGCGTATCAATGCCACCCTCCATAACGCCGAATTCTTTACGTATGCCTCCGATCTTTTTGTAACAGGGCTACATTGTCTAATTGGCTTATCCTTATCCAAAAATCTTCAGGAAACCCCAGATTCCGACGCCACTGAGTATCGGAATCGTAAGGTTATCGTCCCAACCGAAAAGGTCAATCACTTCGCTACCCGCCGCAGTGAATCCCGACCATAAACTCAACAATCCTAGGGCGATGGGACCACCCACCGTTCCCTGCGACTCGGAAAGGCCGAGCATGTTCGAAACGAGTCCGGGCAGTCGCAGGATGCCCTTAAACATAAAGGGATGATCTTCATCTCCGGGGAATGGCCCGGTCCTCGGGGCAAGCCAGCCCCAGAACCAAGCAGCCGTGGCCACTCCGACCAAAAATGCAGCGAATGACCCGGCAAGAGACTTTCCCCGTCGAATCCTTGGGGTATATATTCCGTACAGCCGACCAAAGGTACTAGCCGCGGTGTCGCACCAACTAAGAAGCATGACAGCTACCACGCCTACATCTTTGGGAAAGAAGTAGAGAACAGTCCAGGCACCGAGTAGGTAGAAGACGACTCCGTTCCAGCCGGCATATTCGGATTCGCGCATCAAAGCACCGAGGTACCTGACGTAAAACCGGTTCAAAGACGCATACTTGTGGCGTAGGTAATCCGTAGATGCAATGGGTATCAGAAAGCCCATTAAAAAGGGCGTCACTGAAGAGGTTTGGGTGCCACTAACGTAGAGCCAATACACGAGAAACCCAATAGATACGTGTAAGACCTTCCTGGGGACCTCATGTTTGTGAATAAAGGTCTTGAAGCGTCGATGTATTGGAATCAGGCCCAAGGGACTTGGACTGCGACTAAAGGTACGCCAGTCCCATCCGGAAACGGTGGGCGTCGGCGGTGCTAGATGACCATTGGAAGTCTCAGTCCCGGCATCCGCTTCTTTCTTCTCCACCTCATTCCGCGTAGACTTGGAAGCGCGAGCGGACTTGGCAGACGCGAGGCTGCTAACTTTGCGGGTCTTGACAGGGCTTCGAGATCTTGTCCGGGCTCTCCGGAGCTCTGGGTCCGAGTCTTCGTCGATACTCTCTTGGAGAGTTTGCCGAGACGCGGTATTACCTGTTTGTCGGCGCCTGGCAGCAGATCGCGTAACAGGGCCAAGGTACGAATCCTCTGAAGTTTCTTGCGTCTCGGAAGGGGTAGGGCTTGGCGAGATGACTCGAGGCGGCGCAGGAATAAAAGGTTTCCCACGAACCGACATGTTATAAGGAAAGAGTGGTAGTGGTGAGGTGAGGACGGTACCGGTGAGTATTCGGCGCAAACCGTAAAATCGCAAGGGCCAAAAGTCGGCGTGGAGGTGTCTATCCCTTCTAGATTCACGAGTGGGGGATAATTGTCTGGCAACAAAGGAAGCGAGAAGGGCTATCGAATCCAGTGTGAAGGTTGTTGATGCAGCAGAGATGTGCTCTGCCGCATGGTGTTGCTTCTCGATGGTTCGGTTGAGATGGTGAATCTGGATCTGGATCTGGATCTGGCTTTGGCTTTGGCTTGGTAAAACGGACTCGGACTTGGGCGGACGTTGCACACATGAATGCCGTTCTTCTAAAACAGGTCAAACTGTGGCTGTGGTGGGCGTAGTGGGCGCTGTGTGCCTGTGAGGAATGCGAGGAATAGGAAATGATAGGCTGCCTAAGGGTCGCGTGAGAAAATAGTTGCGAACGAATTTTTTCCCACCTTGCAGAAGAATCCCGGGAGACCGTCATACATTAGGCCTAGGTACGCTATAAGTTGGCCCACCCTACCACCCCCACGTGGCCTGTGCTTTTTGGCAATTAAGCATGTGACGGCGTCTGTTCTAAACATTCAACATTCAACCATCATTTCTAATATCTCACGATATCTCATCAAGGAAGACTGTCGCACTCAGACGCGTTTTGCATTTTAAAAATATCAGTCACTATTAAATACTTCATAATTCTAGTCCCCCCCCCCCCATCCAAGTTAGGTACTTATATGCCAGTAACTCACCTACTTGCCCGGTTTCCTCTCAATCTTCGTACATCTGGATATGCAGGAATCTTACCAAAACCATGGATCCAAATGCGATCGATGATTTGCATATGCAAGAGATACTCGATTTTCTTCAGATCCCCTCAATCAGCTTCCAAGAACATTTCATGCCAGATCAATCTTCAGGACGATGTGCATGTCCAGTACCACTAATCTTGCGTTGCTCAAGTCGTCTAACCGTATACAAGGCTGCCGGCATCTGCATACCTTAGTGCTCTCACGACACGAAAGTCATGCAAGTCACCGAACAGCTTGCATTCGACTCGCGCAGCCTGAAATCTATGCTATGGATTCACCAACTCATGGAAAGAGGCCTCTTTTCAATATAGTACCATAGGAGATAGTACTCCAGGACTTAATAGGGGGCTACACGAGTATGCCATACAACAACCAGGAGACCGGATGACAAGGGAGTAGCAGTGTAGCAAAGTGGGAGAGTGATAGATCATGGGATAGTACGTACAAGATTATGAATTTATCACTTATCACTCTCTCAGTTGTAGCAGAATCTCAACAGTGTTAAGGGTAACTTCAGTCTCAAAGAAGTGCCCGATCATTTCTCTCTATACTAGAAACCGTATTATTGTCTTACGATATCTTACCGGTTGGTTACTAAGAATAAGCTTGCTTCGTTCCTTTCAAAATCTCTTACACCATAGCTAATATGAGTTTTGGCATATGCTTGAACATTCTGACTGTGAAGCCTGGTAATATTTACTTAACTAGATGTTAAACTCTGTCCTAGGAGTCAATGAGCACACTGGATACCATTCTTTACGGTATTATCTCTCCTTTAGCGACCAAGTCTAGTCGACATGTTCACCGACGTCTTCATTATTTGGCGGTCATTGGACCATAGTAAAGGCATGATCTGGCTCATATATCACCCTGATTCCGTACCTACCTAAGCTTCAGCGCAGTATCTTCTTCGTTGGCCTCAACTATGTATCCTAGACTAACTAGGTGCTAGTACTTGCAATTACAAGTTAAACCCGATAGGGGTCTCAATGTTGTGATATTTTTTTTCGAGGTAATCATGCATTGCTTTACCGCTAGTGACTCTTAAGACGAACTAGAAACCAACAGGTCTCTCCTGACTGCTACGGTGCAGAAACAATGATGTTCTTTGCACGACGGGCTCTCGACCTAGCTGTTGAGATAGGTAGTCGTGACGGAGATTGCCTTGGCTTCCGTGATAGGAGATATCGGTAGATAGTAAGCTCCTAGATGGGCTGATGTCACGATGCCAACCGCATGCCTCCAGGGATGACCCTACCCGAGAGGTAAGGGACGAGGTCCTGACAGCTAATGGGTTAGGAGACGCTAGACAGAATGTGTTCGTAGCTAGATAGAAGAGGTGACATTGATGTCCCAATATAGCGATGGATCATTCGGGTCGGCCTTCGCGCTCGTAGGCGCCGATTTGCCTTATTCCCGGCCGACCATTTTACACCGCGTGCTTGAATCCGAGACACGGTGAAGCGGAGGAGACGGAAAAGAGGATTCCCGTGTCGGGTGCCGCGCCACCGTGAACAGCGCGAAGGCGTATGTGTATATATTCGCCCAGTACTTACATTGAGATTACACAGGAATTTATCCCACAACGCCAATAATCGATATCAAAATGACTCCCCCATCATTCGCAGTCACGTTAGAAGAACATGCCGCATTCCCATCCTTGGGGAGTGACCTGCCTTTCTACAATAACCTCTGGAAAGTCTTCCCAGAGGCTAAACGGGACTTGGAAGACCATTCAACTAGACGCATCGCCAGCATGGACGAGGGCCACATCTCATACCAGATCATGTCCCACGTACCAGGTATGTCCAACGACAACCCAGACGGCTGCCGAAAAGCAAACGACGAGATGGCCGAAGCCATCAAGAAGAACCCTAGTCGCCTTGGTGGTTTCGCGGCCCTCCCCATGGCACACCCAGAAAAAGCAGCAGCAGAGCTGGAACGGGTAGTCAAGGAATTGGGGTTCCTGGGCGCCATGATTGACAGCCACCTAGGGGACATGACGCACTTCGATGACGAGCGTTTCTGGCCAGTGTTCGAGGCGGCCGAGCGCCTTGACGTACCGCTCTACATCCACCCGGGACCACCGGCAGAGTCCGTAGTGAAGGAAAGGTTTGGCGGGAACTACTCGGACGCCATAACGCAAGGACTATCGACAGCAATTTGGGGCTGGCACGAAGACGTCGGACTACACATCCTTAAGCTGTACTCGGCGGGCGTCTTCGAGCGTTTCCCGAAGCTGAAGATCATTATCGGGCACATGGGCGAGATGCTTCCCATGATGATCGACAGGGTGGAGCAATTTTTGCACCTGTTCCAGAAGAGCGACTCGAACTTTAGTGAGGTCTGGGACCGGAACATATGGGTAACATCGAGCGGTATATTTAGCGTGAGGGTCCTAGAAATGCTCCTGAAGGTGACGAAGAAGGATCGCGTTCTGTATAGTATCGACACTCCCTTTAACAGGAGCCTCGAAGGCCGGACCTACATCCAGGAGCTTGCGGACAAGAGCTCGCTATCGAAGGAAGATCTGGATGATTTTGCATTTGGTAACGCAAAAAGGCTGTTCAAACTCGACTTAGCACTTAAAAGGTTCTGAATCAGCCTTTGATTTACTTAAGTGGTGTTGAAGCCGATGGGATATGGCTTCTGGCTGCCGGTACTCGCTAATTTCTTGAAAATCGGTGGAGCATACTGGGTTCTCTGCAAGTTAATGTGATGCCTTATAGGAAAGCCCTTGAGTCTAAATTAGATGGTATCTCAAATAACAATTGACTGAGTTAACAGCACACTTCATTGGAGCATCTATCCAATCGTGCCATTTTACAGCTGCTTAGTATTATGGCTTATTTAGTTGAGCTGAATAGATACCGCCTGGAAATTTAGAAGTTAGAATAGTGTGCTTGACATATTCTGAAGGTTGAAATCAATAGGTACCTAATGGTGAAGGTCATGATTGAAGAATTGACATCCTTTTGCGTGTCATTTTACCTTAGCGGCTGTTTGCGGCTGACCGCGGCTGAGATGCACGCTTAGATAAGATAAAATGGCCTGATAAGATAACGAATTTTCGAGGAAGATCACCCGAAATTTCCTAGATGCTTCAGTTGATCCCTCCTAATACATTGCATGCGCCGGCGAATTGGATCATGGCGCCGGAAACGAAGACATCAAAGAAAGATCCCCGTGCCTGGGATGCTCTGACGCCGCCTTTGGCAGAATGGATACTCGACGCCGTCTCGAGTATGGGCTTCGCCCGCGCCACTCCTGTCCAGGCCAGCGTATGGCCTCTTTTTGGAGGGGGAAATAAAGACGTGGTCGTAGAAGTATGCGAAAGGCTTTCAACCCTCTACCCTATAGCTGTGTTCGTACTAACAAATAGTAGGCAGTAACAGGAAGCGGAAAAACTCTTTCCTTCCTTATACCACTCGTCCATAGAATTCTGCGACAAGAAGAACCTACGAAACGGCATCATGTAGCCGCAATCGTTGTCGCGCCCACGAAAGAGCTTGCCGGCCAGATACACGGCGCTCTGGCCTCGCTTGTCGCTTTCCACCCCGAGTCCGCCGAGCTGCTCCCGTACCTCACGGGCGAGGAGAAGCGACCGGACACGAGCTCACCCGTCGTCGTTCCGCAGCTCCTCTCCGGAGGCAGCACTACCACGACTGCTCAAGATCTCAGCTTCTTCCTCCGCGCATCTCCCAACGTCATAATATCTACGCCCGGCCGGCTCGTCGAACTTCTTTCGTCTCCACACGTGCATTGCCCGCAATCCTCCTTCGAGGCTCTCATTCTGGACGAGGCCGACAGGCTTCTCGATCTAGGTTTCAAACCCGACCTGCAAAAGATCCTTTCGAGGTTGCCCAAGCAGAGAAGGACCGGGCTCTTCAGTGCCAGCGTCAGCGAGGCGGTGGGCGAGATTATAAGGGTGGGACTGCGGAATCCCGTCAAGGTCGCGGTCAAAGTAAAGAGCTTGAAGACGGGAGGAATCATAGAAGAGAGGAGAACGCCTGCGAGTCTGCAGATGAGCTATCTAACCATACCGGCTAGCCACAAGCTACCGAGCCTCACCCAGCTGCTGGAAAAACTAGACCCCAGACCGCAAAAGAGCATCGTCTTCCTCTCCACATGCGCCGCCGTCGACTACTTCGCCCACATCCTACCTATTCTCCTCCCGGAAGGGTTTGACCTGGTGCCGCTGCACGGCAAGTACGATGCTAAAGTCAGAGAGAAGAACTTTGCCAAATTCCTCAACGCGGCGCAGCCCTCCGTCCTCCTCACCACCGACGTGGCGGCGCGGGGTCTCGACTTCCCCCAAGTCGACCTCGTCGTCCAGATCGACCCGCCGTCGGACCCGAAGTCGTTTTTGCACCGGTGCGGCCGCGCGGGCCGCGCCGGGCGCCGCGGGCTCAGCGTCATCTTCCTGCAGCCCGCGGAGGAGGACTACGTCCCGTTCCTCGACGTGCGGAAGACGCCCATCACGCCGCTGGCGCGCCCGGCGGTCTCCATCGCCGACGTGGAGGCCAGCGCGGCCGCCGAGAAGATGCGCGACGCCGTGCGCCTGGACCGCGCGCTGCACGACAAGGCGCAGAAGGCGTTCGTCAGCTGGGTGCGCAGCTACAGCAAGCACACGGCCAGCTCCATCTTCCGCGTCGCGGACCTCGACTGGGCGGACCTCGGGCAGGCCTGGGGCCTGCTGCGGCTGCCCAAGATGCCCGAGCTGAAGCGCTTCACCGGCGACCGGTTCCTCGGCGTGCAGGTGGACTGGGACGCGTACGCGTACGCGAAGAAGGACCGCGAGAAGCAGCGCCTCGCCGCGCTGCGGGCGTACCGAGAGGAACAGAAGGACGGGGCGACGGCGACGGCGACGGCGGCGGCATCGGAAGAGCACAAGGCGAAGCGCAAGCGCAACGCCGAGGCCTGGAGCGAGAAGCACGAGAAGGAGGACGTGCGGGCGCAGCGCCGCGACAAGAAGAAGCGGAAGCGCGAGGCGGAGCGGCGGCAGGGATTGTCGGATCAGGAGATGGCTAAGCAGATGGATCTCGAGCGCCTGCTTTTGGAGGTCAGGAGGAAGAACCAGGAGAAGTACGCTGCTGCTGCTGCCACCGCCGAGAAGGATGGGGCTGGGGAGGATGAGTTCGAGGGCTTTGACTAGCAACGGAGGGAGTGTTGGGAGGCGGAGTTGATACCCATCTATGATATGCTGAGAGTGAAGGTGAGAACTTGATGTTTAGCATTACTACAATATCATTTCACATTATGAGGGGAAGCATAGGTTAACTGCTGATCTCCGAATAACTCTTGAAGCGGTCATTCATTTGTTTCAATGTCCTGATGGTTAAATCAAGAGTTGCACGCCTCGGTTCACGAAATATTTATCAGTGTGAAAGGCAACGCGCATTTCATTATTACACTATGAAGCCATAGAAGAAACCATCTGCGGGTATGAAGCTATCGAACATGAACAAGACCAAAGCGAACGATTTTGGGTATCCGTAACGGGTATCGTAGTGGTATCCGCCCTCCACGTAGCCGACCAATTTCCTTCCTCACCTTCCATTATCCCTTTGCCACTATTCCTCCACCCCTTTCAAGTGTGAATATTAACCACCAAGACGCGCATATCCGCTCAGTCAAAGCCATAGCCATTGCTGATAGGTTCACGACTGGAATCAACGTAGAAACACAAATTGTGAAGGCCGTTTGGAACACGAAACGTCATGACCAAAACATGTCCGAATCTAGAACCTAAATGTTCTCAATGATATGGGCATTAATCGCCTGGCTGAAACCGTTGTCGTCGTGGGAGCTGCTCGACTCTCCAGTCTCGAATGCCTTGGGCAAAGCCTCGTTGATTCCGGGCATCGTCTGGTTGATCGCGGGCAAGAAGATGACCTTGGCGTTGGAGGACTTAGCCATAGCCTGCATGGCCTCCAGGTATCGAATCTGCATGGCGGGGGCAGACGACAGGATGTCAGCAGCTTGGCGCATCAGCTTGGCGCTCTCGACTTCGGCCTTGGCGGCGATGATCTTGCTCTCTCCGATACGCTTGCTCTGTGCGGCCATAGAAAGCGATCCCTGCAGCTCTTGGCTGAAGACGATGTCCTTGATCAACATGGATTCGACCTGCACGCCCCAGCCGCCGGCGACGTCCTCGATAATCTCACCGATGCTGGCTGCGATCTCCTCGCGACGCTCGATGACATCCTGCAAGACACGCGCGCCTACGACGTGACGCAGAGTGGTCTGGGTGCGCTCGATTAGAGCCTGTCGCACGTTGGCGATGCCGAAGGCGGCCTTGTGGGGCGAGGTGATGTGGTAGTAGATGACCGAAGTGAGGTCAACAGTGACATTGTCCTTGGTCATGCAAACTTGTCTAGGGACCTCTGAAGTTGGCGCATGATTAGTAACTATTTTAACAAGCTGCTATTTAATTAGATAAAAATAAGTTTTACATACCGACAATCTGGATCTTAACGTCCACTTGGATGATTTTCTCGCTGAGAGGGTTGATCTTAACAAGACCGGGGTCGACAGCCTTGTAGAACTTGCCAAACTTGGTGACCAAGCCAACATTGCCCTGGTGGACTTGCTTGTAAGGATTAGGGCAGCAGATCACGCATGGAATCGCACCAAGAGTGCCCATGCAGGAGCCGATAGCGTTGACTGTGCGCGGACGAAATTAGTATTCCTATTCTTAAACCTGTAGAGAGAAGTAAACATACTCATGCTTCCATACCAGCCCTTGGGGTTGGCATCATTGCCGACGATGGAAGCATAGCTAGCCTGCAGGTCCTCTGCCTTGGGACGCTCGACGGTCATGCCAACCTGGGATCGGAAACCGGCAGGGCCAGCACTGGATCCGTTGGTGTAGTCGACAGCCTTGTTCTTCGGAGCGTCAGACATGATGATGGGAATTCCGGAGTAGTATTGCTCGCCGGGAAGATGTGTTGAAGGCAGGGTTGAGTGGATATGTAAGGAAGATGTAGATGTATCACGATTGATCGACGCTACCAACTTATCGGATACGAATAGTGGCGAATGTTGAAGAGGAAAAGGTGAAACGCGACAACGACAGGTGGAGAAATTATCAAAGGTTAGACTGATTTACGGTGTAGTAATCAGTGCGATTATTCAATTGTCGATTGTCGGGGTGATATGATGTCACGTAAATATGGAATATGGCATATGGCAGTCAGGAGTTAATCTTTGCGACGTGGTGCGGGAAGGTGAGGTAGAGCTGAGACAATCGTTGGCCGGGGTACGGGGGGTAGGAGGTACCTTAGGTACCTAGCTGAAGCGGAAGCTGGGGACTGGGGAACTAGCGAATGCGAATCGAATGGCAGGGTTACACGGCTGCGATTGCTAATTCGTACGCGTGGGAAAAGCTGGGGAAATGACGGTCAATAACGAGGGAAAGCGAGCAGCAGGACATTTTATAACTTTTCTTCTTTGTAATAGAACAGCTCCAGCCACTACTATCATTTTTCTACATACACAGCAAGGAGACCTTGTCCTTTTACCGGTCAGCAGTTCGACATCCTCTAGCATCGTAAGATCGGCTGAGGCAATGCTATATCCACGTTTCTCGGCGGGGTAATCCTACATGTCGGGTTGTCTGTCTGTCTGTATGCCTAGACTAACTAGACTGAGAGCAATAAAATAGCACATCCCAAGACCATCTATACGTGCCGTGTTCCGTCTGGTGGAGGGCCGCCGATCCATCTGAGAGGTTCACACATCTTGAAGACCTACGTTTAGTTTAGTTTACCTACCTAATTTAGTGCATTGCATTTTAAGCCAGGCCGTTCGCTGGCCGTTCGCTGGCCCTAGTACAATACGGCAACGGATGCATCATCTATCTAGCCTGCCATGCCCGCCACTCACAGCCATTCACACCTATCTATTACTCCTATATGATTCATCTTCGCCCAGTCTTTATCTCAGTAGATGTACAAAAGATAGTATTGATATTCTTCAGTACCATACGCCAAACCAAAAACTTTGGTCAAAGCAATGATGTCAAATCTGCCGGCTGTGTTATGGCCCGGTAGCAAACGTGACCAGCACAGCCTCAATACGAGCTCAGATCTCTGCGTGTGTGACGCCCGACTACAATGGCAAACACAATTCAGTCAGCTATCGGAATTTCTCGAAGCGAGATTCCTAATCTGGTCCTTCAAGGGTTTTTTTTTTATTTTTTTGAAATTTATCTGCATTTCGTCACGCAAGTACTCAATGCTAATGGATGCGCAGACCCCTTCCTTGAGATTCTAAGGGTCAGGTGACTCAACATACTAGTGGCTATGCGTCCAATTGTTCTAGGATTCTAGAATTCTTCCTATTCCAGTATGACGTCGAGTTGAGCAGACGCGATATCAAAGACCGCCGCATCGGGTCATTCATGAAATATGGAATGTTGTCACCATATTACTAGCCTAGGATCTTCATTACTGCCCAAAGCTAAAGGCTTGAAGCTATTGAAGACGCTGTTGGTTGTTGATACGATGATCTCCACAAGGTCATCATTGTTATTTGTGGCCATGCCCCAGGTACCTAGACTTCGCCACGATCTAGCTCATTGACCCGTCAACTACCCTCGCTTGCCTTGGTAGCCCGGTGCATCAATTCAGCCTTGCATCAAGAAGTTTCGCTTAAGTCTCAGTCAAGGGCCAATTCTAGTAAGAATGTCCGAGACATTGATGAACTAGGGAACTAAGAGATTAACTGTTCTACTTGGCAAGCCTAGACTTATGTAAAGTAACTTATGTAATGACATCTAGTCCGCCTGAATGTGAAGTATACTAAGCAAGTGTTGTATTTCCAATGGGCTTGAAGCTAAACATAGGGACTGGCGGTTGCAAGCTCAACAGACACAAACATACAGAGCATACCAATAGTTGACCTACCTAGGAGATAAATACTCGTTTTACATAGAATTAATTCACATAATAACACTTATCCTAACTTATACCTTAGTCTTATCTACCTCAATGCAGCCCTTATTTCCTTCATACAGGTACCTGGTGGATATATAAGTTTATTTGTGTCCAAGTGTCTAAGGAGGTAGTTAGCAACTCCTTTACCCGCCTTTAGTTTTCTGCGCTTATTTTTCTTTAAACTCTTCAGCTATATATATCCTTGTAAGGTTTGATGGTGAGGCTTATCTTCATATATGATGGCCACACTTGCTAGGTTCTAGTTATCATCTAGCACTTTCTCACAGAATTCTAAACTTCTATGAGTTCCTATGTGTTTCGGCTTCCTGATTCATTCTTTCCGCGACTGATTCAGGCTATATATACTATTGTTCTCGAATCCTGCATAATTACTTTATTCTAGATGATGAAAGGTGACACCAGACGCGTCGAGTTCATGATGAGCTGCTTAGCGGTCAAGCTTAGAGCTGTATATAAGAGGTAGCCTAGACGGACAGGTTTGGTAATTCGTCAGTCAAACTACAAATCTAATATCAGACACATAAGCTACAATATTTCTTGTATGTAAGCAAGGATTATGAAGTTCCAAGGGCCTTACGGATCCCAAACTCTAACATGTATTAGAGATTTTCCAAAGCCAAGAAACGCACGAAGACAAGACAGATCCATTCTGCAATAAGACTTTATTCTAAGCAAGAAGGATTCAAGTACGAAAAGAAGACGGAGAATATTCGAACTATAAATTCGATCCCTTGAGAACATAGTACTTTCAACATGAACACAGGACTAACTACTCGTCAATTACGCGTACTTGAAGGTGGATATACTTAAACACTGAAAGCTCCTGATCCGATAATATTGTATTAACAAATCGATAGACTATCAAAAGAGACTTCCCAGATTCCTCTTTCGTGGCTTTCATCCTGGGTCTGGAGGCGGAAATCCACGTCTCAATAGCAGCGAGGGTGTCATTCCACACGGCTTTCTTAACAATGAAATACCAACGTCGATAAGAGACATCCCGAACCTTAGAGATATGATCGATAGCCATTTATGGGGACAACCTGTCCCTTCCTGTTTCAGCTCCTGGGCGGCAGATATCGGTGTCGCGCTTGTATATTCATACCAGTCTAGTATTGCGATTCTCGATACTAGTCTGCTAGAGTCTCATGTAAAGATATACCACGTGTTGAGTCTTTACGACGCTGGCCTTGCCAGTGGTACTTACGACGATGAGTATTTGGTGTACGGGCCGATTAGAGGACAGGCATATCATTGTGTGAGATACGCAGCTATACTGCGTAGGCTGTATCCTTCGATTCCTTCATCTCGTCATGACTACGTATCTCGACTTATCCTTAACGCAGCTGAGATTGCACCTTTGTTCAGACGAAGAGATGACAGACGACCTGACGTAATTATAGCACTCATAGCTTATTTTACAGGTTACCATATCCAGGAACGTTACGGGGATATCGATCTTTTCGTCCATCAAATAGCCCGGTTGTTCCCCGCACAGCTTGCAATGCTTGAACTACCTGTATCCTCGAGAATAGGCTTAGTTAACCCAAGCACCTACGTAACAGGGTATCCACAGCTCGCCTGGGCGGTGCGTGCACTGGTAGCGCTCGAAGATTATGTGAGGAGCCAGAGAAGACCGATCTCTTGGGTTGTATAGTGACAACATGGCAAAAACAGAAGTTCTGTTTCAGTAGCTGGCAGTCTAGTTTACACTTCATGTGCAATTGTCGTATAATTGGACGGCAATTCACAATATACAGTTCCGACCTGTAGTCACAAATTGGTATTCGCAATAAATCCCCATCACAATTCCCCAACAGACCAAGTGATTCTTATAAATGTAATATAAAGCCCCTGCGCCAACGTTCTCAATATTAATTTACGCCAGCTATAGCTAGGGCTCCTTCTGGGTGGAATCACAGGGACTGCTGCCATAACCAGCTGAGGACTATTACCAGGTACATACCTACCAGGTACCTGATAAGTTAAAGGGTGATTTTTTTTGTAGTACGATTATAGTCCGCCGATGTAAAGGCAGAGAGTCACTTATCTCTGTGTCCGTATCTATGAGCACGCATGAGCCAATACTGAAGCTGCAGGGCCTAGCAGGGACAGCTAATAGATAATATCCTCATAGGCACAGCAGCCGCATAGAAGAGTGCTTTCTGCTGGCGTATCGGCTTGGGTTCGAAGTTGACGTCTTCAACTGTAAAGTGATAACGTGCTATAGAAGTCAGTACTGTCTACGGTGTGTATAATGTCGCGCAGTATACATACCACACTCGTCCCTAAATGTTTGAAATGTTTCAGCATTCCGGACAACGCCCGCTATGATGACGCGTAGTCTCGGTCTCATGTCGAAGAGACTCTGAAGCGTTGACACCAAGGCTGATATAGCTACTTTGTCGTATGTCTAGAGGCAGATTCATTGAGTTTTCTTCTTACCCCTTTTCAAATTCGAGCAATGAGAACTTACAATGTCGGCGCCAATCACCACATCATACGGGTGAGTCGCACAATCATCTTCAACCCAGGTCCCTCTGAGATCGTGGCCCCATCTTAGTGTTTCTGTGCGCACCCGTTGCTGATCTTCGAGGTTATTCAATGAGAGATTCTCCTTCAGTGACTCGATCACTCCTCCATCGCCATCCGTAGTAGTGACATATTCTGCCTGCAGGTGTTTCGCCAAGAGAATGGAGAGAAATCCGGTACCGGCGCCAAGCTCGAAGACATTCTTGCCGCGGACAAGGCGTGATCCATCCCTAGTGAGTAGGTAAGACCCGAGATGAAGAGAGGCCTCCCAAGTCCGAAATCCTGTGGTTCGCGATCCCGATATCAAGTGGCGCCGCTCGAGCAAAGTTATCGTGGGATCTGGCGCGTTTTCATAGCTATCACGCAAGTCTGCCGCCTCTGGTATGCAAGTGAACGTCACATACGCTTTCTCCAGAGCTGCGTCGAATTCCGACGGCACTCCCCTGCTCATAAAAGAGGTCAGGCACGTCATAATCTCATCCGAAATTTCCTGGGAATTGTCAGATAGGCAAGGGGTCATTGGGGGTTTAGAAACTCGCATCTTCGTCTGGATCTTCAATTGCCTTCTCAATCTTATCGACGAGCTTCTTCAGGACGCGCATCTGATATCTCTCAGGTGGGATTCTCGAATTCCGAGTTGGGTCGAACAAATTCTTGTACAACCATATCTGCACGTCTGCACCTTTGAGAAACTTAGAGGGAGGCCAAGCTAGGAAATCGGGCTCAAATAGCTGCAGATATTGTCGTCGCAGCAGGAGTAATTGAGGATCTATGTCAGACATTGTATAGTTTGTGATTGTAGTTGGTAGAAATCGAGATGACGCTAATTCATAAGAAGCGCATAAGTATGGGTCTCGATTGCCTTACATAATATTATGGCATTTGGCGACTACAATCAAGTCTTCATAGTCTTCGTGAATTATCTCGAAGATTTGTTTTGTTATTTTGTAAACCTGATTACCTCCTTACATCTCAACCCCTCAAACCATTTATTGCCATTGATTCATATGGGTTCCTGGCAACTTAAGCTAAAATCATAGACTCGTATCTACCGGTCTGTCTAGTGTGTTCACATGAGTTGATAGTTGGGAAGATGCAAACGAATATGAGCTAAGTTATGAGGACTCCGTTTGAACTCCACCTAGAAAAAACGCATCCCTTATATGCTTTCTTCTGTTCTGGTTAAATGGTGAGGTCCTGAAGTCGACATTCGTCGATCACGAGAAGGAAAGAAATATAATCAGTCCAGCAGTTGAAATAATTCAATGGGGATCCTAGTGTATACCTCGTATCAATACAATATGATACCGTCTTACTCCGGCTAGGTAATATGTTTATAATAACTTGCAGCACCATGTATGACAAGGGGAGTTTATCTACGATGTCTAAACTTGGCGTTTTATACAATTTTATAATAAACCCTTTCACAGACCATCCTGGGCGGGATACAGTCTCCATTCGTCTAGTGGTTAGGATACCTGCTTGTCATCAGATTAAGTCCTATGATAAGATCGAATCCGCAGGTGGCCGGGGTTCAATTCCCCGATCGAGAGAACACGAATCAATCATTTTTTTTTGTTAATATCGTATGCCCTAGGATTATACTGCCTTGAGCATATGCCAATACTATCCTAGGTTGTCGTTCAAGCTAGTGAACTTTTAGTCGCAGGTCAGTCTATGGCATCTATGCATCTATAAAGGGTAACCTAGGTGAAGTTGTTAACCAAAGTTAAGGGAAGTGCGATATTATTCGTTTATCAAAGCATGATTGCAATTGTCTTTTACGGTTGATAGATTTATTGAATGGAAATCAAATCAATTCCTTTCCTGGTTCAATCTACGAGATTGTTAACGGAGACGTTGCAAGAGAAACTCTGCAAAACTACGCCGCCCCCTGCTGAAAATCCTTTGATGAGGATATATAAGAGTGTCGTTCATTAATATCTAATGCTCTGAGTGGACTTTATATCACCCTAGGGGCGTTGGTGATATCTTCATAAAACCAAGTTTATGTTGTTAACACTACTAGGATGGAGTTACTGTTGTGGCAGACCCATGACACCCAGCTGTGATGATAAACTCTTACAGGTAGGTTGGTGTTCACGGATGTTCCATTCGGGCAAGGCTTCGAAATGATATGTCACATCAAGCAACCATTTTCGTACTTGGTTCTCCAATAAGTCGCACTCCACCATTGCCAAAAATGTCCAGGCTTTTCAGCCTGCATGCGGTGTCACCACTCATGCCACCGGCAATGGGGTTAGCTTCAGTAGCTACGAGCGATTCGTTCGGAGGAAGGTATTCCGAGCAGCAACGTCGACGTGATCATATGACGACGAAAACACGCCAAGTTGGACTTTCTGGCTTGCGCTCAACCGCAACATTCAGACCAGTCGAATTATACTAAATAGCTGTATTGGATATAAATCGAATTATTACAGCGCCGGCTACTCTGCAGGAGGTTGTATTAGTCGCGGTCGCAGTCGCAGTTTGCCATGGCCCCGACGACTCGGCCGGTGGGCAACATAGCCCTCATTGTCACCATAATCGCCGCGTCAGCACCGGTCCTATACCGACTCGCATCGCCATATATAGCATCGCTCTCGCCGTCCATCGCTCAGACCTTCACTCCGCGAGTGGAGCACGCCTCATCATCATTTAGCTGTGTCCCGCACACCTACACGACGGAGATCGTGTCGCTGGACCCGCTGCTCATCTACATCGACTCGTTCCTTTCCCCAACGGAGATCACCGCGCTCCTCGCGGCCGGCGAGCCCGCCTTCGCGCCGTCGCGCGTGTACAAGAGCGGGCGGAACCAGGACACGGCGGACCGCACGTCGTCATCGGCCGGCCTACCGCGCGAGGACCCCGCGGTACAATGCGTGCTAGAGCGCGCCGAGACCTTCCTCGGCACCCTGCTCGACCCCGCGCGCGACGACATCGGGCCCCCGCAGCTCGTGCGCTACGCCGCGGGCCAGCGCTTCAACCGCCACCGCGACTGGTACGAGCGGCCGCAGCCGGCGCGCAACGGCATGCTCGGCCGCGGCCGCACCTGGAACCGCGTCGCGAGCTTCTTCGCCGTCTTGCAGGACCGGTGCGCCGGCGGTGAGACTTGGTTCCCCCTCGTGAACGCGACGGCGGCGCCCGCGAAGGCGGACGCGCCGGACGGGGCGAGACGCCGGCTCTGGAGGACGCACGAGGACGGCGGCTTGGCATTTCGGCCCGTGGCCGGAAACGCGCTGTTTTGGGTCAACCTGTTTGCGAACGGGACGGGGGACGAACGTACGGTGCACGCGGGCCTGCCGCTGGAAGACGGCTTGAAGACGGCGATGAATATCTGGCCGCGGAAGTTTTATGCGTGAGGGAAGAGTCGGCGCAGTTGATGACAACCTATTTCGCGTTTCTAATTCACCCAGACTACATCTCGCGGTTTGCTAATAATGTCATAGCTGGCATCGTAGTCCTAAAAGGAGTCGTTCTACATTGATATCATGTCTACGACTAGACTAAGCAGCTATATCGGTCGCCTACTGTTCACCTTGCCTCTTTTGCTTTTATGTATCAGGGACAGACGGTGTATTTTGACCTTGAGCATCAAATTTTGAGATGTGTCGTAGCACAAACCCACAAATTCGCTTATCGCTTAAATGATGGCGACGATCGAACAACGGTAGGGCGGACCGGACACGTTATGCAAGTTTGAGAGGTAGTATTTGTACGACCCTGACCTTCGCAGCTTAGCCAAAAGTGTACTTTTAAAGCCGTCGGCGACTTCGGAAATAAGGGGGCGAACCCACGCCCTGGTGAGCCCCTTAACATGAATCACACTTGGCCAATAACATAAATATTTGAGCTTCAAATGAGAACATTTGTTCAGATAAAATTAGAGCGAACCATAGATGGTTAAAAGCAATAGAATTCAGGTGGCGGTACCCGAAATTGTTACCGACACGGTTCTCAACGAACAGCTGATTTCTCTCGATGCGGATGAATTCTCCGAATTCGGTTTCCTCATGCAGGAGCACTGCACCCCACGAACATATTGCCTTTGACGTGTTCTGTAACACCCGAGGCATCATACGGGATTTGCGTTGGCGTAAAAATAACTTCCTCGTCGTCTGGATGGGTCTTGGGAAATAGTAAGGCGAAACAACATGTCTACCTTCGGAGAGAGCTAATTGTTAGGGGGTAGATATACAAAGGTTGAGACAGTAATTTCAATGGGAGTTGTTCGCCAGCAATGCGCCAGCTAGTGCCCTCAGCTTATCTTCTCACTTCTCGGCTGTTCAAAGAAGCTGTAAGCCACCACAAGATCCCCCCCAATCATTGCGATAGATAATGCTTTCGGCCACTAATCATCTTATCGTGTTGCCGTAGCACAAAACCGGGCTTTGCTCTCTGATCTCGCCGATCTCGTCCTTTCCATTTCTCCTTCTCAAGTATTATGGCGGCGTAGGGCGGCTGCAAGGTCCACACGTCCCGTAGATAACCTCCACGTTTGCTCCATCGGTGTAGACAGCGTGGTACGCATCCGGACAAGGGCCGATGCACTTGTCTTGCACTACGCGGTTGCATGTTGAACAGAGCGTTCGCTCCCAATCGCACATCTTCCTGAAAGAAATATCTGTCAGGACCTACTAATGCCGTCTCATACATATTGAAACGCCCGTTTGGTACATACCTAAGGTTTAAGGCGAAAGGGTTTCCAAAGGTCATCTATTAAGGGGTGCTAGTTCTTTTATCAATTTAAGATGCGAGTTTAGGTGTTCGTCTAGCTACAACCTGCCGCCACCCATCTTATACACTCCCACACCGGCCAGGTAGCTTCTAGGAGGGACGCATAATATCGTGTTTACACCCAACACACCATTGTCTAAACCAACCAGAGTTGAATCAGTCGAGTACAGAGGTTACATTAGAGATCTCTATACTCCGAGACTGTATTTTGCGTATCTGGTATCGTATATCATACAGGGCACGTGCTAAAAGGTATGGAAAGGCTGGGGGCCGCGTGAAGCAAGAAGGAGAAATTGCTGTCGACTAGGAGAGATCTGCTATCTATTGCATATGGTTGCGTGATACTCCATCCCCTTAAACTGATAAAAGGTCGCACTCGAGTCTAATGATGGTAATCTATTGCCTTACGCCTAGAAATAGGATGTCACAAATAGATACAGCATAAGAGGCCAAGGGTCGGACATGTGTCGCTCAATATGAATGGAGTACGGGAACCATTCATAACGTGACTCGAATCCGTATCAATCTTTCTCCATGTAAGTAGTCAGCGCAGGAATGTGGTGATCCAAGAAACCAGAAACTTGGGTCCACGAATAACGATCCAAATGATATGGGATCTCTCACGTAGCATTGCCACCGAGACGGACCACTCAGCTGAATAGTTCAGTAGGTTATCCAGTTAACACAGCCCACGGTCTGGGTTAGGAGAATCAATAGAAGCCTAGTTGGGCCGTCCTTAAGTCGTACCGCAGAGTATGGTAAAACCGATGATTGCCATCCAACCAGAAGGAATCTACGAGAAATACCGAGACGATGGGAACAATAACGCTAGGGTCGTTGTGTAACGTTTGAAAATGCAGACTTCCGTGGAACATAGTACTATTATTGAAAATTACAGAAAACTCACTACATCTGGATTTGTGAAATGATGGTGTCACACAGGCTGCCTCACACTTCATGGGCCGAGCTCCACGTGAGTTTCTGGTTGACCTTCGGCCTGTTTCCCAGGGATTGCCGCTGTTAGACGGGTTCGTTGCTACTCTATGCAGGCTACAGCGAGACCTCGAGCAGTGTTACTCTATTCTACCACCCTTATATCTTACCATTTGGGAATCTAGGACTTAGGTGTGATTTACGGTATTTACAAACGGTCGCGACCAATGGCTCTATCGGAGTTCACGATGTGATTCCACTTCGGCATCCTGTAATTTCTTAGATTCCCTGCTTACGCCGAAGCCAAGCTACCGTCGGAAGTTTGAGGTGCTTGATAGCCATCACTGTTCGAGACCACATACCTCCATCTCGGCATTGCGAAAGGGGACATCTAGACGTTTTTTTATCTCGCTTCTTAAATCAAGGTAGACTCGCCAGCGGTAAATATGGAGCGATAAATATGGAAGTGGAATGGCTTACTACTTTCGAGCCATCCTAATTCTTACAAGACATCATAGCTAACAATATTGGTAGTTGGTTGGAGCAAGTGGGATGAGACACGGCTTGGGATACTTAACAGTGTGACCATCGTCAGGGAAGGATGGAAACAGAACAGTGACGAACCAATTGGAACTGACTCGCTCAAGATCCCTGGCCCTCACGGTATTGACTCGAGCAACCATTCCATGACGCGGTAGCAAGGGTTGAGCAAGGAGGCTGTGGCAGATGTGACAGGTGTCTTAAATTATGCATTATCCACTGTGATCCGAGCCTTGTTCCTACTGACTGGAATACACTCGGTAGGAAAGCAAGCGAGGGGATATAGGCATCATTCCATTAAGGGCAGGGTCATGTTTTCATATTGGAGTGGCTAGGCCCGTCAAGTTGACGTAGAACAAAGCTTACAAATTGTCTTGCTCTAACCAACCTCCACTCAACTGCTTGCCTTATGTATTGATCTACTAACGTATATGTAATCTTGGAAGAGTACTATTATACTATCAAGAAATTGCTAGCAAATGTGGTCTACATATGATACAGCGTCCTAGCTGCGTATCTCGCACTTTCGACAAATAAATGGAACAATTTCACTTAAGATCTGTAGAGCCCTTTCCTCAACAATGAATAATTACGTATGTTCCATACGAAGGACGCATTTATTCGGAAATATTTCGGTTTGTATCCTTTCTTGAACATGGGTTAGTCCGGGTTTGACTAAGCAGATGAAAATGGTTAAAACTGATTGGTGAGCTCCCCCCCAATTTTACGAAAACATTATAAGCTTGCCAAGGCGGTAGAAATTTCAACCGTCCCTGCGAGCACTTTATTCAGTCTTCGTGGCTCAGTTGGTCAGAGCGTTGGTCTCATAGCAATATGACTCAATCATTAGATTGGGATATCCAAAGGTCGTGAGTTCGAGCCTCACCGAGGACATTCCTTTTTTTTTTTTTTTCTTCATTTCTATGTACCCTATCGTTTTGCCAAGGCGGGGGGGGGGGGGGGGGGGGGGGGGGGGGCGGCGGGC
>MU399494.1:143309-156535 GCA_022578845.1 Hypoxylon cercidicola | reverse complement strand
CTGGGGTTATCCAACGGTGGTGTTGACGACCCCACCCGCGGTCATTCGTTTTTTTTTTTTTTTTTACATTTGATTGGCCCCTATTGTTTTTCAAACCCCCCCCCCCCCCCCCCCCCCGCCGCCCCCCTTAAAAGCAAGATTATTGACTCTCATTTTGGGAATTTTTATTCGCAGCAATTTTGCAGGAAGTCATACCATGGTCGCACTGATGAACTTTCACTCTATTCTATGACACACGACTTTTACTTCACATCATAACCTGTCTTGCGACCCACGCTACCTAGCTTGGACGATGACCTGCACATCCGAAACCGTGGCGCGGGCCATCTTCTTGAGCAGCGTTCTCTCGTCTGCTTCGCGAAATCTTTCCCAGCCATCTAGTCCTTCTTTCGCCTGGATACTCAACGTCTCATAGCCTTGCTTGATCACGTCCGCCACCTCCGTGCTGGTGAGGTTTCGTTTCGAACCGCCCGAGTCAAGCATCGTCTTATAGTGCGCGCTTACACTAATCAGCGTGCCTATTGAATTGGACGGACGGCTTGATAGGTTGTAGGTATCGCGGAATTTTACTAATGTCTCACCGCTTTCTACAACTTTATAGAATAGATCGTCGTATGCGGCTGGGGTAGGGAGGAATGCTTCCCCGGCCGAGAGGGATAGCGCCAAGAGATTCACAACAAGGTCCAAGAGCGAATCGAAGTGTGATAAAGTCTTGAAGTCCGACGCGTAAGTTGTGAGGAAGCGGATGAGGGCCAAAAGTGAGCGAAACAGCTCGGACCAATGGTATTGCAACCGCGTACGCGACCGCGAGAGATACGAGATGATGCGCAGCATGATGCCGACACATAGAGTGTACAGGCTGATATCTAATCTGCGACGTAGATTGTGGTTGATGCCATCAATCATAGTATCCAAGACACTTGTCGCTAGAATGCGGTCTCCCCGAGCCACAGGCAGGAATGGCTGCCGTTGACGGCAGAGTCGAACGGCAACTTTACTCTCGTCACTGCATATCCGCTTGCATAAGAGTTGGTCTTCGATCAGTAACCGGAAAACCATCAAGCTGAGGTGTGCATAGTTGGTGGCACGGGCGGAGAGGAATGCATGTTGGAGGAGGTAAGAAGTCAACGAGAGAAAGCTGGAGATGGGCTGTTCTTCGCCCTTTTCGGCAGGTAGCGTGACGAGGTTGAAGCAAAAGAGCTTGTTAGCATGGCTAAAGTCGTACGTGCCTAGTAGCACGGAAGCATCTTCGCCCGGCCTGGTCATGTCAGCAAATAACCTTAAGATATACGGAAGGGCCACGTACAATTTTGCGAACATCTGCTTGGCTACCTCCGGATCATACGTCGGCTTCTGATTTGCCTTAGAACCAGGGGCAATCGCTCCAAGCCCGATCATGTTCAGAGTGGTAGAGATCGACCAACCTTCAGGTAAGTCTTGTATGATGTTGATGTATTGGCCCCGTAAGTTCCGGCAAGTATATCCAACGCATCGGATGATCTTCTGTATGGCGCCTTCATTGACGAAATCGTTAAGGCGTAGCTGATAGGGATTTTGAAACTCAAACTTGTTGTAGTTTGCCAGTAGACCCAACAAGATGAACGGTTCAAGGACTCTAGTCGACGAGTCAGATTCTTGAATGAACTATACCAAGTTAGTCTCGCTAATCTCGATTTACAACCATGACCCTGAAGCTAACCTTCATCATAGCGGGGAATAGATCCCGCTGTATGAAGTATGTTAAGAGGCTTGTCTGGTACGCGCCCGAGGTGATGGACAACACAACCTCCACAGCTCTCTGCCGTACATCCACTATACCCCTGTTGTTAGCTTTTCTCCGCCTCGTAGCTATAATGTCCACCTACTTGATTGGCCATTGCGAATTATTCCGTCCAAAGCACCTACGAAATCGGTAAATACCGAGTCAACCTGATCCAACCCTGCCAGCACAGCTATAATATCGGAGCTTGGGTTCGTATACTTCTTGCGGAGAATGGCGGAAAAGAAGGTCGTTAGGGTCTACGTAGTTCTTGTTAGAGAGGTTGCTGCTACGAGTTTCAGAGATAGGGTTCATCCTACCTCGAGAGCATGTAAGTGGGCCGGGCCACTACCTTTCTTCAAGCATTCTACGGCTCGAAAGAACAGTTGTTGGGTTTGTAGTTGTAGGTTTAGGACGTCGTCCGGTCCCAGCTTCGCTAGTATTTCCTGCAAGGAAGCTCGCTCTGGTTTCAGGAGGAAGAATTCGCGCCAGAAGCCCTCGGGCTTGTCCCCTTCCGGGTCGTCATCCTAATCGATGTTGGTCAGAGACCCAGCTAGAGTCACTCTTATCAACGAGATACGTGATGCGACATACCTTAGATTCCCATTGTCAGCGTTTGCCCAGTCTCATTACAGGGGAATCCAATGCTCCCGAACCTTAAATAACGCCTCGTATAATTGGACGACCTTGGGTTGGAAGGTTTCAGGTCGGGCCTGCTGGGTTAAGGGAGAGGCTTCCATGACCGACGACGATGCGAATGCGGATGCTGGTGCCGGTGCTGATGCGGATGCTGATGCTGATGCATGGATGGATAACGCATAAACGCAACTCGTATTATACGATGAACATGCTATCACGGGAACGAGGAGGATAGTATAAGGAAGAGTATTAGTATCTATGCCAATCCGACATCTGATACTTGTGCATCTCGAACAATGGGAAATGAGGCATGCGACACACCAATGGACTTGGGCTTCAGCGATTCCGTGTAATTCCAAATTCCCGATGTCGCGTATTGCACTGTGCTTTGACTGGCTTCAGTTGCTGCATGTTACATAACGTAAGGTACGCGTAGGTACCCGGTCTCGGTCCCCACTGTTCATTTTCCATCTTATCTAATCTGAATCGACGGATTAAGTCGTTTCCCGCCAACCATTCACCCGGGATTCCACAAAATGAATTACCATTCCATGGCTTCTGATTGGCTCGGCCAAAGCCGGGCTACAATGGACCTATGTCATACCGTCAGATATCGGCTGTGCTTTCCAAGCAAGTCAGTTGCAATATGCAATTGGTTAATAATTTGGTTAATAATTTGCCATCACCATAAACCACACGAACGTTCAATCCTACAAACCACAAACCACAAACCACAAACCACAAACCACAAACCACAAACCACAAACCACAAACCTATGCCATACTTACGAATTCAATACTATCTTAACAGCGCCTATACTTCCGAGACAACCGGCGTTCTTGTACGTATTTGGGCATTGACTGCCGGCCTCCGGTAGCACGCCACCGTGCTTTGCGCCGTAATGATTGCGCCGCGCATAGCTCTTTCACGAGCTTCGGCCGGGCTATTGGGCCGTGGCCTTACCACAGCTGCTCCAACCACGCGACCATGTGAAGCCCTTCTACGACAATTCTCCAATTACCAGCCGTGGTACGCATCGTCAGACAAGATCCAGACGATACCATCTTACCAACCCTATCCCCTAAACGCAAAGCAGCCGCCTACCCCGCGCAAAGAACCCGTCTCAGAGGCCTCGATCGCAAGCCCGATACCGACAGTTCACGAGACGCGACCTCCTGATCAACAGTCCACTCAGCCAAAGGCCGCTGCGCAGCCCGAGCCGGCCATAGAGCAGACGACACAAAAGCCCAAGCCAACAGCTCCGAAGCGCAAGCTGAGACCGCGCAAGGCTGCCTTGAAGCTCACGCCCTCAGCTGTAGAGCATCTTCGTGGCTTGCTAGACCAACCGGAACCCAAGTTGATCAAAGTGGGTGTGCGCAACAGAGGGTGCAGCGGTCTCTCGTACCACCTAGATTATGTCGACAAGGCCGGACCCTTCGACGAGGAAGTCGAGCAGGACGGGGTCAAGGTGTTGATAGACAGCAAGGCGCTTTTTAGCATAATAGGCAGCGAAATGGACTGGATCGAGGATCAACTGAGCCAGCGCTTCCACTTTAACAATCCAAATATCAGTGAGTCTCCCATATTCCGTCTTACTTGCGTTGACGCTAATGTACATGAAGAGGGAGAATGCGGCTGCGGCGAATCTTTCATGGTGTAATGATAGGCATAGCAAGCGATGACGAATTAGAATGCGATACCAGTAACCTGCATTGGGCGGCGTTTCTCCCATTAGAGCTGGATTCTGCGAACACGGCGAATTGAGTGTACCATATCGACTGCCTTCACTCCGCGGAGGGTTCAAGGAGTGGTTCATATTACTTAGCTGAAGACCTTATTTCATGGCACCGATTAGGATATCTGCTGGTATCCTGACTTATATAGGCCACATATGAATATAAAACGTTAATCAAGCGAGAGTTCTTCGTTTCTCCTCTAATTGCCTCATAGATACCTACTCTTCAAGCTCTTGTGTGGTCAGTAGTTCTCTTCCCTATCGCCTTAACCACCGAACAAGGTCCTCCCACTTCTATGAAATCCTTAAATATTTCAAGTATTATACATAAAAGAATACGTAAAAAGAATTGAGCTGCATGTTAAAAATAGGTGTAGCCTCGGGTTACCTAGCTCACGTCGATAAAGCCACGCATTGTCAATGGATAGGATTTCTAGACCCTCCCACTTTACGATATTCTATAGATGATATTCTACAGACGATATATTACAGATATCCATTGCCATAGTATAGGTGATAGTATCAGGTTTCCATTGGAGATGTTACGTCAGGTGCTATTCTGACCGGTGGCGTCTAGGTAGCATTTCCGCCCAAGCTGTACAAGCCGCAAGGAACCCAACCGGTGTCGTGACACGTGGGCGCAGGAGGAGCCGTGATGTGCATGGAGACAACGGCAGAGCTGCCGCAGTACCGAAGAATAATACCCGGGATCGACGAGCTAGACGATATGTCGGGATTTGCATTGCAGTTCTTGCGGCGCTTGCCACTCAAAGTTTGATTTGACGTTGCCGGCACGTTGTCTGATCTTGGTTGAGATTATTTCAAACCCATGCGCGAAATTATGCCACGTACGACCTACGCGTAGGATCTAGAAAAGGCGGGATTCGACCGACTCTTGCAATAGCGAGAGCTAGAACTTGCCAGGGCAGTACTTTGCGATGGGACGGCGATCAACGACCCCCTTTGGGGTTTATAGCCTTTGCACTTCTTAATCGGTACGATGCGACCAGCGCGAGTCGCGTTTACGAGAGGCACATCTGACAGTCTTTTGTCTTATATCAACTACACGAAGTACCTACAGCATATGTGTGATAAGATTGACCTTAAATAGAAGGGCAGCTGGGTCTGGACCGGCCTCCTTGGTGATAGACAGGACACAGAGCATACCCGAAAGCTTGATATCATTACCGGTATAGCTCAGAGCCCAGCTTCTTGTTTAGTACGATACCGTGGTTCTACGACCTTAGTCCGTGGACGAAAAGAGGTCGACCTCCTTCGAGATCGTCACATGGGAGACGTGATATCACATGGCGACCTATCAGCGAGAACAAGGTTATGAATATCGCCTATATCTGTTGCGACTAATCGACAATCGCCAAATATATCTGTATTTGGGTTGGTGGTATTCTTCGGTGTGAGAAGTCTAGGGACCTAGGGACCGGTGTGAGATTGCCAGCCCGAGAAAATGCAATTTTTTTTGCTCGCCCGAATCTAGACCCTCTTCCGTGCGGATCGTCACTAAGGTTACACGAAACGCTCGTGGGGGGAACTTCTCGATTGCGAGCGGTGAAACCGTCCACCTATTATCGGGCACCTCCGATGACAAATGTTGAGATGCCTTCGCGAACGCATCTCCGTCCATGACAAACTATGGCGAATGCTAGTGTTCGTTGCGCCCTCTGCAATCCATCCGATGCGCAGGATTTGTTAGTTCATGCATACATACACTGGCGAATGGCAGCGCGAGTCGAGCAGCATGGGGAACTCCTTTTCCGGTCGGAGCCTGCGAAACGTAGCATCCTCCGAGGTTGTTTACTACGTTAGCGCAACTTTTGCTCCGGAGGAAATCATCTCGTTGGCGACTTCCCGGCGCTATCATTTTTCGAATCGTTTGCATTGCATGCGTGGTATGCATGAACCGCTGTCAGTGTGGCTCGGTCTGGCTTTGACAGGTTCAGCTCAGCTACACCGTGGTTACAGATCGTCTCGCCCGATGAAAGTAATAGTTTGCAACGCGTGCAACAGAAAGAGTTGATCTCGCTCAGACGTAGAGCTAAGGAACATGCGGCTCTTCGAGAGTATCTGTTTCTAATGGAGGATGTGTGCAGCCGAGTATAAAGGGGGAGTGATTGTTCACTACGAATTCGAGTATCTACGACATCAATACCAACTGCTCTAAAGAAAAACATACTGAGCCTCCATCACCACGATAATATCTCATCTTAAAGCCTCTTCCTCGCCACAATGTCTTCCGCAAACGCACAAGCAGGCAGCGTTCCAACGACGCCTGTTCAGGCAAACGGGGGCAGCTTCGGCCACGCCGCTACCACAACGACTTCTCCACCATCTACGTAAGTCATACTAGGACGCATTGTATGACATTTCTAGTGTTTATTGATTATGGAATGAAGATCTACTGCTCCCGGAGCCGGCAAACTGTCGTATCAAATGCAAGCCTATATCTCTGCGCCTTTAACCATCTCGGAGAAATGTTTTATACCAACCTCGACACTACTTCCAAACCAACCTTCGGGAAAGTAGAGGAACCGAAGTAGAATGGCAGCTAAGACCAAAATCAACACCAGAAGGATAAAGCAGCAGCTCGGTATTTGTCTCAATTCTAGCGGGAAGGTTAGAAAAATAATCAGATCGTGGGGCCAATCAGAGCCGGCATG
The DNA here is from genome assembly GCA_022578845.1 of Hypoxylon cercidicola. NCBI lineage: Eukaryota > Fungi > Ascomycota > Sordariomycetes > Xylariales > Hypoxylaceae > Hypoxylon > Hypoxylon cercidicola. The sequence goes on along the minus strand of MU399494.1, from coordinate 149,726 downwards.
CACTATAAACAGAATGTGGGGAGTATGGCAAAGATCCGATAGGAAACATCATGCAATTGGGCGTTGTCAGGGTCTTATCCCTCGGCTACCCGGGGAGGACCGTAAGCTTGTCGGTAGGGTAGAAGATGAACTCGTGACAGGTATGTATTGCAAAAGGTGTTGCGGATTGTAACGAAATATCCATATGTCTTTGGTACAATAAAAGGAAACGAACTGGGGGAAAGACGGAGAGGGGGAAACTGTGCAATCACGGAAGAAATGGGGGTTTCAGGCTGGTTGTTCTCTCATACGTTTCATGAGATCTCTGGAGTATGTAAAAAGAAACTTGCAAAGATATCTTCCAAAAGAAGACATATTCGATTCTTTAGTGACTGTATACATATCTGCAACTGTTCTCGAATCAAGTGTTAGACGGTCCGTTCTTTGATGTTCGGCCCAGCACTGTTATGATGTGAGAAGATATGCTCAATCATAAGATGGAAAGCGAGATTCATGGCCTGCAAAGTGCTGAGGGCTCTCATATAGATTCATGGGGACATCCTGAGACTCGGTATTATCCTGCTGCATGCCGCCAAGATTCCTGTTTGGTCCTCGACCATAGGAACCCCCGCCTAGAGGGTAGTTTGGCGAAGTTGGATAAGCCGTGTATGGTAGAGATCCTGTTGGCGGCTCTCTAATCGCACGGTGAGAATTATTCAAGTCCCACGTGATAGGATGTTGAGCCTGGCCGGGATAGTCTCGGCTACCAATTTGAGGGGTGATATATGTTTGGAATCCAGTGCCAGGATTGGCTCTTCGATCTCCTCTTTGGGGTGTTGGAGCGCCTGTTGTCCCACCACGAGTATTCACAGAGGGCGCAGCTAGAAGTCCTGCTGTTGCGAAGCCACGTCCTTGGGGTGCACCCATGAACATATCTTGATGGCGTGCATTGATATGGTTTGACGTATCACTTCTACTAGGTAGGCTAAACTGGTCGCCGTCAATACTGTGCCCAGGCTCAGGAGAATTGATAGATTGGTCCATGACTGAATTTGTAAAGTCTCGTGGGTGGCTAGGTCCAGACGTGCCACTAAAGCCAGTAAGGGAGCCATCAGCTGAAGTGCAATTCGGCCTAGGGACAAGGGGAGCGTATGTTGGTGTCCTGTTTTCGAGTGAATTGGTAACAGTATACGGCGTGTCTCGCGAAGCGGTGGCAGATGGTTGCTCATAGTTGATCGGCGTTTGCCAGTTTACGGAGTTGGTTGTTGTAGGAGAGAGCGTCGGCGCAACAGGACCCATGCCAGTGAGTTGGCGTTGAACTCGAAGTGTTGATACCTGTCCTATATTTGCTACGGCCGACTCGCTTGATTCGACTATCCGGCTGAGGTAGTGACGAAGAGCGACCCTATCCGAACCTATTTCTATAATGCGCGACAAGGTCTCTTCGCTGAGGACTCTAGCCCCTATATCGTTATGGTCTAAGAATAATAATGTTAGTAACGTCTAGTGCATTCGTAAGATGTGGTTCTTACATGGGTCAGGAATATCTGAACCCCAGCTTGGGAAGCAGAGCTTGAAGACACATCTCCAATGGTCAGCCTCGGAACGGAAATCAGCGGTCTTCGTGGCCTTGATTTCGTCTCTTTGGGTGCCGTCGAACCCTTTTTCATATTGGATTGGTAACTCTCTGTGGTCACATGAACGTGCGTGACTGCGAAGTTCCACTTCCTCTCGAAAGGGGCGGCAGCAAGTCCAGCAACGCTTGATCTCATGCTTGCTAAGGACATGGGTTCTATAGAAGGTTAGTTAAGAACTCGAAGAATTCTATCTTGAGCATACTTTACTCGATACATAGAAGGAAAACCGCTTGGAGAACAACGGTTCTCTTCTTGACAGACCTTCTCGTATGGGCATGCAAAGCGTGGGTGTCCATTCACCCCGTCTGATGGCGTACTTCCTCCGGGTCGTGAATCATCCCCGTCTTCGTCCCCATCCTCGTCGCCGTAGTTTGAATTGTTCCGTGTTTGCTTACCTCGCCTTTTCCCACATTTCCAACCCGAGTAAGCGTTTCGGCGTTCGCTATCCATTCCTGAAGGCGCACTTGACTGTAGGCTTGTACTCCTTCCTGAGCCATGGCAACACATACCGCCGAGACTATAGCTTAAAACACGTTCCACCCAACTGATAGGCCCATGAATATGACGGTATTTCAGGTCTTGAATTTGCGAGTCACTGAGAGATGATATGAGGGTTTTGAGCGCAGACTGGCGCCCTTTGAATATGGCATGATGGAGTGGCGTCCATCCATTGCCTCGGTCTTTTCCGAGCGTTTCTGCACCCCAATTGAGTAGGAGGGATACTATTGAAGTATTACCAAGGCTGGAAGCAAGGGATAGTGCAGACGATCCAGTATGATTATCCAAAGTTCTCGGGTCAGCTCCATATTGAAGGAGCAGCTCAACAAGTGCGATATCAAATCGTTGAATTGCAAGGTGCAGCGGCGCTGTACCACTGAGGTGGTCCTCGGGATCTGCTCCACGGTGCAAGAGAAGTCGAACGATATCCTTATGTCCCTCTGCAATGGCCCATCCTAGTGCCGTTTGGCCATAGACCTCGTCTCTGATGCGGAAATCAGCCCCCATCAAGACCAAACTATTACAAAGCTCGGCATGTCCCATCTCGCATGCAAGAGACAACGGTGTTCTCCCGGCGTGATCCCTGGCATCATGGTACTGTGAGAAGGTTTCGCAAGCCTTGTTGCTGGGGACGGGAATATCGAAGCAGCATATAATATGAAGTGGTGTGGTGGCTCGACGGCTAAACCGCTTAGGGTTGGGTGATAGGTGATTGTATATGGTGATCCACCCGTCGCGGAAATCAGAAGTAGGCGACATAAAGTCTTGGAGGATATCCTGCGTGGTGGATACTTCCGATACGGTACCAGATAGTCGGAGATGATACATCCAGTAGAATGTTGCGTATTCTAGAAAGGGGTATATAGATGTAGTTGGCTTCTGGTCTTTTTCGAGGGTATCACCGAGGTCTGAGATGGCTGTGCGAAGGTACTCTAAGCACGTGAGAGCCAGTCCTTGGTGACTCGTATCTGGTCTCTCTTGAATTGTAATCATTCGGAGCAAGTGGTCTTTTACCGAGTAGTGAGCAAAACACACAGTGTCATCTACCACTTCGAGTAATCCCCACGTGAGAATTTCAATCCCGGTGATTACGTGACGACTGTTCAGCTCATCTTGCTCTAGAAAGCAAAGCTTCTTCATACCATCACCCTTCTCACTGCATCGTTCACAGACCTGGGAGCATATAAAAGATGTCGTTCCAATTGCATGCTGCACTTCATAGATGGATAATGGTCTCCGGGAGAACATAGCCCATCTGAGCAATGATTGGGCGAGGTAGGCATTCTTCCCCTTCTTCATAATATGGTTCATTGTCCATCCGAATGCCTCAGATAAATCCGAAGGCAGTCGAACCTGACCAATGTCAACTCTAGAGTGGAGATGGCCGAGTTGAGAGACCACCAGCTTCACCCAGAGGAAAACACCATTGGCTCTGCTGACAATCTCCTTCGCAAGGAAATCTCGATATGCCACGTCGTTAGTCATTAGCCTGGAATGACAGTACCTCGTGATGTCAATCGTGTTGTTGTCTTCTAGTCTGATCTGTGGCACCTGCGTGAGTTGTGGTTGGAGACGTGATGAGATAAAGACGCGGAGTGAATACAATGCAGGCAACCTCGAGAGGATGGTCCATATGAAGGTACTGACTGTATCGGATTCTTCAGATTCATCTAGACCGTCGATGAACATAATAATAGGGTACCGAAGTGGAGCATCTTGAACAGTTGCAGGAGATGTGTCTACCTGTTTGGATAAAAGACCACGTTTCCGGATCGGCATTTCTTCCGTCTCCTGTAACTTAGAACTGCGGGTGAAGCTTTCATCGATGTCGTACTCTTTCTCTTGAGGGTATGCCATGAGGTGTCGAAGAAAATTGATAACGTCATTCCCTGTATGACGGATTCCACCATGACCAAAGGAGAAGAAGTAGAAAGATGTAGCGCTGCTGAGGCCGAAAGACGCTGGCCGGTTGAGTAGCTTCTGGACCACAGACGCAGAAAGAACAGTCTTACCGCTGCCGGGGATTCCCTTCAGCCAGAGGATACCGGAATCATGTTGGAGCCAAGTCCTAAACGGGTCACTGTCAAGAATCCAGTTGCACGTACCAGCAGCAGCATCGGGGATGCCTCGTAAGCCTTCGGGACGTCTAGATACGGACAAAGGCAGAATTTTACCTGCAAATATTAGGGATACCCAATCATAGATGTGGCTTCCTTGCTCACTGCTATATTTAGCATGCCTTGTCTCATACAGGCTGCTGCCAAGCGAAGTTGCCAAATAGATTTTATAGACGCCACAATCTGCATATAAGCTGCACTCGTGCGCGAACGAAGTCGAGATATGTCCTAGAATCGAATTAGCCCATTTCATCGGATCACTGTAGCTGTGGCATACCAAATGATGGGCATGGATAGGCAGTTTTGAATGGCCTGGGATCTCAGCATCATCCGGACCAACAACCTTGTAGAGCGTCAGCAAGGCCTTAGAACTGTAGATACAGCTCGATTCCAGGTAGAATTACAGGATTCTCTTGTCCTGGAACAGGCAATTCCTCGAAGAAGGAGATAATCTTGAGCCACGGCGTCATCCAAGTCGTGAGATTCCCAAATCCATCCAGAATATCGGACGCCAGATGCACCACACCCATCTTATGGATGATGCAATCGGTTCCCTGGAGGTTTGCACGAACGATATCGTCGAGCTGCTTCACAAGCGAATGACGGGAGGAATGTGGAGTTCCGAGAAAAACGATCCCCTTTGTGGCCCTCGCAATTTCTCCATAGGTTGCATGATACTGATTTTGGAACGATGTTGCCAAGGCTTGCTTGATGATGAGTCCTCCAAGACTATGGCCAATGAATATGATCGGTTGAGATTTCTTCCATACGGTTCTCAGCAAAATTCGTTAATGGAATAAAATATGTTTAGAGAAACCGGCTGTGATCGATTTGTTACACACCTAGTTGGGTTACGAAAAGATCTTGACTCACTTTCTCTCGGGAAGCTCGGAAATGGTCCAGCTGAAGCAAGAGATTCTTGCCGTGGTTCTCGATGGAATGGTTTGTCCAGGTTAGGTTGTTCTCATACCTGAACTTCAGTATGGTGGCCGTGGGCAAGTCCGTTGGCAGGAAGTCTTCGATCCAGTGGACAGGATGATGATTATCATTTTCATGCTTGTCCCATGTCGAGGGCGGTTGAGTTTCAATGCCGGGCACGAATACTATGTGTACTGCCTCAAGGATACTCGCCACTTGGAAGACCACAGAAAGACTATCCATTTTTGTCAGTTACTGCAAGATTATAAGAGGCAAAAACGGACTCACAGGTAAAGTCGGATCCACTACTGCAAGGTGGTAACTTTCGAGGGTTCTTTCCTTTGTATTTACTCAGCTGGCCTGGCATCTAGGAGTCGAGTTATACATGACGAACACGAAGGCATGGAGCCACGCAGCCTTACAAGCATCAGGCAACCAACCCTCGCGCCCAACATTCTTGCAGGCTGAATTATGCCACGAGCGCAACTATCTTCCGAGGCGAATGCGCGCGAAGGAAAAGTAGGCTGAGCGCAAGCTTTTGTAAACACGAGTTCGCGAACGTCCTTTTGCGCAGGGCGCAATCGTGTGTGGTGTGACAAGATCGGCAAGCCACCAGCCAGTTTGTATCGACAGACCCAGACCGGATATTGATCCCACTTTCAGAAGATGACAGGCCACGGTCCAATGAGTTCAACAGTGCGGTTCGTGGGTACCCAGCCGCTGTGAAATAAGAACCTGCCTGGGAGGTAGGCAGATCGAGAGGCTTGCATATTGGGTAGGTAGGTAGGTAGCATTAAGTGGCTGGAGCCAAGGCAGATCGCTTCGCGAACGCAATGCGGCGTTCCTAGCGCTGACATGCCGAGAACACTTTGCTCTGAGTGCAAAAGTGTTGAAATGTAATAACTTCTGCCTTCATGTTTGAAATACGTTAGCGTCCACGTATCCACCGAGATACGTATTCTGATTATAACTGGCTGTAGTTGCCCGATAGATGTATATGTTGGCATGATATAGGGTCGGACTCATAATGGGGAGCAGATGGAAAAACGCCACAAAAGCATCATTACATCATCGCCAGCCTCGTGCTCGTGCTTCGCTCCTCTAGACGACACTAATAAGAATCATGGAGGGAGTATCGCATACGACTTTCAGTTAATCTATCTGCAGTCAGATCTCTGGGGGGGGGGGGGGGGGGGGGGGGGGGGGGGGGGGGGGGGGGGGGGGGGGGGGGGGGGGGGGGGGGGGGGGGCGGGGGGGGGGGGGCGGGC
>MU399494.1:0-143299 GCA_022578845.1 Hypoxylon cercidicola | reverse complement strand
TCGTGCTTCGCTCCTCTAGACGCCACTAATAATAATCATGGTGGGTTTATCGCATACGACTTTATTTTAATATATATGCATTCATATCTCTCCCCCCCCCCCCCCCCCCCCTCTCCCCTATCCGTTTCGCTACAATAGCCAACTTGCTTGCTCTTCACCCATTTTGCCGTCGAGGCAAAACTGGAGGTAACCAAGGCGGTTTTGTTCGCGTGAGAACTTGTCTCGGGATCTGCCTAAGAGTTCCTCCGCACAATTATCTCCGCTCATTGTCCTTCCCACCGCCCCTAGTTGTAGTACCGATGATCACTATCAGACTGACGTTGTCCCGGGCAAGAGTGCACTCGCCCGACTTATCTTGGGTTGTCCTGTGTTGTCCTAGGTTAGTTTGCTGCAAAACTGACTGACATCATGAATCCTGTGACGTTGCTTGCGGCCGCCCCTTTCCTAACCGAACAGGAGTGTGTTAATGGACACTGAGCCATTACATTACGCTGTATTCCATTGGTATGCTTGAGACTAGAAGGGTAGGCTTGAAGCCTCTTCTACTGTTTATCGGAAGAGAATGATTAATATATTCAACCCATCAGATACCCCATTTGAAGACCTGTCACACTCACAATGCCCTAGTTTCTCTATTTCCCACCTTAACCTGATGTTAATACTTCCCAATCCGTTGAATTTTCCATACCAAAGAACCATTTTCAAACCCAGGGCGAATACGATCGAGGCAGCCGTCCTATCTCAGATTCAATGCTGTCGCTGCCTGCTCTGTCCGTGAAGTGGATGTGGACTTCCTCCATCTTCACGATCTGGCCAGAAGCAGCGCTGGCCTGGCTTAGAGCAGCCTTCTCCTCGCTTGCCGTATTGCTGGTGCGCTCCATCATCTTTGAGCGGCGAGATGCTGTCAATGACGCATGCCGACTCCGCATCCTACTGGCCGCGCCCCGGGATTTGTCTATGATATAAAGAACCGGAGAGCCGAGGCCCCCGCCAATGGCCGTCGCCTCGCGTACCAGTGAGCGCAACATCGGGATGGACGCCGCCATTATCGTCGTGGCGATCTCCGCAACCGACCAGATGGAGAGTTCGAAGACATCGTCTGAGTGGTTCGAGACTTAGCCGCGAAGAGGGAAGAGCGCACACAAAGAGAATACATAAGTGCTGACTTACCAGCAAACCCGGTGCTCTTGAGAACTTGGAATTTCGTGCATTTGACAATTGCAGTAATACCGGCGCTGTGTGACGGTGTAAGTTGGCTGATAGCTTCCTAGCCTTCATTAGACGGAGTCAGGCTTACCAAATGCCCATGCTCATGGTTATCATGATCCCGATTTTCTCTCTAGGCCGCATCTGGAGCTTTATTATTATGTGCCACGGCATGATGGCCAGAAGGAAGTCCATAAACGCCGAATATGCTATAGTTATAGTGAGCTGGCCTGTCCACATACAGTACTTGCGAGCAGGGTGAGCATACCGGCGGCGGCAATAGTGACCCCGAGGATAAGGTCCCTATTCCAGCACGTGCCTTTGACGCTAGTATCCCATATCATCCTCGTTGGGTGACATTGGAGCCACCGCAGTATGACGCTGACGCAGGTAACCACATTCATGGACGTAATGATCATGTAGAGCGCGATCTTGAGTTTCGGCCCCGCGATTCTGGTAAGTGTTATCGCAAAGGAAGTTTTGCTCCATATTGCCGCGATGAAGAAAAGAGTTCCCGTCTGGAAGTGTCTGTGTTAGTGACAAGCTATCCGCCACGAGCCTTGGGGTTCTGTGTACGGGCTATAACTTTGGAAAGGGGCAAACGGTAGGAAGAAAAGGCTCACAATGGTGGTAAGTAAACCGACATCATGGCCACCCATATGGTTGTCTTGGTAATGGTCGAAGAAGACTGCAGCGACACATATACTTAAGATTCCCCCGGCGGCGATGAGAACAAGCTGTGGGTATGTAGTGTGAGCAAACTGAAAGACATCTCGAGTGTCGGCAGCGTCAGCCACTAACCCACGATGCCATCAAGACATAGTCGTCTAGCCATAGCCCCCCGCGTCTCTTATATTTGCAGAATAACCGAAGTCCTAGGAAAGCCGCCGCGAGGCCGATTAGGGCCCATACGACGCCATTAATCCAGTGGCCAGCACTAGGCGGGTGCGTCGCGTTTATCGACTCGGATTCCGTCGTTTTTGCCATTTGGCTCGATTATACAATCCGACTTTTCGTTCACGGAGAACACAGATCTTGCCCGCCCGGATAGAAAGCTTTTTGTAAATTTCATCACTAGTCGTAAGGTATGACAATTATAAACCGCGTATCAAGCAAGGCTCTCGAAGATAGATGTCGGCTGCAACGAAGAGAACGTCACACCAGACATGGGTGGTGATCCTAGGCTCATGCAATGGTAAGGTCCAATCCTCTATATTGGCCCTTTTGACGATAGGTTCGTAGTACTCATATATCTGCACAGCCATCCTTTCAATGATTCCTACAGCCTTAACTTAGGATCTGGTCGCACCAGTTCTAGTGTATCATCGCGTAGCGTTGCTATGCATTTATGGTACGTGTTGGAAAGGCTGTGTTCCGAATAAGAAAAAATACCGTACAATCCGTACCAACGGCGCCGAACTATAGTCGGTTTCCTACTTAGAACCGGGCGATCCAATATGTACCTAATGTAGAGGAAGCATTCAACTTGCTGGGGTCAGTAAGCACCATGGTAGGATAGCCATCCCTTTCGGGCGATTCGACTAGGTTTGTACATGGCGAAGGAATGCATTCCGCTCCAATGTTCCACTCGTGGTGGTTGTATGGTAGACGTATGATGTGATATTTTGAATGTCGGATGTGATATATCGACAAGAATTGTTTCATGGACAGGCCGAAAGCTCACGCGGCAGCCACACGCAATGCACATGCGGGTTTTGCAGCATCCAGTGTTAGAAGGGGGTAAGCAAGGCTGATCCTAGAACAAGTGCCGAAGCTCTGTTTTGTAGTACCGAAATCGGTCAATACGTTCCTCCATCTAGATTGGGACACCACCTGCCTACTACAGAACCTACCATCCGCTTACTTAAGGTAACCCTGTGGATTCGTAGCTGTATGTCGTTTGATTGGTCATATCTTATCGATAGTAGGGTGGTGGTCTATTTTAGCTATTCTGGTGGCCGGCCAGCCGGCATAAGACCGAGGCCGTGAGAATTAGGGGTCAAGGGGCGGGCCGCCTTTTTGTAAACGTGTTACGTGACGCAGGATTTCAAAAGATTGTCTACCGAGAACTTGGGCAATCTTGCCACCAGCTTTACTTTCCTTTATGAGAGAACTATAAAACATCGTTTCTGCGTGATTGTCTTCTTGTGTACCTGGTTACTACACTCCTATGCATGCAAAAAGCTTCATGATATGATCGGCTTTGTGTTGAAAAGACGCGAACGGTAGAATTGGAAATCAGGCCTGCCGTGGAACGGAACATCTGTTGGCACCTAGCATCCAGTACGTACCTGTTTCACCTTCCGAGATCAGAGGAAGGAAATAAAAGAGGCGATCTCATTGCCCCAGAGTATTGGCAGCGGTGTTTGTAATACATTATTAAATCCCGTAAGTTACACGACCGCTTCAACGAGCGAATCAATTTCTCTCAGTCTCCCATCCTCAACTCATCCATTTGTAACTTTTACACTTCCTACCCAAAACATTGCACCCTATTTCATGGGTAAGCAAATAGGATGCCTTCCATATACACCTAATCTGGCAACAGCCCCCAATGTTCGTCAGGGCAAAGCTCATCCTAGCTGCATAACCAACCCCTTTTTGATCGCGTCTATTTCACGTTTTCCTAATGGATCCTTCTTGTCAAAATTCTTTGCCTTTCGTTCAGCGCTGGTCCACGTCGTGATGTCTAGGGCATCACCGCCGATGTCAGAACTCTTCTTCTTAACCATAAAGTTCGTCAGACCAGCATACGCCTTCTTGTAATTCGTAAGCCCAGCCTTCCAGCCCCATGGATCTTTCGCGCCCTTGTTGGTCAACTCCACGTCCCCGTTAAGATTCGCAGTGAGCTCGTCAATGTCGTTGGGACCCTGCAACGTAACCCCGCGCTGGTTGGCATATGAGAGTATAGCATCATCGAAGCGTTCGGGCTTGAACTTCTTAGTACCCTTCTTCCCATCATGTTCCAAGATACCATATTGACGCATATCAGTTGCTATCTTCAAGTATATGGCCATGATAGTACCGAGGTCTTTAACATCGGTAGCATCACCAACGAGATTTTGGTCATCGAGCTGAGCTAGCATGTTGAGAAACATGCGGCCGATGAGGCGCATGGTTTCCTCAACGCATTTACCATCGTCAGCCCTACATGGAAAAGCAAACATCAGTGTCTCGTAATTGAAGAGCTAACAGACACGAGAAGGAGAAACGGTGCTTACATCGTCATGATGCCGCTCATTGGACTGAGCAAAAAGAGCCCGAGACCCTCACAGACGGCCCATTGCTCCCTCCAACCACGTTCTGCAGCTTCGACGTAGTCAAGAAGCAAGTTCTGCACAACCTCGATACCACCGTAGGCAGCGTGGTCATTGAAGGTATACATCTGGAAGTTATCGGGATTGCGCAGTTCGAGATGGATACGCTGTGTGGAATATTTTCGATAGCCAGCCTGACTGATAACCCACGGATGTTCCGGATTCTCTGCGAGAGGCTTCAGGCATACGCAGTGCTTCCTACCACAACCATCGCCCTCATCGTCCTCATTTTCATCATCATCTTCATCATCTTCGTCTTCGTCGTCTTCATCCTCGTCCTCGTCCTCGTCCTTGAGTGGTGAACAGATGGTGACAAAGGAGTACCACTTGTCGGGATTCTTCCAAGTGGTCTTGTAGTCGGCGTCGGCATTGGCTGAGCCAGATACGGCGGACCAGCGCTCGCTTCTCGGTGGCTCGTCGGTCGAGGTTTTGGTTCTTTTACTAGCCGAGGCGCTAGTGCTCGATGCAGCACGTTTGGGAGGCATCTTAAAGGTGGAATTTGATGAGATATGTATTAGAGCAATGAGACATGCAATGCTCCTTTCCGGGGCATAAAAACTGCTATATACAGAGTATTGAGTCAGACATCAGACATTTGATTTGCTTAAAATTTTGGAGATTGCGTCTTTGGTTACTTGGTCCTTGCGCAACGCGTTCCCGCGCGTTCCCACGTCCTTGCGCTCTCAGATTGACGTCATTTATTGGAGAATTTCGACCCCTATTTTCCCCCCTATTATTGTGTGAAATCATCATAGGCATTGAGGCGCAGGCATTGATATGGTGGCGTTAGTTCAATATAACTCGCGCACGTATGAACAACACTGTCTTATACTGTATGAATTTAGCTTACTTAAATACACAGTTACGCACAGTGTTATTTATACGTGCGCGAGTTATATTGACGCCATTCAGCTGCGGTTTGAGGCTGTGGTTTGAGGCTATGATGTGAGGGCTGTTCATAAGAAACGAAACTCCGTGGTCTTAACACGCCTAGTGTTTAGAGTATATATATCTCTCACTGACGACGCTTTCTTCCCAGTTGAAGTCCTTAGTACAAATCTGTTACCTGTGTAGAGGTAGTTATTATGAAATCAGTCCTATAATCGCGACTTGGATCCATGTCATCTCACGAAGATAAAAACCACTCGCCATTTATCCCAACCCGCGATGATAATCACGCACAATTTACCGCCCTGGATCTCTGTCAGCGATGCCAACCATGGGGTCAGATCAATATCCACAGCATCGTCTGCAGAAGTACCATAACACGGCCTTTCACCACATTCAGAGAGGACACCAGCGTTGAGCAGCTAACAAGGGACCCCCAATGTGCTCTTTGCGCTGCTGTATTCAATGCATACTCCGAACGTAGCCAAGCACTCCCGTCTCTGCAATCATGGCCCCCGCAGCGCATCGTTATCAGGATTACAGGTCCATTCTATACAGATCAGTTTCTCCAGGACCAAATCATAATGTCTCGTCAGCCGGACGTTTCCGACCCTAACTATATCGTCGTGAGAACATTTCTTGAATTAAATATCAGGTGCTTGCCAAGGGAACATATGGAAGAGAACGGCAGCAAACAGTGCTTTACAGAACAGAAAGACCAAGTCGCCACAGCTACGGACGAAGCCCCTTACCCACAGTTGGAGCTAACAATCACGCCGCAATTTAAAATGAAATATTCCAACGAGGAAATACCCGTTCTGTGCGGTATCGAAGAGTGGGAGACTCCGCATTTCGATGTCGGGGTCCTGAAGAATTGGCTTAAGCATTGTAGCGATGTTCATGGAACAGAATGTGTTGCCAAAGCGGGCGAAAATGGTACGTCGACGCGACTGGCTTGGCTATGGCAACATGGGTAACTGACTCAGACCTGCTAGCAGTTCTTCCTGAAGGCTTTCGAGTCATTGATACCGAAGAAATGAGCGTCATTCAACCTAGTGGCTTCATCCACTTTGTAGCATTAAGTTATATGTGGTCATGCGACCCGAACGATAATGTCCAACTAGAGAAATCCAATGTCGACGCGCTTCAGGCTCCAGGCAGCCTCAGGAAGACTACGATACCAGGTATCATTGCGGATGCCATTACTCTATGCCGAGATCTAGGAGAACGATATCTGTGGGTTGATCGCCTTTGCATCATCCAAGACGATGAAATCACGAAACCCTGCCAAATCAATGCTATGGACAAGATCTACAGCTTAGCTACTTTGACAATCATAGGGGCCCTCAATGTACGCAATGGACTCGGTCTACCGGGAGTAGGCGGCAGACCGAGGCACCCAAGAGCCTCAATCTGGTCCCGGCCTCACAGCGCAGACGTCGAAGGCCAAGGGACCAGACTCGACAATTTGATCAGCGACGTTATAGATACCTCGCTTTGGAATAAGAGGGGTTGGACCTTTCAAGAAAGACTCCTTTCCAAACGACGTCTCTTTATTACTGAGTCCCAGGTTATTTTTGAGTGCTGCCAAGGTCAAGCCACTGAGTTGCTGACTTGGACCCTTGCGACAGTGTGCGAATCGCCAGCAACGGTTGATATCCCAGCGAAAATTGGTGACTCGGAAGAGGCTACCTCTTTCACAAGCATAAATGAGAGGTCCAAGTCGCAGAGAGCCATGGCGGTTCCTGGCTTTTACGAATATTACCGTGACACCGATGACTCCTTCGTATTCAAAGAAACTGCATCAATACAAGACTATTGCAGATGGGTGAAGGACTACAGCTCCCGCCAGCTATCATGTGGAACGGATATATTGAATGCATTTGCAGGCATTGGCAACTCTCTCTCGGCTGCCTGGGACTCGGAAGTTCTTTACGGAATACCTGAGAAGTACTTTCCCGCAGGTCTCCTCTGGGACAGTATGGGCACAGCAAGCCGCGGTGGCAACATACCAAGCTGGAGCTGGGCATCTTCCCTAACCCCCATAGACTACGAATGGCACTGTAAATCTTACAGCAGGGAATTTTTTCAGATCGCTAGCCTTGTCTACTTCTATTACCAGGACCCCAGTCAAGGACTACGGAAGCTTGACACCGAAGAAAGATGGATACAACACCAGAAAACAATCGAAGAACTCGCAAAGGGAGAAGAGCTACCCCCGCTCGAAGGAAAGAAGATCCCAGGGGAATGGAGGACGAACTGGGATTGGAGACAATGCCCGCAGAGTCCCTGGGAGACTTTCAAGTGTCTGGCCCTAGACCCTGACGCATGTAACATCGCGGCAATGTTTCCGGGCTCGCTCGTCTTCAACACCACGGTGGCCTCCTTGGAAATAGACCATCTACATAAGATAGACTATGTCAAAGGTCCGCCTATGGTACACGAAGCTTCCAATGCCCTGTTGCGCAACAGATGGGGCGATGGTGTGGGAGTCCTCAGTAATATGGACTTCCGTTGGATTGAAGAGCGCCGTAGTAACGAGGGTAATAAGAAGTTATTCGACATCATCATACTCTCGGGACAATTAGAGAAGTATGGTGTCAGAAAATACCTTGCCCTTTTTGATAAATGGGAGGATATGTGGCTTCTCGATGTTATGCTTGTCGAGAGGTTGCCTTGCAAGCCGTTTGTTGCTAGAAGGGTTGCAGTCGGGACTGTAAAGATGTGCAAATGGAAAGACTGCGAACCGCGGTGGGAGACCGTGGTCCTCTGTTGACGTGTAAGCAATGGCGTTTTTGATAGCTTTCTATATAGGTACCTCCCATGTGTCTACACATTCATTTGAATGAAGTTACGGAAAGGATAAAATGATATCTGATGAACTAGACGGTCTCGTTTGTCATTCTAACATGTGTAACACGATCTCCGTATCAAGTTATCTACATACATTAAATGATTATACTATCCGTATTCACAATGTTCTAAGATACCTTTTAAGAGGAAAAGAGCCAGCGTAAAGTTATCAGATTGACCTAAAGCTCGGTGTCGTTTCGTAACCCTGGATGGGATCTAAGATGAGATCTAATAGCTAAGCTAAGTACTAAGTCTATTAATCATACGTGTCACTATTAAATAGAATGGTAACAGTGGGCTTTGGTCAAATGATAGAGTCAACTTGGTTATTAATGTATTAATTGATAATCTTGACTTCGCGTCTACTCGTCTACAGCGATGCTTGTGTAACAGATGGAGACAGGAACCATTACGTACATTATTTCCATTCGACCACATAACTGAAACTAGATCGTCATCACGTCTCGTGAGATACATAATTACCCATTCCTTCTACGAGAGCTCCGCCAAGGTCAGTTGGACCGGCTCGCAGGAAGGGTTGTGAGACGGCGGCGTAGTGACCCAGGAAATGGACCGGTAGTAATAACCGCCGGTGAACTGGTAGCAGAGGTGGAAGTTGGTCAGATTGCCAAGGGTAGGAATTGGTGTTGGATAAGTTGAGTTGAAGCTCGAATCATCATAACCACCATTCATATACAACGTGCCATTTTCAAACTGGTAGAGGGAGGTACCGCCCTCAAGACCCGGGAAGATTTGGGCCGAGTAGACGTTGCTGCCCCAGCTGGTCAAGTCCAGCTGCAGCGCAGATGGGACGGTGATGGTACCATTAGTGCCGCCCGCGGTAAGCAGGTAAGTGAGCATGCCAGGCTGCGAGGGCACGCCAGTTTCCGAGTTGTACGACGTGTAATTGTAATAGAACTGGGTAACAGACGGCGGAAGGGAAGAGCCAGATGCGTAGCACAGAGCTTCGATACCGGCACCTGCGTGACAGGCAGCAGCGTATCCTTGTTCAACATTTAGCATGCTATATTTAGAGAAAAGTAGACGCAATGGGCCGAGATGCAATACCATTGATGTCCGAGTTTTCTTGGCCGGTGATTTGCAAAGCGTAGGGACCGGTGGCGTTAAAAGCGGTAGCCGTCGCGGCTAGAGCAGCCAGGGCAGTGAATCGGGAGAGCATTTTTGATGAAGAATATGAGACCTTGCAAGAACTGCAGCTTGGTACAGGCGTAGGTCGTAGGCGTGGATCTGAAAAGACAAAGGCGGTTGGTCAGGTGGATAAGGCCGCAACTGGGCGACGTCAAAGAGATTTATATGATTATCACTTTCGCCTCATGCCCTACCATTGCGCTTTCGAGGTCATGGCAGAGCCAGTTCAGCTGTTAAACTGACCCACCTGCATCTCGCTTAAGCCCAATAGCGCCATGCAAACAGGAGATCGTTGCCCGGTCACAGCTACAGAAAAAGATAAAAAGATACTTGGGTATTTGCGGGGGGAAGCGGATAACGGGGTTTGCTGCAGATCTAAGACTCAATCTGGCAAAACGTCGATGCGAGCCGGCCACTCAAATCGAATCTCGTGTATGCAATGGAGATCTATATGCAGGGGCAGGGAATAGCTACGTCCCGCAGAAACGGAAAGAAATTATCATATCCGCCTGTCGCCTCTTAAACCCTTAGACAGACCTAACAGCTATGATGCCTGTTAGTTGCAGTCAGTTACACATCAGATGCAAAGGCGAGACACGGAATTTTACGTGATATGAGATCAGGATCTACCGAAGTTCCACTACGCCGTAAAAAAATCTACATCTATGCGGGAAATTGATCGTGAGATACGGTAGAACGGATATCAGCCGCATCACCATCCCACATCTCGACAAAAACCCTAGAAGCCTTCCTCACGTGGTTCGATTTTAAGTGCGACGCCCATCGATCTTAATATCGACAGTCGTGGTAAGATGAAATAGGTAACCAGTCACATAAGCGCTATATCTATAAATGCCTTACCCTGGTGATTTATACGAGCAACCTAGACTGTGATGCGCTACCTGCAACCTCGTATGAGACTACTTACAACAGCATACTTAAGGAAAATGGAACCAGTTCCGTGCATATGAGGCCGATCGACTCACCGAATGGTAATATCTCTCTAGATCGTTTGCCGAGTGCCTACCTCCGAATGGCGGTGATGATGATAAGTTGCCAGCCAGGTAATACGAGTCCAGGCCACGAGACCGGTCACGGGGCGAAAGAGCTGACGAGAGCTCATGACAACTGCTCAAAACACGGAGAAAACAATGAAGGAGCACCGACTACGGCGCCACCTTTCGAATCTAAAATCTGACTCCTCGGCTCTAAAGGATTATTGGATCGTAGGAGCGGTCATTGACCGGGAAAGACATTGAGTTATAGCGCAGCTCTGACGTTTTATGAATGGGAATTCTACCTTGGGCTACATGTTACCTAAGTGGCAATTCGAATGGTTATCCTCACGGGGTTAATATATACTTGGGTAGACAGCTCAATCACATCATGGCATACGGAGTTCCATCAAGGAGATCATAGTCTACTGAGCGATGGCACATTTCATATACTGTTCTGACGAGAATACTAGCAATAGTAGTAGATTCAAGACATATTCCTTTATCCCCCTTTGGAACGTACGTAGCTCAGCGACATCTTAGAAACGTTCGGCTAGTTCATTTCATAGCACATACCTTTATGGTAGTGTTATTAGCGACGGCGAGGCATGGTATGCATTCTTTACTATACCACCTCGTGTTCATAGTAGATAGACTAGTATGAATGTGTATATTTATACCTCGTATCGAGCATGTGCATTTGCCTATCGAGTATAATAATAGGAGGGGAGGGCATCAGCACCGAGTTGACCCTCCCTGTGAACATAAAAGCAATTGTAAACGGTACTTCATCCAACAGGTACCTAAGTCCAATGGCCGAGTGGGAAAAGTCATACGTCTCGAGGAAGGCACGAAACTGGATGGTTCTGGTCGTCAGTTCCATAAAGTTTCGGGCCTGGATTTACCCCCTGGGAGAGAGAGCTAGGCTGTCCTCTTAGGGAGTAAAGCTCGTGTAAGGTCTTCTGCTGTCGACCTTGGTTCAACTCGGCTATTGGACTTCTTTTTTTACTCTTCCCTTCTATTCCTCCCATTCTTCTTCCCATACTTATACTTTTTAGAGACTCCTCCAATGCATTCCTAAAAAGGGAAAGCAGAAAAGAATGTATTGTGGTGATTGTAGGCACTTCGTGCGCTGAAACTTTAATCGAACTTGGAGATGTACCTAGCAAAAGCTGGTTTTCTTGGATGCAGTAAAAAGCATGGGTTCGAATCCCCATCTGGCAAAGGAAAAGGGGGAGAGGGAAGCAATAAAAGCAGATTGTCATAAACTAGATGATACTACCTGCTAACGTAGATGCTTAGCCCGGCGAACGACCACTTCGGAGCATCGGCGTGGGTGGAACAGGTGGTGACCATAATACAAACTGTATGACTACATGAAGGGATGTTCAACGACATCAATGGTTGTGGACACAGTGGTGTTTCATGGTACACGAACTGCAATGACAAGATCGACACGAATAGGAGGCGGGCGAATGTTGGTAGTAACGGAGGACACTAGAACGTTGTCGAACACGTAGCAAGACAGCTCAGCTTAGTCGGGTTCCTAAGGGTTTCAAGTTATTGAGACATCTAAAGAACAAAGCCTGCCACACCCCAAGCACAAGCAAAGATCCAAAGACAACAGCAATTCGTAGAATGTATAGGAATTAACTTGTTAAATATAAACATCGTGCCCATCTAATAGAACCCCTTTTTCAACAATACTCACTTGCCACCACTTACCAAACAGAATCACACCCCACACATATCTTTACCTTTAACAAGACCGAATACGCACGCATCATTATTTTCATACCTATAGCTCTATGGAAACCCCTTTTACGGGTACACTTTCTAGTCCATTGGAAAGGCCTACGATGCACCACCGCAACC
This sequence comes from Hypoxylon cercidicola, assembly GCA_022578845.1. NCBI lineage: Eukaryota > Fungi > Ascomycota > Sordariomycetes > Xylariales > Hypoxylaceae > Hypoxylon > Hypoxylon cercidicola. The sequence goes on along the minus strand of MU399494.1, from coordinate 131,016 downwards.
CGAAGATGAGTGACCATGAGCTCCAGCGGACGCTCATCCTCTCCTACGTGCAGTATTTCGCTGTCATTTGGTTCTGCATCGCCATGTTAATCCTGGGCGGTAATCTGGTCACGAGAAGCGCCCTGGGCCGTAATATCGCAATCTTCTGCTTGGTATCGCTGCGTGTAGCTGCGCTCGTAACCGCCATTCACTTGGTCCCCCGGCTCTTGTATTCCATATTCAAATCCGATCTCTGATGGCCGGTTTCAGCTTGGTACGCCAACATTGGAGGTCATAATTAAACTAAGATTACCATACGAAGAACATAGAGAAAAGTTACGTACGAACATCTTAGAATGGATCAGAAAATATTCCATGGTAGCCGCATGGTTGATTGCCGCCACAAAGTGAGATTATGATGGGAAGGAAAAGACATCTACCTAATTGCCATTTATCTCGTGCAGGCTCCTCATCTCGGCCATAAGGAATTAGCTCCTAGATCAAACATATTGGGTACTTGATCCCTCATGATATATCGCGCCATCAGTACATCAAAATATTTACGCTACCTAGATATGATCTCACCTTACTCTATATCCGTGAATGTTAAAGGAGGGAATAGATATCACTGTACTCATTATTGTATGAACTAGACATGCTTATAAATTACCACAATCATCTTTCATCTCAAGCGCAGTTCGTGTCAGTAGTCGTCATCCTCCAACATTTCCCCTCTGAATTTCTCCATGTTCTCCCAAGTAATGAAGTCCAGCACCTCGTTTTTCGTCCGCGAGACCAGGCCCAGCCCCATAGAGTCTTCCATCATGGGTAGCAGCTTCTTCCGAGCGAAATAGCACATTGTCCTCATATCGTCCAAGTCAAGGTCCCGACCGTCTGCCCGTACGGCCAGCACGTTGCCAATTTCGATATTCCAGTACAGGGGTGCCCATCCCCAATCTGACTTCGGGTCAACTCCCATCATCAAGAAGGCTGCGTTCTGGTTACTGTCGGCGCACATATTTCCCTCCCAGCCAGGCGGATGGAGCCAGCTCTCCAAGTCGGGAAACTTCCAGAGCCGGATTGGCATTCCTAGCAGTTTAGAAATAGGAGAGATATCTCCCTCGGCGTACGTTAGGCGGGTTGGATGCGCCCTGGGCACGTCTACCAACACGAAAGGATCCGAGCCGTGGAGTTTGGTCTCTCCGTAGCAGCATATCTTGACGCCGCGAGTTATCGCGGAAGAATGTGTCTGCGATCTGCCATCGCTCTCGCGAACCTCTGTCGTCCTATAGCTTGCCATATGATCCAGCACATGCCGGAAGTCGGCCAGTGTGATGTCGTCGTAGATTTCCGACGGCAGTTCTCGTATCGCAATGATCGGGCCGGACCATGGGAACGATGGGCTGCCAAGGGCGCCCATGGACTCCAGGATACTCCCATTGACGGCCGAGCCGTCTACGAGAGCGGTTTCGCGGAATTCCAAGGCGATCGAATAACCCGCCTTACTCGGGGCCCAGTATACCATGCCTCTGCCTAAATTCCGATCGCGTTTTGGGTTGTACTCGATATGTTGAGTATCAGCATAAGGCTTGTCGGGACCCAGATAAGGATGCAGGTCGATGGTCTCGAATGGCTTAGATCCAAAGCCTTCGTCTTCCGATGAGTACTTGAGCGTGCAGAGTATCCAGATCAGTCTCGGCTTGGTCCTCTCGACCGGGAAGAAGATGGCTCGCTTGTGAGAGGGTGAAGGTCGAGGACTCTGGTTGGCGAAATCTCTGCAAAGTAGTTTGTGGCTGGGATAATCACTCCTTTGGCATTGTCGAGAACAATAATAACAGCTTCGGCAGCGCTCACATAGCATCGCTGGTGATTTATTGCACATCACACAGGAGTCGTGGGGCTCAAAGTCTACAGGCGGCCGGGCTGGGTCCCGAGCGACTATATTATGTCCCTCGCTATGTTCCCGTTAGTATTCGGTTTACGTACTGCTTTATACTGACCATGTCCTAAGTAATAACCTACAGAATTCGACGTTCTTCTCTCCGTGAGTCTTCCTCCTGCTTGGCGGACACGGTCTGCTCTTCTTTCCATTGAAGTTCTTGGATGGTCATGTCCGAGAGGCCGGACACGATGCTAGACTGGGCCACTTGAAGAGGAGTTCGGATAGCAGGACCACGTTTGGAATCCTGCAAGTAAGTTTTAATCCTAGAGGCGAGATCCATTTCGAGACCCTTCAACGCAATCAAGGTGTCATCCGAGTTCGAGCGTGGGACACCCCAAGCCGGGTAGCAGATGCCATGTCTACCCCGGGTTGCTATGGGAGGAGACAAGGCGTGCAGGAAGTCTTCGCACAGCAAGCAGGACTTCTTGCTACATCCAAAGTAAGGCAGGGCCAAGATGGAGAGGGTGTCTTTCTGTAGGTAGTCGAAAAGTTGCATCTCGGCATGTAGACTGTTCGCGAGAACGCACTCCCTCTTGAATCGATCGTTTAAACCCACAATCACTTTCAAATCCGATGGTGATGGCGGAGCAGAGACCAGTCGGGTCCAAGCACTGGTAATATCGACATTATATTCAGGCTTGATACTTGTCTTCGGCACCGGAGGCACGACAGAGACCCGAACATTGCGGAACTTAGGGAGTCGGCTCGCGATCCGGCGTAACAAGCGGCAGTCTGTGATGGGTCTGGCAAGATACTTCAAGAAAGTCCACAGCTTAGATGCTACTTGAGGGTTGAAGGCCACGTGCAATAGATAGTGAACCTCGGTCGAACTGACACAATCGTATGCTAGCTGTACAATTTGGTTTCTTTGGTTCGAATCCTGGGATGGGTCTTGATTAAGGAACTCAGTGAGAGTTTCCCAGAGGCTTGTTTCCTGCTCGTGTCCGGGCCGCCTCCGTCTATCCCAGTCGGGAAGCTTTGATACAGATCCCAAGATGTCTTGTAGTTGGTTAATCCAATAATCAACCCTCGTACTGCAATATTCGATGACCATTCTTTCAAACTCCGTTAATGGTTCTGTTGAGCTAAAGTCTAAGTCTCATAGGTCAATTTCGAACTAACAGTTTTGTCAAATGCTTCTTGCCTTTATGACTTCCCGTGGATAAATAGTTCTCCAACCCGAAACGGAATTCGGAGATGCTGGTTCTAGCCCGCTCGAATGGGGCATCGAAGAAACAGTCATTTCTCGCTACAATGATCTCGGTAGAATCTATACCGTCTCGCATTGCAGTGGCTGTCACATAGTTCCAGCCCTTGGAAGGGGATAGTAGTTGGGCGATACAGTCGAGGATTTTGGACTGGATCGAGGTTGTGGAATCTGTCAGAACTGCATTCGCTTCGGTAACTGTGTCAAGGTCGTTAGGCTCCATCTCTTCCTCTCCCTCTTCCTCGTTGGCAACAGGAGGTTGGCGTAGCGCGACGTGGGGTTTCTGTTTCGTTAAATAGGAGAGGATATGTGCCGCCCACACTACATGAGCTTGACGCTCTTCTAGTTCTTCATTATTCTCGTCTGGAGGCATCTCTGTCGGGATGGTCACTTAGATGTCGTTTACAAGTCAGCTTAGGATGTTGCCGTTCACCCAAAGCTATGGCTGGATATATGCGGGAGGTAATGCAGGCGTCCGTCTGACATTTATTCGTCAAGGGACCCCGCAGTGTACAGTACCTATGTGGTAGCATTAGGCCTCAACACCAGGATATTACAGGTCAATTCGTAGGATCGTAGATGTATCCTAATCAACTTTGCGCTGGCATAGGCATGCATGTCAACACATATTGAGCGTCTCGGTGACATTTTAAGACTTGTTGTTAAGAGACGAGTTTTTCTTTTTCGGCCCCATAGATAGGAATTCCCTACCTGCCCCGTTGAAGTTCCGATGCCTTCGCAAATCGTGGTCTAATACATCCAAACAGATAAGTCCCACCCCTGAAGCGTTAGTGTCCACGACCGTTAGAACGCCGGCCCAATTCGTATATACATACAGTGGATCATGGATACCCCTATAGATCTATCATTACATGTTCCTGGAGAATATAATGCTCCTCGATACGTTTAGAGAACACTATTTCAGCATGGTGTCGAATGCTGGGATGAGCGTTTGGGCAAGCCAGAATGAGAACACTAGCTTCGGTCCAGTCATGAGAAGCTACAGAGAGTTAGTGACTGCCAAGGATGAAAATGAATTATGCAAACCACTTGCCTTGGGTACTAATCCCTTGAAGAAACTAGAGAAGCCTTCGTTCTTGGCCATGTTGGACAAGATGCGGAAGCCACTCTCAGGGTTCTCGAAATTTCGGTTTTGAATACGAGTCTTGATGACATCTAGAGGAGCAGAAACAACCAGGGATGCTGAAGCACCGGCGATGGAAGCGATGAAGTTCTGGAACCATGACGCCTTGTTGTAGTCATTCAGCTTGAAGAGGTACTCCTTAGTAAAGGCCGAGCCACCGAAAAGCTATCAAGTGTTAGCAAAACTGCTATAAAGAATAACCATACGACTTAGCGTACTGCAAAGGATCCAGGGGCGTTTCGGGCCGCAGTCCAGCCCCATCCTCTGTATAGTCCGAATCCCTCGTCAGAGATGATCTTGAGGACGCCTCGTCCTCGGAATGCTTCTGGGTTCGTCTGACGTTTGATCTTCAGGACGTCTAGGGGAAGCAAGACGATCTCGCCAATACCAATCAGACTTCCATACGTTAGCAGGCAAGACGTAAATAGTTAATAGGTTCGACACCTACCTTCCAGCAGTTGAATGCATAATAGCCTTGCCGGTCTTCTTTCCGAACGCGCTCTCGAAGTCCTTTCCATAGTGGGTCGCAAGGTAATCTCTGGCAATGGGCTGGCCACCATACTTGTATATCCTTTGCAGGACCTGTGTGGAATTTTAGCTACTGGACCCTTCCGCTCAAGAATGGGACATCTCTGACCTTGTATCCTGCCGCATAACCCAATCCCGGGAAAAGCGAGAAGAACTTGCGGCCAAAAGCTGCCTCTGCCTTGTCCTTGAAGACGACCTTGTTCAACTCGCTAGCATTCTTGATCTATGTGATCGTCAATACGATATGAATATTCGAGGATCGTGGGTCGTTCGTACCCTCGTCTGGTTGCTCATCAATCGCTTCGCAATGGTATCGACCTTTCGGATCAATTAGTTGAGTCGCAACACTTCGATATAAGGTACGCACTGGGTGGAAGATAGCCAATTCAGCAATACCGGCAGAGCCTGTAACATATCAATAAGCCATATCTATACAAGTTAAGCGACCGTCCAACCCACCAGAACCAAGAAGTCGGGCGAGATTCGACTCGCGCTCCTTGCCGGTGACCATAGGCGCCATTATGAATTATAGTACACAAATTGAAATCTATAATTTTGGACAAGTAGAACCTTTCTCTACGCTGAATGGACCAGACGAGGTATTTGAATGAGAGGAGCAACGAGGGTGCGGACGGGGACGGAACGCTGCGGGCTCGGAGAAGTAAGAAGCTCACAAGTCGAACAAAATTTCAATCGCGCCAAAGTCATGAAAAAAAAAAAAAATCCATCAGTGACCAATTTGTAGGACCGCACTAAACTTAGAATGGTGGGGAGCTTGGGGAAGCTTGAGGGTTCCTGGACGATCAGGGCTTATCGCATCCGATAAGAGCACCATCCCACCAACACATCAGTATTCGTAGCGTGTATGAAGTTACCTAAAGAGGTAGGTAGACATAACTCAATCCCACAACTTTAGGATGAACGTGAACTGGTGTTGTTGCAATTACCTGATTTATATCAAGAGATGATTCACAGCTTTAGACCTATGAAGAAAAGGGGAAAGGGGAAAGGGGAAAGGGGAAAGGGGAAAGGGGAAAGGGGAAAGGGGAAAGGAGGAAAAAGGGGGGAACACAAGTATAGCTCAAAGCCATTAGCAGCATCGCCAGCAAGAGTCAACTTTATACACGTACAGCTATATACGTTGCCTATATATAGACACGCAATTGGAATCATGTCAGATATGACACACCTCCAAGTTGAATACTGACCAAGATGGACAAACATGTCAGCGCCGTCCTAATGCAAAGCCACTTTTCCTTTTCAGCCCTTGGGCTAGACCATCGACCACCCATAAACCAACGCCGCCATGCAATGCAAGATTACTGTAGGTATGCCTTTTTAACCCCGGGTATCAAACGCAAGAACGCAGTCTCAGAAGTCCCTGAAGACAGCGACAATGTCGTCAAGCCTCATGACCTGCCCAAGGAGCTTCTTCTCCAAGTCGAGAAACTGGACGTACTCGTTGTATGCATAACCCCTGAGTTTCTCCTCCTCCATTCCCCGCACGTCCTTGCGCTCAGCCGTCATGAGCACGTTCTTCTTTTTGCGCCGCTCCACATCTAGTCGTTCTAGACACCGCACCATGGACTTGCAAGTGTTGTCCAGTATTCGTTGTAGCGTTCTGTCCAGATCAAAAAACCAGAAGAATATCGTTCGGGCCGCCGTACGATTGTTGTCGCGAGGCACCTCCTGTACGTCGAGGAACCCTCCCATTTCCATTTCGGCCATCTTGACATGCACATCCGACTTCTTCATCAGTGCTAGGCTAGGCAGCGTCTTATCGTCGATTTTGCCCTTCTCTCGTAGGATCCGCGTGAGACGCAGACCCTGACGTCCAAACCGGTTTTCGATTATCGTATCAAGCTCGACAAATTGCAAGTGTTGCATCAGCGGCTCGAAATCAACCGTCCACTCGCCAAAGTCGCGTCCGCCGCAGTGACGCACGAACCCCTGCTTACTCTCAGCTAGGATGAGCAGATGTTGTCGCATCTGATGTAAACGCCGCGCGCCCACCGGAAGCCCGTCGTCCGTCTGCATTTTGACATCCGAGCCATTCTGACCATGATATACAAAGCTGGCTGCTGCCTCGCCACTATGGTCGTAGTCTTCGTCATCAGATCCCACAATCTCTTCCCCTTCTTCTAACTCCTGACGGAGGGTCGACCCCTTAAGCTGGGGGGGATATTGTCGAATTTTCTCCGCATGTCGAATATCAATGGTGTCCTCGCTCGGAAATCCAATCCCAGCAGATACGTCGATGGCAGAACTAAGCTGCTCGAACACTTCCTGGGTAGTGACACGCGGGCCTGTGGAAGGGGAGGCATCATCCTCTTCGACCTCAATTGACTTGTCAACTTGGCAACGAGAGATCTTTTTACTCAACACGGCAAGCAGTGTTTCGTATACCTGCGCTGTGATGCTGCCAATCAGGTCTTCCGCATACCGCTTGAGTTTGAGATTGCGAAGCTCGACTGTACACTTGTCGTAATTGACCCGAAGAACAGTGTCAAGCTAGGATAGTTAGCAGTGCCGTCTCTGGAAGGTCTCTTTCACGGTTGGGACTTACCTCTTCAAGCAGGGCAGATCTCGCTTTTTCGCCAGTAAATGCATTCGACACGGCACCATTGGTAAGCTTCCTACGCTTAGAGCTAAGCTCAGACATGAATTCAAATTCGAGTTTCTTCTTAAGCCGTGTACTTTCGCCTTGGATCTCCCTCAGCTTGTCTCTGACACTTCTTTCGAATTCGCTGGTTTGCTTAGATCCTCGAATGCCAGTGGGGTAGTTTGCCAGGAATTCTTGTTCCACCGTGCTTCTTAGATCCTGAGGTGATTGGTATGATGTCCGTGTGACCGGCTCAAGAATACCAGCAGCGATAAGCTGTGCTAGATTGTCATAAGCTTGTGCCTCTAGATCGGCGCCTTCGTCTTCGTCCACCATCTCCAAATCACCCGTACCGTTGGTGGCGCCATTTCCGTTGGCATGGCTGTGGCCGTTATGCGAAGTACCGTTTTGCGAGATGCCATTGGTGCCCTTATGCTGCTCGTTATGTCGGTCCTCAAAAGTTTTGACGAGATCGGAGATTCTTGCATGGCCTTGAACGAAGACCTCGTGGACAAGAGTGTGCGCGTGATGTCCATACTTGTTACGAACCATGTCAAGTATCTTTCCCGTTCGAACAAGATTGTACGCGGCATAGGAATTTGCTTCGTAATGGGTGAGGGCCGAGTCGGGATCGGTATTGTGGAAGATGAGGTTCAGCTGGATGAGCACAGCAATACCATGGCGCACCTGTCGGAAGTTGAGGGAAGTGTGCTGCGCTAATTGTACGGCGGTTGATCTACCTCTAGCGAGGAGGTCTGCAAATATGCGCTATAGAGTGTGAGCTTGTAAACCTCGGGGTGGCCTGGGAATAGTAGAGATCATGGTACAAGAGCAACATACCGATGGAAGCTGGCCATATAGCTCGCTGATAAGCAGAACGCAAAGTTCTGCAACATTTTTAGTCTGCGACGTACAGAACCATATTAGTATTATGCTTATATACGAGTTTTTTGCGCCATTCCTGTTTCCTTGTGGAATGCGTACGAAAAAAGAAAAGAAGTTGACTCACCACTAACATGGCTGACTGAACTTGCTGCGGGTTGAATATGCGATTTGGTTGGAGTTCGCTTCTAGAGATCCTCTCACTATCTCTAGAGCTCTGTTAGTACTACCGTGGCTTCATTGAAGCATTCGATGTAATAGAAAGAGAGAAGAGAAAGCAAGGTCGCCTAGAAGACGCGACGCGTGATTAGAAGTGAGAAGTGAGAAAAAATCAGTGCAGCGCAAAGTGAAGAACAAGAATAAATTTCGACTCAACTTGCGAACTATCTTTTTTTAGGATAGCGGGGAATCGCAAATGGATGGAGTTACCTGCCTGTCGGTCCCCTCGAAAAAGCTTCCCGAATTTTTATTGTTGGCTGACCAGTCATGATTGACTTATGTAATCATGTAAATTTTAAGCCCAGACATGTAATAAAACACTTATAATCTTAACGGGCTAATAAAGCCCTCCATATACGCATATGTCCCGGGCTCAACTTTCATCTTCATTTCTTAACCCACAAGCAAAGACTATCAATCCTCATGGCTTGGCTGAGCAATCATTCCTTGTTGCAGGATGACGTAAATGCATGGTCACTGCAATATCCCTTGCTATGTGGTCTGAAATGGCCATCATCATGATCCTGGATAGTGCGTGTTGTTTCCGAGTCATCATCGTCCATTTATTGATTGCCCAAGATGAGACGATATGTCATGTCCTCTACTCAGGTAGCCAACTCCCTCATACGACCAAATCTCTTCTTGACGACTTTATTCCCTCTTCTTCGCAAGCATGGTCTTTCGTTTGTGGTATTACTCCCCCTTGGCAGAGGGGATGTTGACGGGGAAAGTCACCTTGTCGAACAACAACGCCGACGCACTCCGAGGTACCCGCTTTGAAGTCTTCCAGGACAATACCATGGGAATGGCAAGTCGGACTTGGTCATTATGGATGTATGGTTCCATTTATGGCCAAGGTTCTACACGGTCAGTTAGAAAAGGCTTGCCAGGTCCAGGTGATGATAAGTCGGAAACAGTGACCAAAATTTACATCTGTTTGTGCCTTTACTGCGCTCAGTTGAGTTGGTAGGATATCTCTGGACTTTAGAGTACCTAGTCCGCAAGAGAATTAGGCAATGGATAACTTAGAAATACTTTCTGACATCCAGCTGCAATAATCCCACGAGCACCGAAATGAATATGGATTGTGTCATCGACGTTTGAATAGCAGCAAGGATAGCTAGATAGTTCCCAGTAGTATTCCAAGGGTTCGGTCCTTAGAGGTAACTTAAGGAGGCTATAGGCCGTTGTAGATGAGCCGACTACCCCCTTTCACTACCTCTCATGGTATTCATGAGTACGTCCTTTGAGTTTCATTCACTTTGTAATACCCCAGGTACCTAGGCAGTCAAATAAGGATAGGAATCCCTTGAGAGATGTAGTCTTTGAGAGCTTGTATGGAAGCTGAGTTACCTAGGAGATAAGTTTGTTCAGGTACCGTTTATGTTGACATTTCGATTCTGGTTTCAAACCTATACGGCCAGATTTACATTGTTCGTAATATGTCAGTTCGACTTAAGCCAAGATGGAAAGAGATATTACCCGACCACAGTCTACCGTAGTGAATGGTTCATGATGGGTGTGCACTACGTTGTTCTGGGCGTGATTGATAAAAGCTCTATGTTACGAACCCTCCTATTACTTCCTGTTGGTTGTAGCTTTAACACAAGTTGATATCGCCAAGGTATTCGTGACAGAGATTTTGAAGACTTAGATTGATAGCTGGAGAATGAATGACTAGATATACAAGGAAATGCATCTTCTTTATACATATTCTCCTTCCATTCTTCAATGCCCTGAGTTTATGAATATGTTGTATGGGAGTGAGGGCCGGGGGGTCTTTTTTTACTCTGCGGGCGTGTATAGTACCTACCTGGTTGAGGACTTAAGGACGCTACCTAGGTACTGTGTACCCGGGCCGGTGCCTTTAGTGGAGTATCCACCTATCAACCACAACCATAACCGAGGATTTACCGGAATTGAGCATCTTTTTGCTTGGAAGTTGGAGCTTTCCGAGCCCATCAAAAGCTGTTGTCGCAGACCTCAAATCGCCAATTGTCAACGGCATCGCCCTCATAATGTTTTCTAGATCGGCTCTCTCTAGAGGTGCCCAGCTTGCTGCCCGCAGGCAAGGTTCGCAGCTTGCTCAGCGTCGCACCTATGCTGCGGCATCTTCTGCACCCTCAGCCTTAACCTACGACACCACCGAAGTCTCTGGTGTCAAAGTTGCTACCAGAGACTCTCACGGTCCTACAACGAAACTCGCCGTTGTCGCCAAGGGAGGCACCAGGTATCAACCTGCTCCCGGTCTCACTGTCGGTCTGGAGGAGTTTGCCTTCAAGGTAAGCTGATGTCCAAGCCAGTCTGTTTTGCTCGTGAGCTAATTAGCTGCAACCACTTCAGAACACCGACAAGCGATCTGCCCTACGTATCGTACGAGAAGCTGAGCTTTTGGGGGGGCAATTGGTCGCATACCATACCCGAGAAGCCTTAGTTCTCGAGGCAAGCTTCCTGCGCGAGGATATCCCCTACTTTACCGAGCTGCTGGCAGAGGTCATCTCTCAAACCAAATACACCAGTGAGCTACGTCAAGCCATTGGCTCATGATAACCCATGCTTACGCTTGTATACAGCCTACGAATTCCATGAGGATGTTGAGAGAGTCTTAAAGGTGAAGCAGGCTAAGCTTTCGAACGATGTTTCCGCCATTGCCCTCGATTCGGCACACTCGGTTGCCTTCCACACAGGCCTCGGTGCTTCCCTATACCCGACCACGTCAACCCCGTTGAAGGGCTACCTGAATGAACACTCCGTCGCCGACTACGCAGGTGCCGTCTATGCCAAGTCGAATATCGCGCTGGTCGGAGACGGAGCTACGACGACTTCCCTACACAAGTGGACAGAACAATTCTTCAAGGGTGTGCCTGCTTCACCATCGAGCGCCGCTACGCTTAACTCGAAAGCTACGACGTACTATGGTGGCGAACAACGCACAGCCCACACCGCTGGAAACTCTTTGGTTATTGCCTTCCCCGGTTCTAGCTTCGGTACATTCAAGCCTGAGGTTGCCGTCTTGGCTGCGTTGCTCGGAGGCCAACCCAACGTCAAATGGTCTCCTGGCTTCACTCTTCTGTCCAAGGCTGCCGCTTCGGCTCCCGGAGTGGTTGCCTCGGGAACCAACCTGGCCTACTCCGACGCCGGCCTGCTTACCATTCAAGTTACCGGAGCTGCCGCTTCGGTCCGGAAAGCCGGAGAGGAGGCAGTCAAGGCCCTCAAGAGCATCGCGGAGGGAACCGTTAGCAAGGAGCTCCTAACTAAGGCCATTGCTAAGGCGAAGTTCGATGCGCTAGAGGCTAGTCAATCCGGTGTGTCGACACTTTTGTCTGCCGGTTCGGGTATCATCCACACCGGCAAGCCTTTCCAGATTGCCGAAACTATCCAGTCTATCGACGGTGTCACGGCAGAGAAGCTCCAGACCGTAAGTGTATCCCATTCCTTATGATTGTAATGTCATCGCTCACATCTCTTACAGACAGCCAAGTCTCTTATCGACGGTAAGGCGACTGTGGCGGCGGTGGGCGATCTTAACGTATTACCGTTTGCGGAGGAGCTTGGCCTTAAGGTATAGACGGGGGAAAATGGAGAATCCAAGTGTACCAACAGACCAACTAACTTCTGTAGACGAGCCACCTGTGCATATAGTAAATCCCTTAGAGTCTTCTTTCACTTTTAACTACTTTTGTCTCTACGAAGTGATATGAATTCTTATCTAATAATTCAAATAATATAATAAACAATATGCTGAATAATTGAGACTAATTTCTGCAATATGTTAGATTTTTGATGTATTTTTTATGAAATAGGCAACAAAACATTCTCATCCAAAGCGCAGTCGAACTCGATCCCTCCTTTCGAGTGAGTAAGATACAAGGTAGGTACGTGCAATAAGAGCCCAACCCAATGGTTGTCTAGTCACGTGTCAGCTTAGCTCCACTAGCCGACGAGCAATTCGCTAGCGGCCTTTCTCGGTTCCTCCGTGCACCTGAGCTATTCTTTTGCTTCCGTACAAACAACCTTCAATTCATTTCCAACCCAATTGCCCCGAAGCGACCGTCAAAATGGTGTTCGCGTGGAAAGCCGCTGGTTTGAGGTAAGTTCTATCTGTATTCCATCCGGAACACGCGTCTCAATGGAGCTCGCCGGTGCGAAGGACGGGACCCTTGCTAACTGCTCATCCGACCGAATAGCTACAACCGCTACCTCGCCGTCGCAGCCCGCGCCGTGCGCCGAAGCCTGAAAGAGGACAAGAGACTAATTGCCGAGCGACGAGGCGAGATGGACATACGATTTTCGAAGTGGGAGGTGAGCAACTGGCCCTATATGCGAAGATGCGTCTAGGTATGACCTCGATGGCTAACGGGTTTATGCCTCAATATGCAGAACGGCAAGCAGGGCGAGCAAAGACACCTTGCCGATGCCAATGCCGCCGCCGCGGTCGAGTCTGCCGGCGGCTCAGCTTAATCGACAAAAAAACCATGAGTGGTTTGAGAGAGGAATTCAAGCTGCGCAGTGAGGACAACTAGAATCAGGAGGGATCGGATGCGGATGCGAATGCGGATATGGATAGAACGAGAAAGGTGGCAGTAAATACTATTCCACCACCTCGTGTACAGCTGTATAAAAAAGAAACCTCATTTCCCTACCATTTCTCTACCATTTCTGGGGGTCATTTGAGTAGTACACCCATGTTGCATGTTGTTTATGGCGGTTGTGTCAAGCCACACCACATGCCATGCCCTTATAAGTCAAGCTTTTCTCGGCTGGTGCTGGTGGCGTAATGCACCCATTGCGCCCTCAACAAAAATGAATGCATATAATAAATAATAAAGCAGTAGTCGCGTAGAACAAGGTAAAATGAAAAGAAAATAGGTAGGTAATTGGTGCATCATGTCAAGATAATTAAACCCCCACGATTCCGGGCGTCTGGGCTTTGCATTCGCTCATGGTCACTGCGAAACGCTTCTTGGTACAGCACATTTTGACGCTAAAACTCACATACCTACAGTAGGTACCTACTGACAACCAAAGCACCTACCAGACTTTACTGATTCTTCCCTTCTGTTCCGCCGCTCCGGCTTCAATACTCATCGTCGCCAGACCCGATTAATAAAGTGGAACACGGAAACTGGATAGACAGTCATTACCCATGCGTGTATAATACGTCAGTTGCGAATGCACGTACCTCAAACCTCCAGAAGGTACTTGAGGCTCAAGGCGCAAAGCTTGGGCACGGCTGACTACCATTCTTCAACAACAGAAAAAACCTCGGCTCAATAATATTGTAGCTCTTGTTAGGTACATACCAGGTAATCTAACAGGACAGCCAACTCCGTGGTGCATCACATGGTCGAGACGAAGTTCCTATAATCAAGATGCAACAGCTTGATCCGCCGTCGCCGGCTCCGAACATCTCACATCCCGGAGTCGTCGCCTCTGATATCACTAAGAAATTCGCATCCGCGGTGAAAAGTAAGCCTGCGCATCCGGATCATTCTCGTGTCGCGCGCACTGACTATGTCCATCAGCCCTGGCACCTGGAGAACTTATTAAAGATGAACATTTCACGCTTTTCGAGTCCGTCGCGGCTCTCGAGGTAAATGCTGTGACCCAAGAGTTCCGTGTTGGGGTGAGCGCTAATAAATTTCTTAGATGATGGACTCGAAAATGGACAGCGGTGCCTTAGCAGAAGGAGAGTCCCTAGACGAGGAATATGACGTCTCTCGTGATCTGCTTCCGGAGGAAATCCTAGGCATCATCGACCAACTACTTTCCCTTGAGGTACGTCTAGGGTGCATTATTCAGCTTTCTGTCTAACTTTCTACCGTTCCTAATATGTGCTGACTGCTTTGCACTACCATCAGATGGCTTGGCATCTTGGCTATCCCCTTTCACAGACCGTCTTCACGAGCGTCTATATAGAATCACTTCTGAAGCCTCGCCCAACCAGTATAGATGAGGCCGATTTCGTAAGAGATGCCCAGCGTCGCGAGAAAGAGCCGAAGCTCTTGTTCGTGCTGCGGGCATATTGCCTTGGACTCATTAAAGCGTGTTGCTTTGTGAATGAGCTAGTCAAAGATGAGCTTTATTACGAGGTCAGAAAATCGGATTGAAATGCGGTATGGGTATTCTCTGTTGGGCTAACAAAATGCAGGAGGAAGACTTCGTATCTAACACGTACGACCGCACCCTCCTCTTTGACATACCAGTCGAACCCATCAATAGCCTGCTGCAAAAGGCCAGGGCCGACCTTCGCGTCGTTAGTAACGTCGTTGCGAAGGATGTTTCCGCAGCCCTGGATCTCCGGCTTGAGCTTCGGATAGCATTTCTGAGGGCCATTGATCTCGCCACCCTGCGCAAGGCTAACCCAGACTCGTTGAAGATGCCGTGGATACAGATGAGCGGTCTCATCGAGCACATCAACAAGCAGCATTCGCTAGGGAAGCCAGTGCCGGAGGCATTCAGCACCAAGTTGCAACGGGGGCTAGCGAGTACGATGCCGCCGCGCCCAATGGTTCAGCCAAGCTTTGAGGAGAGTTATGGACACTTCAAGCGGCTTTTCCAGGATGGGGTCGATATCATGGACGTTCTCAAGTACGCAGAACCTCAGAGCCTCCTGGTGAGTTCATCCAATCTGTTCTATATCAACGCAGCTCATTCCTTCTAGACTTTCGTCTCAACATTTCAAGCAAGAAAGCCTCAACCGTTGGTTTATATCAGAACACTCCTTCAGAGCCTATTATTCAAAGAGATGGTTGTCTTAGGTAACTATAGCATTCGGCAAATAATTGATCACGACCTCTCGATTGTGGTTCTGCCCTGCGCGCCACAGATAGATCCCTCTTTTGATCGTATAGAGCTACCGACAGATCCGCGCCACCAAACTGCAGCGCAAATGGAAATATTCCGACAGCGGGTAGCCGAGTGCTACTTGGACATCTTCAGGATCTTCTGCCAGAACCGATGCAGAGTCCGAAGGACGCTGTGCCATAGTATTCAGGAGTGGGATATACTCCAGGCAGATGTCGAGGAGATTGACCAACTACTGCAGATCGCCCTCGACGAGAAACCGCTTCCGGCGGAGAGAGGGAACAGCAGTCTGGGCTACTCCCTACCCCTCTCGTCGTGGGCGTATCTCTACAAGCTCAGACAGATGGAATGGATCGTCCAGCTGGGCTTCGAGCTGGATATCTACCAGACCGACGAGCTTGCCGGTATGTATTGGTACCTGAACTACCTCGCTAAGACGCGAGCACAGCACGGCGACCGCATCAAGTTGTTCACCATGCGAAGCCTCAACGAGGCGCGCCACGACGGCAAGACCAAGGACGAGAAGCAGCTTTCGCACTACACGATCGCCAAGGAGCGCGAATACATGCAGTCGCTGGCGTACCTCCGCGTGACGATGCTCGACGCGGCGTCGACGTGGGAGTTCGCCGACAGCCTGTGCTGCCTGTACACGGCGCTCCTGCGGCTCGGGCTGATCCGGCCGCCGCCGCGGCCCTACGGCTCGGACGCGCTGCGCTACGACCTGCGCATGAAGCCCTTCCGGACGATCGCGCTCCCGCAGCTGCCGAGCTTCGACGACTTCACGCGCGCCACGGCGCAGCCCGACATCTCCACCACGGACCTGCTGCGGTACGCCGAGGGCGCCGTCGCCGGCGCCCGCAAGGGCTACGAGGCCCTCGGCAAGATGGCCGACACCCAGGCCTTCAGCGTCGGCGCCCACGACCGCTGGCTCACCAACGTCAAGGACTGCCTCAAGGCGGCGATCGCGGCCGGCGTCGCCGTGTCGACGCTCCAGCGCGCTTACGAGAAGGCCACTGCCGAAAAGGGGGACGCGGGTGGCGGTAGCGCGAAAGAAGAGGATTTGAAGATTGGGCTCAAGGTCGAGATGCCGGCGTCCGGGAAGGGGTACCATGACTGGTGGATCGTGCCGAAACTGGTTCCTGCGGCGTGATTTTACCTACCTCCTCCCAACTTAGCACGGGATACGAGGGTATTAATAGACTGTCCAGAATAGGAGGGCGGGGCTTCTTGGGCTGAGTATCTGGTCGGTCAGGTTAATGGGATGAAAAATGTCTACTTTTTCAGTAGGTCACGGAGGGGATAACGGCTAGGTGGCACGCTGTTTGAGATATGAGGTAGTCTTTTTCTATATTAGGGCTATTGCTTGCCTTCGTAAGCATAGACGCCTTTTTGTTGGTATTGGTACATGAGAGATACAGAGAACTAGATGTGACGTCTTCCCCTTCCACCTTTCCGCCATGTTCGTTATACATATGGATGGATCTATAGACCCAACGTCGTATGATAGATCGTATCCCATTGGTAGGATAATGCTAGCTTATATAGCCTGAGAGGGTCTTATCTCAGATGTTGTGGTACATATACAAACTCGAACGACGAGTGTTCTGTGGCTACACGATGAAGAGGGAGTGTTTTCCCCCCTCGCATTAATGGTCGCTCTTACGCCTTGACGGCTCGTTTAGCCAGGGTACCTCGGAGCTTGACGGTCTGCTCGTAAAGGACGTCCTTGAAGGCGAATAGGAAAGCGGCAGTTAGGACGCTCTGGGTGACCTTGGGACCAATTCCTAACAAGTTATCAGTCAGTCATTCACCAACCAATTAAGCAGCCAAGATGTCACGGATTACACTTACCCTTGTAGAGGCCGGCATATCCCTCCTCCTTGACAACGCGACGGATGGCCTGCGTCATGCCCTCGCGCTTCTCGCCGTCTCCGGCAACGTGCATCTGGCTCTTCACCGTGATGTACGGGTAGGTGATCGACGTAGCAAACAGCTTGCCGATGGCACCGAGGAAGAATGCGACGGTGGGGGTAACGTTCCGCTTGCGCCGCCGCTCGTACGCGTTCTTCATCTGCTCGAACAGCGTGTACTGCAGGATGGGGTTGATGACCAGCACGAGCGCCGGCACGACGCCGCGGAAGAGCGCCTGCGGCCCCTCGTCGCGCAGCAGCGCCATCAGGGTGCCGAGGGTGGTAGGCTGCTTCTTCTTGTTCTCGGGCGCGCCTCCGACGGCGGCCTCGCTCTTGACCTCGTCGTCGATCTGGCCCCTGCGCGTGGTCATGCGGGTGTTGACGACCCAGATGGGGTTCGTGAGGATGACGGTGGCGGAGCCGGCGATGGCGCCGGCGATCATGGCCTCGACGGTGGTGAGCTTCTTGCTGGCGCGGCCGGCGCGGGCCGCGGCGGCCTCGAAGAAGCCCCGCGTCCACTCGTACCAGTAGTAGTACACGAAGTTGGTGACGCTGATGCCGAACACGGCGCTGTCGAGCCCCGCGTACAGGCCCGACACGCCCTCGCGCGCGACGATCTGCCGCACGGCGGCCAGGAAGGGGGTTTCGGCTCGCTTCGACTCGACCTGCGCGCGGGTCGACAGGGTGATGAGGGGGTAGCTGTGGAGACGGAGCTGCTGTCAGATTGGGTTTCTAGGACTGCGCTCACGATACAGTCGAGCGAACTTCGGTAGCTGGGCAAGACATACGTCAGGACCATAGAGACAACCCCACCACCTGCGCCGGCGAGGGCGTGCGCGACGTTATCATTCTGAGGGACGATGGGTTTCGTGGACGCCATGTTTCATCGATTTTAGGCGTGTAGATTCTAGATTAACACTTCAGAGTAAGATAAAAAGAGACATGAAGATACAATGTAGGTAGATGGATAAGAACCTAGAAAAACCTAGGAAGCTTTAATCGATGCACAGGTATCTCAGCCCAAAAGGTGGGAAGCCGAGGTCCGATTGCATCACAATGCGTACCTCACTGCTTTAGTTGCCTTTCTACCAGGTAGGTGCTGAGAGCTCACCCAATGCCCTGGGGCACTGAGCCGAAAGCACCTGTCACGGCCCTAGTTAGCACGAGGTCGGCATTCTTCCCCCATATTATCCCCCGGTTTGCCCCGCATTCGTGGTGTCAGACTCTTTGATCGAATTTCACATGCGAATTCTATTCTAGCTTCAGCTCTTCCACTGCTACGAATCTTGTGATAATACCTTTTTCTGAACCGAGTTTGCTATTAGGTATCGTTCATGGGGAAAGACTATCTTCGCTGTATTCACTTGCGTATATTCCTTGGCAGGTCCTATGCACTGTACACATCAATTGTGTACGGTATGAAGAGAAAGTATCTTGTCGCACCATTATAAGCCGGCAGGTTCTGAGAACTCATCTCTATCGTATTCTCACGTCGCTAACAGAAACTATGAATAGCTTAATCGAGAGACACCAAGATGCAAAGGTCCATTTGCTTATATATTCGCATCATGCTTTCATTTCTCAACCGTCGACATTGCAACCTCGTCAAATAAGCCGGATGTGCTCAGCCTCACCATATGTATACCTGAGACGAGGCGTACTGAAGAGGTCAGGCCGAGTGTACTCCGTGGTGCCTATGTGAGTTTCACAGCTGCAGGTAAGACATGGTGACGGTAACATTGATGAATAAGTTATATCACCATGACATGCAATGATAAACCCTCCCGCCGCAATCCTACCCTAGACATTGTTTGCCTTACTCTCCTCACCCAATAAAGCGACCACGGCAAAACATTGGTTCATTGGTTCTCGGCCGTTTCTTGAACGACAGCGCTGAATGTCTCGAGAAAGTTGGTCGCCACAAGGCAAGAAAAGGGGGTGGAAGCTGGGGGCAAGCTGGGGGCTGGGGGCCTGGGGCCTCTAAAAAGACCAATGCAGAGTGTATTGGTCACGTGGATGACTATTTATAGTCACATGCACGACAACTCCCGGTCCATCTAAAACAGCCGTGCGCTCGTGGCACCAGCCTCCAGCCCGCAGCCCGCAACCCGAGCTCTCAAAATAGAAGTCGGCATAGGCATTGGTGGGCTTCATCTCATTTTTTGACAACTCTCATTAACTTTCCTACCCATAACCGTCTGATTTGTTCCCATAACTCAGCCAGCCCTACATCATACAGGCTCTAAACATTACCCTTTTGATATCTTGTATATCCGTACTCATCTTGTACCTACATCTATCACTTACACAAGGCTTACATGAATGAGCAATCCAACAAGGGCACCAATCGTATGAAGAAGCGGAAATCCTATAGGTGTTGCGCGATCTGATGGGAGTAGGGTCTCTTATTTATTACTCACGCGGAGAGGAGTCTATATCTACGATTACGTGAATCATTCAAGCCTATCAAACACGCCTACAAAGGTCCCACCGTTCCTATATTCCCCCGTCTTCTATTATCCATCCATGGGGAGTATTGCAGGTTTCGCTATCTTATGATACTGAGATGGCACTCTCTACCCCAACTCCAACCAGCAACGGTTCTTCCCGGCGCTTTAATCCGCTCCCGTCTCCTTCTAAAAATGAGACGCCCAGGTCGTCAGTAGGGCTAGTAAGACCGACCTTGCCTCAGAAGGGCGTGACGAGCGCTTCCATCGAGGACGCATACGTGAGTTTTATACTCTACTGCAACCCGGCAGTGCCCTTAGAAACAGATACGTCCGCCCTTAAGGAAGCTTTTCGAACTCCACCAAAAAGCGAGGGCAAAAGCTTCAGCACATTCACCTTGTTTGAACTCATCAAGAAGCTTCACGCGAAGGAACTCAAGACTTGGGCCGAGCTGGCCTTGAAATTGGGTGTCGAACCTCCAGACCATGACAAGGGCCAAAGCTCTCAGAAGATACAGCAGTACGCTGTTCGATTAAAGGTAAGGTCCACTCGTTTCATAATCGCATGGTTCGGCTTGTACGGTAGCAGCATAGCTTATTTCTAGTAGCGATGGATGCATTCTATGCATATCAATGCCTTCTTCGACTATCTGACGGACAATCCGCACCCCTATTGGACCCAGATTCCCACCGATCCGAATCCAGTATGCGAAGACGGGCGGGA
This sequence comes from Hypoxylon cercidicola, assembly GCA_022578845.1. Taxonomy (NCBI): domain Eukaryota; kingdom Fungi; phylum Ascomycota; class Sordariomycetes; order Xylariales; family Hypoxylaceae; genus Hypoxylon; species Hypoxylon cercidicola. The sequence continues at coordinate 110,625 of MU399494.1, read as the reverse complement.
CGGGGTTGCTGCCGAAGACGATATGGCTCTGCGTGCTTTACTACCTCATATTCGGCCGCGACGGGGCCGAAAGAGGCCCGAGGAAGATGGGCTCAGCAAATCCCCGTCGCAGCGGCCTAGATTAGATTCTCCGGGCTTCGGTGGAGAAGCTAGGATGTCTCGTCCGGATTCTCTTGACCCGTGGACTGCGCATCCGGACGGGAGAAGTGCATTTATCTTCCCGCCAGTCGACCCGAGATCGAGCGTATTACCAGAAACGAATTCGGCCTATCCGTGGAGTAACGACGCTTCTCGTGAACCAATGTCTGCGTACCCCCAATCTGCAATGACGCCGTCGACCAGGGGGGCTTTCTGGGGAGATCCCGCAGAGCCTCGCTCGGCTATCAGTCCGTCTAAAGCCAAGTCTCTTGGCCGTCGCCATGGTGCCAAGGTCGTTTCGTCTGCTTGGAGAAGCGGTGGGGTATTGACAAGCGGCAGGCCTCGCGGGAGACCTCCGGCCAGCAGGGGTAATGAGACTCCATTAACACCGATTCCGGACGAGCGCAGAGAATTCCCGCCGACCCCCCTCCAAGAAAATACGCCTCAGTCCACTACGGCACCTACACCAATGCTCCCTCCAGATCCAGTACCCAAGCCACCAGGACCTACCTCTGCACCAACATCGACACCGACGTCTGCTGCTGGTTCTCGGCCTCCCAGGCCAGGCCGTCTCTCTCTCCAGGTACCGGAAAGGGCTGGAGGTCCCGTCCGATTGGCGACTCCGCCGCCTCCTATTGTGATGGTAAACGGGAAAGATACGGCCAATGGAAATGGCCCTAGTGATGTCGACGGACCGACAGATGCCCCCATGGATGATGCGTTTACGGTGTTCGATCGCACTACTGCCATGTTCACAGCCACGGCTACCGACGATCACGGAAGCTCGACCCTACATTTCGATACCAACGATAGCGACAAAACAAACTGCAGCGAGATCGAAGCCCAATTCGTCGCGGACCTCCTCGAGTGCACTTGGTACGACGAAAGGGGTCAGGCAGGTCCTCCCGCCACGATCGACGAGGTCGTAGCTCTGGTTAAGGCCGTCGTCGAGAGCATCTCGAAGCAAGCCCTCACCAAAGAAGCATTCTTGATCAACCTCTCTGTCCTCGCCGGCGTTAAGTACATGATGAAGGCGGGTAGCAACACGGTGCAGCGGCTAGAGGTGGGACCCGATTATACCAAGTACCACTGCGCATGGGGTCTGCGGTACGGCTCGGTACACGGCATGTTCCGACTCCACGAGACGGTGCCGCATTCCCGCTGGAAGAAGGGCTTTCAGAAGAAGCCCGACGAGCAGTCACCGTCGGGCCTCGACGTGCCGACAGAGGGCGAGGCAGCCGCCGAGTACTGGCGCAAGAAGTACACAGATCTGGTGCACGTGACCAATAAGAGGAGCGAGGACGCCGTATTGTCTATGAAGAGGTTAAGGAAGGACGAGGGATCCTAGCGGAACAGGGGAGGGGGGTTCTGTGCTATGTAAAAGTAGATACTTGCAAGACCTTACGGCTTTATGACTGGTTTGGAAGCGCAGCGACGCATGGATGCATTTATGGGTTTGTTTGCTTGCCGCTTTAGCTGGCCGAGCTCGTGTACTTTTATTTTTTTTCTTCTATGATACCCCCGAATCGCATGTATCATCAGATATATTCAAACCGAATCATCAGGGCTTTTTGTACTCTTCAGGATACGGTATTTTGTTAGGTATCGCCTTGGATTAGAGGGTGTGAGGTTTACCGTGTAATTTCATCATAAGTAGTGGTGGAAATCGGAGATGGTGATCCGTATGAAAGGGGAGGTCCGGGGCCGAATCATAGCATTGATACGAGACACGCACAATGAATTGTCTTCGTATCATCCTCTATACAGCTGCTGCTGTTTTCGTTGATATCCCGCTTTCGAACAAAGTATGAAACAGCCCGAATAAGCTAGATGATGTATGGTAATCACCAGGTTTCACATGTGAAGTTGCTGGGGAATTGTGTAAATGGCTTATAGGGAATGGAAGGCAGAATGCACGCCGGAGCTGTGCGTGTCGTCACTCTTATAGAAGTAAGTTGCTATCCGCAGCGAGAACAACCACCTAACGCACCTAATATATCAACTCGAAACACTGTAGACACTTTAATTTACCCACATGTAAGTCTGCTTAGTTCCTATTCCCTACCTAGGCTTATCTTCCTACGTCTCTTGATTCTTCATCATTTATTATGCCCGTCCCTAGATTCAACAGTATGTTTTAAAATCCCTATATGAAGCAATACCCAGCATGTTAGAGGAAATTGAATTACCAGGAGTGTAAGCATCCGAGAGGGCTAGGTTACTAGCTTTTGCTAACGAGCTCGGCTTAGTCGCAAGGCTTCGGCGTACCGCTATGAAGCCTCCACGGAGAACGGTCGCCAGGATGCAAAGGCGCACGTTGACATCAATAATAACCTAAGTGCCAGGTTCGCAACCAGGGCCGTCTGTATGTGGACAGGGGCTGACTAAATTTGCGAATGGCAGGATCTCGAACCCCTTAGCCGGAATCCCTCGCGAGAAACTCCTCGAGCAAGTCACTCAATTTTCCAAGTCACACGGTTTAGCTAAGTATATCCATTTGATGCGCAAGGGCGCCCTTGTTGCCCAAGATCCCACCAGGTTCGAAGATATTACGGGCCCAGAGGCGCTCTATGCCGATGAGATCGATGTTCTAAAGAGAGAGACGGCGCACAAGTGGAAAGTCCCCTGGACACTTTACATGACGATCATAGCCTGCTCCATCGGAGCAGCCGTGCAAGGATGGGACCAAGAAGGAAGCAATGGAGCCAACCTGTCATTCCCCTTACAATTCGGCATCGGTACCAGTTCGGACCACGATGTTTTTCTCGTCGGTCTCATCAACTCGGCCCCCTATATCGGATCCGCCCTAATCGGCTGTTGGCTATCGGATCCGTTCAATGCCAGCTTTGGACGGCGAGGTATGTGAAATGTATGTACTCCAGGACGGATGTGACTAAACAGATCCCAGGAACCATTTTAATTTCTGCTATCTTGTGCTTGATCACCCCCCTTTGCGGTGCTCTAACTCGGAACTGGCAACAATTCTTGATTACGAGAATATTTCTCGGCATTGGGATGGGGATCAAGGCCTCGACTGTGCCTGTCTTCGCTGCGGAGAATAGTCCTGCGTCCATCCGAGGTGCTCTAGTGATGTCGTGGCAGTTATGGACGGCTTTCGGAATCTTTCTCGGGTGCTCTGCCAACCTAGCAGTCGGCCAACTTGGAAACATTGCCTGGCGGCGTACGTAACTAAATTCCTCTTCGTCCTACCACATCGCTGACATCGCTGATAACTTACGCCCACGCAGTCCAGGTTGGTTCGGCTTTCATCCCGGCAGTCCCGCTTGCACTCTTTATCCTATTTTGCCCGGAATCGCCACGATAGTACGTGAAAAAGGGACGGTACGGAGATGCTATGGAGTCGCTTTTGAGACTTCGCAACCATCCTATCCAGGCAGCTCGTGACCTCTACGCGATCCACGCTCAAGTTGAGATCGAAACCGAAGCAATCAGCCAGTCGACCTATGCCAAGCGGCTCATTCAACTCTTCACGATTCCTCGAGTGAGAAGAGCAACGCTTGCTTCCTTCGTGGTTATGATCGGCCAACAGATGTGCGGTAAGCTGATGGCACGCATAGGAAACTAATGGTTCGGAACTAATATGTGGCAGGCATCAATATCATAGCCTTCTATTCCTCTACGCTATTCAAAGAGGCAGGAACCTCGGACTTCAATGCTCTCCTCGCCTCGTGGGGATTTGGCTTGGTCAACTTCCTCTTTGCTTGGCCAGCCATCTGGACCATCGATACATTTGGTCGTCGCCCGTTGCTTTTGTTCACATTTCCCAATATGGCGTGGTCCTTACTCGCCGCTGGGCTTTGCACACTCCTACCAAAGTCGTCACAGATTCGTTTAGGCCTCGTGGCGCTATTCATCTACGTCTTTGCGGTCTTCTACTCGCCTGGAGAGGGACCCGTGCCGTTCACCTATAGTGCCGAAGTCTTTCCGCTTTCGCATCGTGAAGCTGGAATGTCGTGGGCGGTGTCCACTTGTCTTTTTTGGGCTGCCTTGTTGTCGATTTCATTCCCAAAGATCCTCGCAGCCTGTGGTGTTCTGGTGAGTTTTTATAAATATTTCGTCATTGTGATCGCCCCTTCGGTTTCTCCTTCCCCCCCCTCACCTATACGGAGGAATGATGGCTGACACCAGGTATCACTAGGGTGCTTTCTGCCTCTATGCGGGATTCAACGTTGCAGCTTTTATCATGATCTTCTTGTGGATGCCCGAAACCAAACAGCGCACTCTCGAGGAGCTCGATTACGTCTTTGCTGTGCCTACAAGTGTCTTTGTCAAGCACAACACCACCAAAGTCGTTCCGTGGTGGTTGAAACGCTATGTCCTCTGGAATCGCGACGCCACCTTGGAGCCACTCTACCACTTTGATAGACCTGAGGACACCACCTCTAGCCCGCAAGCTATTGTAGTGTATGACCACTCGTCAGGTCACAGCGACACAGGGGCGACCGTGGGAACCAAGGAGTATGTTACGGCGCAGGAAACGCCGCCCAGTACTGCGGTGACGGCTACCGGTGCTGATGCCGCTACTACGATTACTCAGGCCGAGAGAGAAGCTGCAGCTTTCCGCCGCTTTTCCTGGAATGGTCGAGGCGCCCATAAGCACCCGGCCGCGGAAGATGAATACTTCATCTAATTCAAGGCTCGCGATCTTGCTTTTAGGCGCCTCTCGCAGTTGACGTCGCTCTCTGGATTGTACATCCTTTGGCACCATGGAGGAGTATTATGACAGGCCATATTCAACTACCTGTCTTGTTAGTGGCGGCTATGTGTACCTGGGCAGGTCTCTGAGATAGATTTTCTTATACCTACCTAAGGTTGAAATCCGTTGTCTGCCTACCTCCTATTATGTGCCTAGGTACGGTCTGCACCAGAGCGTATCGTTGCTCTTAGCTTTGGTCTGCTCCCATTCACTGCGCGCCAGCCGCGAGCAGGAATGACTAATAAATTGATCGAGAACAGGCAACATGATGTCACAATTAGTCTCGCATTAGCCCAGAGCACTAGAAATTCTTGCAGCACGACGTGATGACGATCAGCGAGCGTGGCTTGGGCCGGCGCGTTTTGGAATTCCGGCTCGCGGCACTTGGGCGTGTGCTAGTGGATTCTTCTTTATAATGATTTTCAAAGCTAGTCGTACCCCCCTTTATGTATCTCGACGAATAAAGCAGGCTGACGATAGAAAGCTTGATTCTGTTATGCATTATATCGATAGTGACCCCCCCGAGCCCATCGTGATCTTGCGTAACATCCCGATCGGCCAACCCACCTAGCCAGAGCGCCAGAGCGGCTGGAGTAGACTGGAGAAGACTGGATCCGGATCTGCAGTTCTCGCTCGGCAGCTCGGTCCTTTCAGCTGACAGTCTTTTGATCGGCTCTCGTCTCCTCACCTCTGCTTGTGAATTGTATGAGAAGAGGATTGAAGCGGTGTGGTTTTGGATCCGATTACACCATTACAAGTTTCTAATACCAAATCCAATGAGATGACATGTAGACATACAACGCAGATATGGTTCATCTTATCAAATGTGCTCTGTGCTATCGTGACCCAAAGATCAACCCAAGGAAAAAAAAATTGGGAATGGAATGGCAAACCAAGATCTGACCTCGAACGTCTGTGGAGAAACGACGCTCGATGGATTTCTGTTCATCTGGATTTTCTTCTTCTTCGTCATCTCGCTAAGCGCACCTGAGCACTTGTGCGCACACTAAGTATTAGATCAAGTACCTATACCCAGCGGTTGTGAACTGCGTCGCGCCGACCAGACAAACATATGCATTTCGACATCTGAAACAGGACGCCAGGTTATTTGTGGCTTAGATGCTTGCTATGTAAATTACTACGAAATGCTCGCGAACTACTACCCATTATAGACTAACCTGGAAATTTAATCAATTGACTTGCAGAAGCGGGATAGCGGCATTGCTTTGCAAACGTTGCATTGGAAAGTCCCTGACTCGGGTAAGGATGGTAAGGGCGGTAGGGGTGGTGGCAAGGGTCTGTCAATTGAAGGCAATTGGCCAACCACAACGGTTACTTGCCATTGAAATTCAATCCCGCTGAAACATCCAGATCAATTACCCCTGAATAACGTCAACCGCACTCCTTGGCATGGAAATTTCGCTCTCCCTCTCGGTGGCATAAGGCGAAAATATCTTTGTTATACTAAGAGATGACTCGAACTATCTCGAAATACATAACGTACCTACATAACATACATAATGTGGAATATGGAACACATATTTTACTTCTAACATTCTACTATGCCTGAAGTAACCTGTAGGAGGTAGATATTTACACAAACACAATACTACACAATATAGATGCCGTCCGTAATGAAACTCGATCAACCCTTCTACCTGCTCTAACCAGACTTTCCTGTGATTTTCATACATTGAAAGTACACCAAGTACAATGGAAAGTACAAGGACCCACGACTCTTTTTAGATCGATTTTCCCATGTGGACCCCTCGACCCACGGCGGACCTTCCAACGCGTCAAATCCATCTTTGACCCTTCCCCTCGGTCTCTACATCATCTTGTATTACAACTTCTGTCCTAACGTACATAGATTTCACGACTTTCTTTTTTTCTACCCATCTTCCCTTTTTCCCCCATTTTCATCTCTGACAACCTTCATTGGTCCCTACAAAGCATACTTCCCTTGCTTTTGGATCTCTCCCTCTAGTAGACAGTTTGTCAGCAGTCTTTCGTTTTGTACAAACTCATACGCCGTATCCTAGAGAGCCTACGGTTAACTCATCTTTGTCTCCTCTCTGAACGCACCACTTTCAATACCCTTCCGATCGATTGCCTGGTGCCGTCATCTTGCCAATTACCCGCTTCCTGTATATACTCGAAAAAAACAACAACTGATAATACCTGATCTGTATTGTCGGGTCATACTTGGGAAGAACCACCTACCCACCTACGTTACCTATCCGTCTCTCTACTTCAATGTCGGTCCGCTCCCCACTGTCACCGAGAGGATTTATGCAGCTAGGAACTTCAAGGTCTGATATGGACAACGAAATACCCTTAACCCAAGTACGGAGCAATGCCAGTTCGACTGGCGCTAGAAAGCCCAACCAAGGCACTGCAACCGGCTTCAGCAGCACAGACTACCAGACCTCCTCCGAGAACGAGAAGCGTAGCTTCTTTCATCGCGGCCGGAGAAGAGCCAAGAATGCCGAGGCATCCAAAGACAATGACAACCTGACATCCGAGGGGGCTTCCCTCAATGCCATGGGGAGGTTGTATAATAGTATTATTCATGCCTCGGTCGTTACGCGATATCTCGTCTATATCGTCCCCGTCGCCCTCCTCCTAGCCGTTCCTCTCATTGTCATCCCTGCCACGGGGAATAAGGACAGAATTCTTGTCGGCAAGGGTCCACGGACCAATCCCGAGGCCGAGACTCCTGCCGTATTTGCGCCTGGACCCCGCCTTTTCGACCTTTTTCTCTGGATAGAACTGACCTGGCTGAGCTTGTGGGTTGGCAAGATCGTTGCTCACCTTCTACCTCCTATTTTCATGTTCTTTACTGGTGTCGTCAGTGCCGGAACTCGCAAATATGCCATCGTCATTCGCGCTCTCGAAATCCCCCTTTCGCTCTTCTTCTGGGCCCTGGCCGACTTTTTCATATTCACCGGTCTTATTAATGTTAGATATAATGATGTCGATTGGGTTATCTCGATACGAAGAATCGTGGGCGCTCTCTTCGCTTCTTCGGCTGTCTTCCTTGGCGAGAAGGCAATCATCCAACTCATTAGCGTGACCTATCATCAGCGGTCCTTCGCCAATCGTATAAAGGACTCGAAACGAGAGGTTCATCTTCTGGGCCTGATGTACGACGCTTCTCGACAGCTGTTTCCCATGTACTGCCCGGAATTTGTCGAAGAGGACCAGCTTATTAACGATAGTATTGAGTTGATGCTTGCCGGTGGGAAGAAGAGCAGACGAAATAGGAAGAGCGGAGCAGTGACGCCCATGAAGCTGATCGGAAACGTGACACGAATTGGCGACAAAGTCACATCCGTGTTTGGAAACCTGGCTTCCGAGATCACTGGAAAGCAGGTGTTCAACCCCAACTCGGCACACTCCATCGTCGTTGAGGCTCTTGAGAAAGTTCGAACTTCAGAGGCTCTCGCGAAACGTATATGGATGTCATTTGTCGTGGAGGGCAACGAAGCTCTATTTGTCGACGATATCATCGAGGTTCTCGGCCCAGCGCACCGTGACGATGCGGAAGAGTGCTTTGGAGCAATCGATGCGGATGGAAACGGAGATATCAGCCTGGACGAGATGATCAGAAAGATTGTCGAAATAGGAAAGGAGAGAAAAGCTATAGTGAACAGCATGAAGGATATCAGCCAGGCTTTGGCTGTGTTCGACCAGGTCCTCCTCTTCATCGTCCTCCTAATTGTCATTTTCATCTTTCGTAAGTGGTTTTTATCGAGTCTATCTCGTAGCGCAACTAACATATTTTAGTCGCTTTCTTCCAAAGCTCATTCATCACGACGCTGGCGACTGCTGGCACAGCCCTGCTCTCGTTATCGTTCGTCTTCGCCGTCACAACTCAGGAGTTCCTGGGCTCTTGCATCTTCCTCTTTGTCAAGCATCCATACGACGTCGGTGATCGAGTTGATTGCAGCGGAGAGCAGTTGGTTGTTGAGAAGATTTCCCTGCTCTACACCGTCTTCAACCGCATTGATCGAATGCAGGTCGTCCAGGTACCAAATATTGTCCTGAACAACCTTTGGATTGAAAACGTCAGCCGGAGTAAGGCCATGAAGGAGGTTATCGACGTCAATGTCTCATTCGATACTTCCTTTGAGGACATCGAACTTCTGCGTCTCGAAATGGAGAAATTCGTGCGAGCACCTGAGAACGCACGGGACTTCCAGCCGGATCTGACCATTGGAGTTGGAAGTGTCGGCGACCTGGACAAATTGACGCTGAAGGTTGCCATCAAGCACAAGTCGAATTGGCATAATGACGCTGTCCGTGCGACCCGCCGCTCTAAGTTCATGTGTGCTCTTGCGCTTGCCTTGAAGCGGGTGCCCATCTACGGTCCTGGTGGTGGTGGTGAGCCGCTGGGCGGTCCAACGAATCCAGCTTACTCTGTTGCCGTCTCTGATGCGGACGCTATCGCTGCTCGTGGCAAGGCTGACCAGGACAAGGAAGCGAAGCGCATGGTGCCAGCAGCACCACCGGCGAGGAACCCTTCGACATCGAATAAATCGGGTATTCCCGAGGTGGTAGAGGCAAGAGCAGCTCAAGGTCTTAACACCCTAAACCCTGCAAGAACAGCGGCTGAAGACTGGGGGTTTAACCGCGGCGACGACGGCGATCTGGATGAGGCTCAAAGCCAACCGATGGATCGCAAACGCTCGAATGACATAGAATCCATACGTCTGGAGCTCCATAAGCGGGAGAGTCAGCGTAGCGGTGGACGTCGTAGAGCAGGTGAAACCCTGCCTTCGCAGCCCATAAGCGAGAACACACCCAGTTTCCAGATAACCCAGCACTCGGGCCCCTTCGATGAAGAGGCACAAATAGGAGGACCGAGTCCGTATGGCAATACCCAGCCAGGTAATTCGCTATATCCTCAATCGTCGAACCGCACCAATCCATCAAATTCAAGCAACAGCCAGAGGGCTCGAGCACCAAGCCAACCTTATGATCAGCGTTAGAACCGCGGATTTTCTGTACCTTAACGAATTTTTTTCTTTTCCTTCACACTAGGCATCCATAGATAGATTGCGGAACTTGTTATCTGGGAAGGCGTTGAAGGGGTTTACGCATCACAGTAAGCTACCTACTCAGGTTTACAAGGTGGTCAGAAGGGCTCTGTCACCGTCACGAGTATATATGCTGGCATGGGATAGACCTGGGAGTCTGCCAAAAAGGTTTATAGATGAAAATGTCGGCCGAGGCACAGGTGGCCATTAGACAGTGCCGGTCGAAATATGAATTGTACAACACACTGACCAGTCGTGTATCCATCTCGTGACGTGATGCTGATACCATGATTGAAATCGTTCACGATTAAGCGCACTATCCGATTGGTTGGTTCTCATTCCTCAAGATCGTGAAATCTCTAGACTTCATAAAGCGTAGCTAACCTTGTCTAATGATCGTGAACCTCTAATGTAGAGCCCATGTCTGCTTTTTGCTACCTCCGTCCCACGTAACCTTCAGCGACAACCCGCGCGCATGGTCTTCGGGGATCGAGAAGGTGATCTCGCCCTTGATCTCGTCGCCCTTTTTCCTCGGCGCCGCCGCCGCGGTCGTCTTCTTTTCCTCGCCATCTTTCGCATCCGACGGCCGCGCCCTCTCCGGCTTGCACAGCAGCAGCCCCTGCTTCCAGTGGGTCTCCCTGCCGTACGGCCCCGTCGTGAAGGCGACGCGGTTCTGCGGGTCCGCGCGCGCCCACGCGTCGGCCGTCGCGGTGAGCTCTACGGCGTGGCGGCCGCCGCCGTCGTCGTCCCGCGTCGGCGCGAAGAAGATGTCGAACCAGATCAGGAAGCCGTCGAGCGGGTCGACGTCGCGGGCCAGCGGGCCGCTCGCGAAGGGCGCCGTGAAGGACAGGTCCGGCGTCGTTACCGCGTACAGGTCCAGCAGCTTGAAGGCGGCGGGCGGGCCGACGATGGTATTGCTGCCGTCGTCGTCGTCGGGACGGGACGAAGAGGGGGTGGAGAAGGGGGGCAGGGAGGAGGCCCAGCGTAGGACGCGGGCGTCGTCGTAGATGCCGGACTGCATGGCGCGCATGTCGAAGCCGTAGACGTCGCGCCAGAAGTGGACGTTGTCGGCGACGTAGTCGGGGTCGGCGACGGGGGCGAGCCAGAGGTTGGCGTGCGACGGCACGAGCAGGCCGCCGGGGCGCAGGTAGCGGTCGCGGGCGTACAGGACCGAGGGGAGCATGGCCTCGAAGAGCAGGCAGTACCCCATCCACTCGCTGACGATGACGTCCACCTGCTCGACGCCGCCCGGCAGCGTCACCTCCTCCATCTTGCCGTGCACGCAGGTGATGACGTGCGACAGCCCGTTGTGGAACACGTTTTCCTGCGCTTTGGTTATGATGGCGCTGGCGTCTACCGCGATTACCTTGGCCGCGCCGGCGCGCGCGCAGAACATGCTGAGGATGCCTGGGGGGCTTTGGTTAGTCGAAGGGGGTAGAGGAGGGAGGGAGGAAGGGGGTCGTGCGTGGATGGATGGATGGACGGGTCAGGAGGGAGATATATCAGGAGGGAGATATATCAGGAGGGAGATATATGAAGAGAGAGCGTGCATATGTATGTAATATTAGCGATGACGAACCTGTACCACATCCTATATCCAGCACAGTCTTGCCCGCGAAGAGGTGCTTGTTGTTGTAGATGAAGTCCCGGTACGCATCGGTGCGCACCGTGTCTTTGAGCATAGTCTCGTGGATATCTTGTAATTTCAAATGTCAGCAAATAAGCAACAATCTAAAGCAGCATTGCAATAGCAGATACTCACCGACTCCGGCGTAAGACTCCCAGTAGGACTTCGAGGAGTCCTCCTTCTTCTCGACCTCCTTGCCCTTCTTACTAGACGCCTCGGCCTCGGCCTGGTCGACGTCGCCCCAGCGCTCGTCGAGCGTCTGCTGCACGGCGACGCGGTAGCTGTCGAACTGGGCCTTGACGCGCACGAGTTCCTCCTGGAGCTCCGTGTTGCGCTTCAAAAGGTCGTCGACGAGCACCGTGTCGCCGCCGCCCTGCGCCATGTCTGCACCTGCCGGCTTGAGCTCTGGCAGGTCGAACAGGCCCAGGATGACGGCATCGTCGTCAAGGACCGGCTTTAGATACTGCTCGTGGTCGATGTCGCACCACGAGAGGTCTTCCGTGACGGGGAGACCCTCGTGCACACGTTGGCGGACTGCGTGCATGTTAGTAGGGTAACAGACAGGGGTGGGACCGATATATGAACCCCTATTGAGTATCTACTCTAGACCAAATCCACCCGTGTTGCAGATAAACCAAATAGAGATGAAGGGGGAAAAAAAAAGTGATTTGTAAATAAACTCACTAAAATTAACGAGCTTGACGCAGCCGTGGAAATCCAGCTGCAACCTCTGCCGGATTCCCAAGAAATCGAAGCTGTGCTTCTCTCTGCAGTGCGCAAGCATCGACAAGACGTCGGGGAAGACCCGGTCGTCGAGCAGCGAGATGACCTCGGGCGTCTCTTCCTCATCGTCTTCGCCGGCGTCACTCCAGCCCTCTTCTTCTCCTCGCGACTCCGTGTCCTCTGAATCGCTCGCCGGAGGGCTATCGGCCCTTCTCAGTCGCGAACTCATGGTTGGCAATTCTTGGCTGTTTGCAATGCGAAGCTGCCTAGGTAGTTGACAAGAGGGGAAGGGTGTGATAAGTTTATGAGATGAGATGAGACGAGATTCCGAGATTTGACAAATCCTAGACCAACAATTAGTCTTGTATAGTAAGCGCCTGAGCTATTATCCAAGATTACCTGGGATTGATGTGCCACTTTTGTTTGATATACGCCTGTTATTTGTTATAGTTGGTAGTCTTTTTAATATCAAGAATCTCTTAAGATTTTGCTATAATTGTGGAAAATAACTGTCTCGTTTGTGGTATGGTTCGGTTAAATACATATCTACCCTAGCATACACGCTATTTGCATAGGATCGCCCCTTAACCATGGAGGATAAGCCATGAAGGATAAGAGACACTAGCTAGATCCTCAGATATCATGTTCCATAAAGGGGTATCGGAAGTTCTAGCAATCAACTATGGTTATCCTATTTGTATGCTTAGACACAGGATAATATCTAGTCGACGTCGTCGTCATCTACTGCATCTTCATCTTCATCGTCGTCATCGTCATCTTCATTGTCTTCGCCATCTGATACGGGTTCGCCTAGCTCGATAAGTCGTTTCTGCAAGCCCCGTGATCAGTACGTGAAAAATATAGAGCCATAAATTACTGAGAGCTGACATACCTTATACTTCTCAACCTTCTCTTCTAGGTCACCAAAGACCATCAGGAGGTCGTCAAGTTCGCCCTGGATCGCTGATTTTTGCTCCTCCTTTTCTTCCAATTGCGTGCGACACTATTTCTCAAGTTAGCATCTTATGTCTTACTTGGGGCGATGCGTGAGAAACCTCTTCCAACTTGTCATCCTTCTGCGACAATTCTTTTTCAAGCTTCGAACACCGCTCGTCGGCTGCTTTGGATTTCGATTGTTCCGCTGACAGCTTGGCAGTGAATTCCTCCCGTGCCGCGTGTAGTTCCTCTGTTTTCGCTTTGTTTGCCTACGACGCTGTTAACATACCTGCGTGAAGTAAATGGGGCTATAGGGGTCAACGTACTTTCATAAGATCGACTTCGAGACGACTGATGGTAGCACGAAGGTCTGCCTTTTCTGCCTCTGATCGTCGTTGAATTCGTACTGCTTCAGCTTCAGTAGTTTTACGAACGTAGTCCAACTGCCTTTGTAATTCTGTCTCCTTTGCGCCATGTTCATCATGGATGGCCTTTGCAACGTTCTTTGCCTCTTCTCGAACAGCCTCTAGCTGTTTCTGATAGGCTTCGTCTTTCGAGCGTTGTTGCATCGCAATTTTTCTGCCCGAGTTAGTAAGAATTCCGTCAGAGGTGTAGAATACTTACTTGATTTCTTCCTCGTGGCTTCGCTGAATGGCTTCATTGACACTCTTTATCCTCGCCAAGTCCGCAGCAGAGGTTTCTTTGGTCCGACGATGGTCTGCTTGTTCTTGACTAAGCTTCCCTTCGAGCGAGGCCATATCAACGAGTGCTGCTTGTAACGCTCGCTCCTTCTCGTCGACCTGGGAACGTAATGAGTCGACCAATTCGCGAGATACACCTTTTTGGACGCCATTGGTCACAACCGATATTTCTATCCCCGGATCTCGATCAATAGCCCTAACAATGCGACTATAGTTGTCCTTGAAGAAATCGACGAAAGTGGTATCAAAATACACATCCGGCTGGTTGCCTGAGCCATCGGATTTCTGCGGGATCACCTCAAAATTCCTCATGAAAGGGTGACTCCGCAATTTGCTTAGGCTATCAATATACTTGTCTCGGCCCATTCGGGACGTAAGGACAGAGTGCAGGGTAGACCGGGGAATTGGAGAATCCTTGGTAGAGAATTCATAAACAACACCGAGGATCATGGCACATAAACCTTGGACAAGAAGGCTGCTGGAGTTGTGCCGTACAACTTCTTGCGCGAGAGCTTGGATATTGCTTCCTTCGCCCAAGAAGTCGTTGACACCGTCAAGGTCCTCGAAAAGCCATCCTATTAGCAACATCAAATAGCCTACGGATACTCGATCGTCGTCCGCCCTGGCCAACCCGCTGACGAGATGGGCCGTGATTGTCTGGATACTCGTTACTACCTCTTCGCCACTATCCGCGTCACCCTCCGTCACGGACATGGCGAGGGCTTTCGCTTCCGCATTGTCAAATACGAGGTGGAAGGTAATAACAGCTGCAAACCAATGTCGATAGGGGTCCATTGGAGCCGAATCATTGGACGGTCGAAGCAAGGTAGTAAGTACATTTGCCGTTTCGTCGACACCGGACCCGTGTCCGTCGATTGCGCGTCGTAGAAAATGCAAGCGCACATCGGGATGATTGAAAAAATACGCCTTGATACACTGGCAGGCAGCCAGCCGCAGGTCAAATGCTTGAGTGGCGGACACGCTCAGCGTTAGGTCTAGGAGCCCGTCGATTACATAGACGGCGGGAACACCATTGGCCTTCCCATTTAGCCCATTGGTCGGAGGAGCCGTCTCTAGTACTGAAGGAACTTGTAGTTGTGCAAAGGTCTCTTGCAGCTTTGCATTATCCCTAATGATGTCCGCACAAGTCGCCAGGGCCTACGTTACGTGTAAATAAACCTCGTATACTTCAAAAGGGGGAGGAGCTCGAACCTCTGCTCTGATAGACATCTCTGCATCATGACTAAAAGCAAGCTGCAAAGCATGATAGAGGACGCCATGCTGCCAGAAGGCTGCCTGGTTCTGTGAAGTGCCGACGGCGCCGGGGACGAGAAAGAGTCGAATGACGGCAATTAAAGCGTATATATTTCTGTTGCCTTGCTCTTGAGCCCAGTGGGCTATCTCTTCTTCCCCCTTCCCACTGTGATATGTACTCTCTAATAGCTTTGCTAGCTGTGGAACATTGCCCTCTTCGCGGAATAGAGACTGGTTTGACGGGTTTAAGCGCAGAAGATTCGCCAGAAGAATCAGGCAGTCCTCGACTACTCTATCACCCTCGGATAAACCCCCTTCCGCTGCTATTATATCGAAGACACGTCCGAATACGTTGGAGAAAGCCACGAGTTTCTGGATATCTGGAGACGAGGGTGTCAGATACGTGAGAAGGGTTAGCGCTTCGTTACGGACAGCGTCTCTTCGGTCGTCGAGAACGGCAACCAGCCTGGAGATACCGAGAGGGGCGGTAAATACGCAAATTTCCGTTCTCTCGGTGCGGGCGGACAGGATTGCGAGGAGTAGCTGTAAAGAGTACAGACGGGAGTAGAAGTCGGCGGTTTCAAGAAAATCGAGGAGTAATGTGATGTTTTCTTGTCGTTGAGTAAACTCGTCGGCCAGCCAGAGAGCAATTTCCTCGGAAGCTTCAGGACTATCCTGATTGGGGCTGAAAAGCATCAGCAAGGTCTCGAGGACCACCTTCACGGTATCGACATCCTCGCCATCTTTAGACAAGCTTCCTATGAGACTCCTCAGCGCACCCGAGGCGACCGAAGCAGGATATTCTTTGGCGAAGCTCCGTAGGCCAAGGATGGCAGCACGACGGTCTTCGAGAAGGGTGGCCGAGCTGAGACGGCCGCTGAGTATGGTTATGGTCTCGCTAACGGACTGCTTCGCGGGAGCAGAAGTGATGTTGGAGAACATGGTTCGTGCTGAATCACGCGGTTGCGCATCAGGTCCATTGGTAGAAGGGTTACCGACTTGGGTGCATGATACTATAGAGGGTAGAAGAGTATCGGCGCCTTACGAGTAGCGTTAGGTAGTAAAGCGCTGCCGGTTGGTGAATACGTTGGGCTGTTAGAATCCGTTTGGATGTATTCCGTACAGCGAATGAATTATTCTGGCCAGGTAGCTAAAGATTGCGGCTTTAGAGGAGTATAGCTTTTTAGTGCATATAAATGTTTATGCCTACCGTGCTGCTGTGTTGTGTTGAAGCTATAGCCTTAATGAGGACTAGTCCTAAGCCAGATAGTCGTCGAAAAAGAAGTGGAAACACTGGGTAAATTGGAACCGGTGGGCCGCACTGATTGGTCTGGACCCATACAATCGGCCGCTGCGAACTCATTCTTCGACTAGGGTCTTGTCAAGGCTAAGGCTTCGCGACTTGAACTTTTTGCGCAACCAAAACCTTTCCTCATTCAACCTCAACTTCTTTGTCATCGCATCATCACCTCCTAGGCGGATTATACAGAAGTTGACTGTGTTGTAATTAACTCACGGTTTTTCCTTTTTCCCTTTCTTCGACTACGAGATTCAAATACAATCTCGTTTCTGTGTAGCGACCTAGCTGTGCGAATCGGAAAACTAGTAAACCACAGACCTACGTTTATCTTAAGCACTGACTGAGCTTGCACGGCTTCGAAATCGTGAATTGTGTCTGCGATCTATTGATCTCGTACAGCTTGAGCTCACAGGAAAACTACACTGGACACGTTTATTGCGATTCATGCGCCTACCTCTCGTGCGACCTGTCCTTTCTCCTATGATCCCATTGCCTGGTTTCGCAATTCGATTCTCAACATTCGGTCCAGGCTGCTTTAGGTAGCTTGTTATTCATCGCGATCCTAAATTCCTGTCCCTACTTCTGCCGAGATATTCGTAATTGAGAGATCAAGACTCCAGACACCGCCAACATGGGTATTCCCGCGGCCTTCCGATGGCTTTCCAACAAGTACCCCAAAATTATATCGCCTGTCGTGGAGGACCGGCCGATTGAAATGGAAGATGGCATAACTATTCCTGTCGACACGACAAGGCCCAATCCAAACGGGGAAGAGTTTGATAATCTGTACCTAGACATGAATGGTATTGTGCATCCCTGCTCTCATCCCGAGGATAAGCCTGCTCCTAAGGACGAGGAAGAGATGATGTTAGAGATCTTCAAGTATACAGACCGTGTTGTCAACATGGTTCGCCCGAGGAAGCTACTCATGATTGCTATTGGTATGTTGTTCGACTGCCTGCTACTGCTACCCGTTGCGACGCGTGCTGACCTATTTGCAGATGGTGTTGCGCCTCGTGCTAAGATGAACCAACAGCGGTCCCGACGTTTCCGTTCTGCCCGAGAAGCCCAAGAGAAGCAGGCCGATAAGGAGGAGCTATACAAAATGCTTAAGCAGCAGAACGGCGGCGTATTGCCACCCGAGACTCTCGAAGAAGTAGCGAAAAAAGCCTTCGATTCCAACGCCATCACACCTGGCACACCCTTCATGGATATACTCGCATTAAGTTTGAGATACTGGTGTGCCTATAAGCTTAACACTGATCCCGGTTGGGCCAATACGAAGGTCATCATATCCGATGCTACAGTGCCCGGGGAGGGCGAACACAAGATCATGAACTTCATCCGCTCCCAGAGAACATCACCTGATCATGATCCCAATACGAGACACGTTATCTATGGATTAGATGCTGACTTGATCATGCTTGGGCTTGCCACCCACGAGCCCTATTTTCGTGTGCTTCGAGAAGACGTCTTTTTCCAGCAGGGTAAGGCAAGAACCTGCAAACTCTGTGGTCAGAAGGGCCACGACGCGCAAAATTGTCGTGGCACGGCCAAAGAGAAGGAAGGCGAGTTCGACGAAAAGGACAAAGCTGTCACGCTGAAACCGTTTATCTGGCTTCACGTGTCTGTACTGCGAGAGTATCTTGCTGTTGAACTTGACGTGCCTGGATTGCCTTTCCGCTTTGACTTAGAACGTGCTATCGACGATTGGGTGTTCATGTGCTGTTTTGTCGGTAACGATTTTCTTCCTCATCTTCCCGCCCTCGAGATTCGTGAGAATGGCATCGATACATTGACCGCCATCTGGAGAGATAATCTGCCTCACATGGGTGGTTTTGTCACCAAAGATGGTCATGTCAATCTCGAGAGAGCTCAGTACATTCTAAGTGGCCTAGCGAAGCAGGAGGATGCCATTTTTAGGAAGCGAAAGGAGGTTGATGAACGAAGGGAAGCTAGCTTCAAGAGGCGGAAGATGCAGGAAGATCAGAGAAACGGACGTAATGGTAATCGGAATGGCGGAGGCGCCGGTAATGGTGCTGGTGGTCTCCCCGGCGGCCTTCCTAACGCCCTCACACACGACATGATCGTCAATCGAGGTGCAGTCCAAGGAGCGAATGAGGCGAATAAGAGCGCTGCGGCAGTGCTCAAGAGTCGGATCCAGGCACTTCAATCAGGAGCAACTGACGGCGATACTGAAAAGAGTAGCACGGAAGCACAAGAACAACCTTCGGCTCTTGGTAAACGTAAAGCATCCATGATGGAGGATAACGCAAGCACTCCCGCGAGTAGTACGGCCGCAGACGAGGAGCCAGGAGATTCTGTTCGATTATGGGAAGACGGCTACGCCGACAGGTATTACGAGCAGAAGTTCCACGTCGATCCGAAAGATGTCGAATTCAGACACAAGGTTGCTCGGGCCTACGTTGAAGGGCTTTCCTGGGTTTTGAGGTACTACTTTCAAGGATGTCCGTCGTGGGAATGGTTCTACCCATATCATTATGCGCCGTTCGCGCAAGATTTTGTGGATATCGGCAACCTAGAAGTTGGCTTCGAAAAGGGCAGAGTTGCAAAGCCCTTCGAGCAGCTTATGAGTGTCCAGCCAGCTGCGTCCCGCAACGTCCTTCCAGACGTTTTCCACAATCTCATGACGGATTCAGACAGTCCGATTATTGACTTCTATCCCGAAGACTTCGAGATCGACCTCAACGGAAAGAAGATGGCTTGGCAAGGCGTGGCACTTCTTCCATTTATCGAGATGCCGCGGCTACTCGCTGCTGTGGAGCAGAAGTACCCTCTCCTAAGTGCTGAGGATGCCGCGCGGAATAGCGTGGGGAGAGACGTGCTTATACTATCAGAAGCAAACCAGGATTTGTACGACGACATAATAACGCACTTCTATTCCAAGAAGCAGGGAGAGCCCAAATACTCACTCAATCCACGCCTGAGTCGAGGTCTAACCGGCATGATCGAGAAGATCCCCGAGTATCTACCCCGCGGTACCTTGGAATATCCGTTAGAGAGGAAGCCTTTTCCTAACTTGGACGACGATCGATCGTTGACGTAAGTGTCTAAACGTATCTTTAATGCTAGAAAACGTCCTTTGGTGGTCTAACTTGATTATAGGGTCTACTACGAAATGCCAACAAGCAAGCACGATCATAAATCTATGCTTCTCCGAGGTGTCCAGATGCCGACGCCCGCCCTCGACCACAGCGATAAGGAAGAACTCAAGGGGAAGATGCGAAATTCGGGCCGAAGCCACGGAGGAGCTCCCCTCGGACGCCAGGGCTACGACGGAAATAGGAGGGGTAGGATGAACTATGGGCCTGATTCTCGACGAGACAGGCCTGACCGACCGCCGCCGTATCAGAACGGCTACAACAACTCGTATCCCCCGGTCCCACCTCCAGGCTGGGCACCGCCACCCCCTGGTGTTGCCGGGTTCGGGAATGGATTCCCACCCCCGCCTCCACCGGCCTATCTTGGCGGCGGCCGTGATAACTACGGTAATGGATACGACGGTCAATATGGCGGAAACCGTGGTGGTCAATACAGAGGGAACTACGGAGGAAATCGCGGAGGGGGCCAAGGGTACCAAGGAGGATATGCGCCACCGCAAAACAACTATGGTGGCCAATATAACCAGCCACCTGGACGTGACAGCCGTGATCGTCGATCGTACGATGACCGTGGCGGCTATCGAGGCAATCATTCTCGTGGTCGCGGATATAGATGATAAGGTAGAAAAAGGCTCAGCAATGGAACAGCTAGTTCATTGAAAGATGTTGAGAGAGAGCTCAAGCATGGTTCTCTCTATAGTTGAGGTACCTAAAGAGGTACCTTGAGATATAGTGGACTATGCAATTTAACGCCATCATTTGCTGGGCCACTACTTGAATCATCCATACTCTATTTTCTTAGTATGAGACCTCTAACGCATTCCTACAAGCCAGCCACCTTTCCAGTACAATATAACGCGTTAGCACTAAACAACGACACATGGCGTTTCTACTATATACGTAGAATATGATTGCAGATTACACGGTATCAACGAACCCGAGGGCCGGGCCGTAGCGGGTTTTCCCAAGTGGGTAAAAGTTCTTAGGCAGGTGATCTATCAGAAAATCACACGCAAGAAATATCACGGCCGTTTAAGAGATGCAGACGATGATAAGTCCTTGAGTTGTCGACTAATCTGGCAAGGAACCTGACGACGTTGAGGGCCTAACGCAGGGATTTTTAGTGGTTCAGGAGACAGAACTCGGGATTCATATTCGTCAATGGGCGGTCTGGAGGGGCTACCCCGCTAAAAGACACCAACTTAGGCACCTAGCGACCTAGCGCTAGGCTGCATGGGTACTAGGTCTGCATTAGTTCTACCACGTTTCAGAGGATTTTCCTTTTGGTCTTGCCCTTAACTCCCCGCAGATAATTACTCACCTATGACCTCCATGCTAAGATCCCTAGCTCGCCTACGTTAGGTACAGTAGCACCATATCGTTTGCTTGTCTTGTCTTGTGCCTGCCGGTACCTGTCGGTGCCTACCTATCGGTGCCTGTGTATTGTCCTACAAAAGCCTAGGTAGCTTCATATTCTCCAAACGCTAGTCTTGATAACCATTTCTTTTTTTTTCTTCAGCAATTACATGGCACATACTAACACTTGTTTATGAAGCTATCATAGAACAAGAGACGCCAATTCTTTCTGGGGGGGTCTATTTACTATATCATACGACCTATTGAGCTCTGACATTGCGAGCCTATCGAATTTCGATCCTAGCTCCGATAGAAGATCTTGAGAAACCAATTCTACTCTACTAAGCCCTCAAGGGATCCTCGAGAAGAGCACACCCACACGACAAAAAAAGGGAAAGAAAAAAAAAGAATTGTAGCCTTGTTTTGTATAGCATACGTCTCTCCCCGTTCCATTTCCTTCTATCGATATACTCGTGTTCTGCGCGGGAGAACGTCGGAATTTGCGTAGCCTGCCATTTTAGGAGAGTAGGACGACTTCTACTGCCGAATTTTGAGACACCCATTCGTGTTTCGCAACGAGCTACCATCCATTCGACGACACTGCCCTACCCAGCTGTGCTCCATGACGACGTCACAATGTTGAGAAGACCCTTAAGCGCGATCCGACGGTATACGAGCACAAGATGAACGGTGATGCGGGCCTCGTTGGATGCTTAGTCGAAAGACTCACAACCAGGGTAATAGACAACCGCCCTCTCTTCTGTGTAGCCTCGTGAAATGCCACCCACGATACACTGCTTCGTAGTAGCGTTGCTAATGTACATGTTTGCGCGCAGTTACCGCATCGTACCGGCACTCCGGGCCAGAGTCTCCAACACGACGATGTTGCTGTCATTACGCGCGCTACCCTCGTAAAAATTAGTACTAGCTCTATAGGAGCCGTGCTCGAATCATTGGTATCGCTCCTAGAAGAGCTCGGTCGACCGTACAAGACCATCACAAGCCATCCACCTCACATTCTCCTGACCGAAGTCTACATCCTATCCCTAGCCGCCGATTGCTGCTCTGCCCACTGGCAAGCATTGCGTAACGCCAATTCCAATGGCATATCTGGAGTGTCGGGTCCTAAGCATAAATATCCTGAGCCGCTGGATGACGGGCTTGTGACCAGAATATTCGATCTTTTCAAGTTCCTACTTCAACCATTACCAGAGGGCTATGTTCTGCCTACCAAGACGATATTGGACGAGAGGTCGGCACGGGAAATTTTCGACAGCCGTTTTGGGGAATCGATGCCGAGAGCCGTTTCCAGGAGCGGTTCTGATGACTCGAGAGATACCAAGGCCATTGGCAATGATGATGTGGAAGATGTCGAGCCGTGTATCAAAATTATCGTGGAATTCGTGAGCGCCTCGAGCTGGTCGGCTTCTTTCGAGTATGTGAGAAATATCATCTACGGGATCAGAGCTACAGCTCCAGCTCAGGTAGCGCCGACATTGGCGATAGTTGAGGAAGAGAGGGCAGCATTGGTTATACTGCGCTTCATCTCGTACATGTGGGTTGATGGCCCAAAGCTCGGACTCATCATCCAGGAATTGTGCTCTAGTTTCCTCCACTTTCGGAGACCGTTCCAGAACACCGTTGCTATTATCGCGCCACTTTTGATCACTAGATGGATCGAGCGTTACCCTGAGGAGTTTGTTGAGCTACACAATCAGCATAGGAAGTTAGACGGTGGACCCGACACTCTCTTTGATATGACGCAGACCCTTGCTGACAGTGGCAAGAGACGGTCTACGCTGTACCCCTTTCAAATCTCTTTGCTCATGCTAATTCCTGATGTTTTCGAAGTAGCAAGCAACTTACGAGAGGCGAAGACCGGCGGGATGGCTAAGAAGGTCGCATTCCTCGAGGCGTTGAGAAAGGCACTCCGGAATAAGAACGATGCGGCCGGGTACTGCCTGATCAGCCTTCTCCGTGCAGCCCGCCATTTTGACGATGACGGGGATGCTGCCATTGTAAGCTACGCCATGGACGTTCAGGATGAAGTCCGAGATGCCGTCTTTCGCCGGTACTCTCCTAACGGGGACGGAACCCTGTTTGATCAAGACTTGACTACCGCAGCTTTCATTAGCCTTACACACCTGAATTTCGAAGGTTCCGTGGAATCGCTAACGCAGTCCTGTCTTAACTCTTCCGCGCCCCATCCCTTCAAGATTGCAATTATCCAAGCATGCTCATACTTTGCGCGGCAGCCCAATGCAGAGGACTACCGTCGTCTGTTCACCGAAATCGCCGGTTATATACAGAGCCGGCTAAAGGTCAGAACCTCTTTTAACTATGGCCCAGCTAGACAATACAAAGGAAGTGATGCTGACTCCCACCAGGCAATGTCTGCGACTTCGGCGGATATGTACACAGGAGATCGCCATTCCCAGCGCAAAGCTTCGGAAACGAGTTCGTCGACGACTTCGGTAATATGTAACATCCTGAACTTCCTAGACGCCTCCCCGAAGACCTTGTTCGAAGCTGCCCCATCAGAGAGCCCGGATGCAGAACGATTTTACGAGGAGATTTTCGAAGCCTTCGTCTCTTGTCTTGTGACGGCGAACGACACCGTCAGAGCTCTTGCGAGCGGTCTGGCTAGAAAACTACTCGCCCCGAATGGCGTCCTCTCCGCCTTGCGAAAGTCAAAGCGCCTCGACTCGCACAGTTTCGGGAACAAGTTTTGGAGACTAACGTAGGCGCAAAATGTCCCAAATCAAAAGAAACGTGTTCAAACTAATGGTGAGCTACAGGTCACTCGTTCTTATGGACATGTGCGAGAAGCATGAGCAACAAGATGATGATACACTACTAAAATCCATCCACGGATATCTCGAGTCACGGCTGCTTCTATTGAGTTCGATTCAGGTCAGAAACCAAGGATATATATTTACGTGGCTCAAACTAATACACTTACAGGAGTTATCTGTGGTATCGGAGGATATTCCGGAACGCATGGCAACTTCAACAAGACTCGAGACCCTGTTTCTGACATCGCTCTGTTCTGCAGACATTGACACATGCCAGCTGGTGACCTCTTGCATCGGACTCTTCAACGAAGAGTGTCGCATTCTAGATTCGACTGTCGACGCAGCCAAGACGGCAAATTTGTTGCTGAGGAATAGCGAAGTCTTTGGCGAGATTGCTTCCCCCGACTTTAGATTCACGGGAATGATGGCTTTTCAGAAACGCATCCGTGCGCTCTTGAGGCGCATGCAATATCCGAGTGTAGGCATTCTGGATGCTTGGGAAAAGGCTTTCGACAAGTGGCACCATCTATCCAAAGATGTATCTACGACGTCCGCCGACAGCGTTGATGAAAGGGGCTTTTCCGAGTGGAGGAACCTGTCCGGTTTCCTCGCGTCGCTCGGCGGCATTTGCACGGCCGAGCAAGCTTACGTTCTTGAGGAGCCTGCTGCCGGCGGTCTAAAGTGGATTGATCGACTCTCGTCCGAGAACCACGAAGAACCCCTTCTCAACAGGTATCTCCAACTCAGCACGCAACTCCTCGCATGTACCAACGTGCGAGTACGAGAAACCACACGTGAAGTGCTGTCTGCCGACATATCGCCGACCTTATATCAGCCCTTGTTCAGGGCACTTGAATCGGAGCTCGAGGTGCTTTTCACAGGAGCCCTTGAAACATCTGGCAAAGGCCAGGACGTCGAGATTATCTTTGCCGAGCAGGCAGCATCGTTGCTAAAAGCCTTGGTAGAGCGATTGCAAACCCCATCCGAGTTGGGGGCTGCGTCCTCGGTCCATTTCAGCTCTCTAGGACTGAGCTTTGCGAAGTTCTTGGATGGTGTTGCTGATAACATAGCTAGCCTACGAGTAAAAATCAAGATTTGCCAGTTATGCGAGTCCGTTAACAAGAAAAAGGAGTACTTAAATCTCCGCGATGATGTTAGAAAACGGAACCAGCTCCTGGAATTTATATTTAGTTGGATTGCCAGACCTCGCACGCCACCCTCGGAGACCAACTATGCGCAGCACCGCCAAGATGATACCATACGAGTTCAGAGGGACCTCGATAAAGCTTGTCTTCGTTGCCTTGCCGAACTAACCTATAGATTGCCGCTTCAACCAGGGGACGGCCAAAATGACGCCGGCACGAGCGAGCTGAAATCTCAGATGTTCCGCACATATTTCAACCGATTCCTCTCGTTGCTCAACTATGAGCCATCGGACAGTGTTAGAGGGGACGCCATCGCACCTTCGTCGAATCGAGACGAGGCCGGATCGACGTCCGATCTTGCAATTACCATCCTCTCGAACCTCTTGAGTGCGAATATTGACGTCGGCCTCAAATATTCTCTTAGCATCGGCTACCATGAGAACATTGAGATTCGCACTGCATTTGTCAAGGTTCTTTACAATATCCTCGTTCAAGGGACCGAGTTCAGCAATCTATCAGACAAGGCAGTGAACGAGAAATATGACGAACTACTAGAGGTAGCAATTATCAAATCCCTAATGAATCCTTCAGCTAACTTGAGTCATACAGCTTCTCACCCACGATATGAATCTTGCTGTTGCTATTAGCACGGTCTGTCCAAGTGGCGAGGTCGAGGAGCTCACTATCTCAATGTTGAACATTTTCGAATCTCGTGGGCTAACCTTCGACCTCATGGAAGCGTTGATCAAACAGGAGATTGAAGAAACGGGTCAGTGAGACTCTGTTAACCTGACGTCCTGACTGGTCGGCTAATACTGCTCTTAGAGAACGAGTCGGAGATTCTCCGTCGTAATTGTGTTGCAACTAAGATGCTTTCCATCTACGCAAAATGGAAAGGGGCAAACTATCTCAAAGCCACACTCCAGAAAGTCGTCGAGAGGTTGATGTTGACCTCGAAAGATCTCGATCTAGAACTCGACCCAACGCGGATCTCGTCTCAAGAAGAGCTTCAGAAGAATGCGTTGCAGCTACGAATCGTTGCTAAAGTCTTCATTGACGATATATGCGCGTCCTCTGCGAGCATTCCTTCTTCATTCAGGAGGATCTGCAGCATAGTAAATTTGACAGTCTTATCGGCATGTTTATCGTTGCTAACATCTCAACAGATATCCGCATCTGTTATGCCTAGATTTCAAGAGGCTAAATATACGGCTGTCGGGGCTTTTATATTCCTCAGATTCTTCTGTCCTGCCATCGTCGCACCAGAAGCAGAGAACCTCGTGGACGTGACACCATCTAAAGAAATGCGACGCGGTCTGCTCCTTATTGCTAAAGTCATCCAGAATCTAGCAAACAACGTCTTGTTCGGAGCAAAGGAGCCATACATGTATCCCCTGAACGACTTCTTGACACAGAATATATATCGTGTCACCACCTTTCTAAGGGAAATCTCGGTGAGACCTGCCGTGTTGGTTTGATTCGACATTGATGTACGCTAACGGGCAAGCCTAGGTTCCCCCAACCACATCAGAGACGCCTCCGGCGGGAAGCGAAACTTTCGAATTTGGCTCTTGCGTCGCTCTACATAGGTTCCTATACGACCACTGGGACCATGTCCGGCAGAGGCTGATGTCGCAAGAAAGACGGGATCACGTTCGCTCTCCTAACGAATTAGCTCGTGGTCGGTCACCTCTACTTGAGCCATTACGAGCTCTGATAACCAATCTCGGGCCACCACCCTTAGCGGTCACTTGGAACCGCCCTCAAATCTCGGCCAATACTCCTCTTGCTTACTCTAGATTTCAGCATTTCATGCTTCGCAATGCTTTCCGGAGTACCGACTCATTCATGACATCTCGAGCTATTTACGACGGTGGGGAGAGCAGGGTATGTGCATCGTCCATCAACGTAGCTTGTTCTAGCAAGTGCGAGATTCTAATGATCAGTAGGACGGGCTCTCAGTCATTTGTGTGATTCTTCGCCATATCGATCAAGATTCTATAGACTATGATACCCTTTTGTATTGCTTCTTGAAGGTAAGTCCAAACAGCTAGATGGAGAAGCAAGTATAGCTTCAGCCAGCAAACTTCATTCTACACTTCAGTTTACTACTCCCTTCTAATTTTTCTTCTCTTTCTTGTCTAACGTGCGTATAGATTGCGAGTCGGTTATGGCATAAACCTTTTGGTATACTTATTGATGCGACGTGTTATGATGGGCAAAATGACCCCCCAGATGAGTTGTTCAAGAAATTAGAACTACTCAGCCCGAGCGAGTTATCTCGGCAACTGTCCCGGATCTACGTATATAACATGAACAGCACTTTCCGGTATGTTGATCCTAGATCCCATCACGCATTTCGTCACTAACGAGACAAGGAAATGTTTCCGGCGCGTACTTCGCCTCGCCACCAAGACCGACACAAGCGTCCTGAATCCAGCCAACGTAGAATATCTACTACTCGGCAGTCGTCTTGATCTTCAAGCACATTTCCACCTCAGCCAAGTCCATCTTCCGAAGGAAACGATTAGCATAGCCACTGATGCTCGCTACACCTACCAACCAGTCACCCGGCTTTCAAAGACGAAGGGAAAGATTGAGGTTACTGTCGGGGTCGGCAGTTCCTTTGTTCAGGTGACCACCGTGAAGAAGCAAGAGGTCCACCCAAGTTTCCGTCTAAATGGAATCGTCAACGATATTTTCCACCTCAAGGACCTTGACGAGGCGCCAACTTCAATTCCCACCGAGGACGATTCTGCATTTGGCTTGCGTGCAGATAACGGCAAGATTGTGATGTACTTCCAGAGTACTAGGAAGGCCGATGTACTAAAAGAAATTCGGAAAGCTAAGGCAATGTTGGGCAAAGATACCAGGACGATGAAGCCGTTTGAACGTCTTATACGGCCACAAGATGTTCCAGGAACCTTGCTTAATCTAGCATTGACAAATCTCGCCTCTCCTGATGGCATGCTTCGAATTGCGTCATATAACTTACTCGGCGCTCTCTGTCGAGCTTTCAAGTTCAAGGCAGCCTCAAAATTCATGCCCATCAGGGATGTATCTGTTCCCTTGGATCCTACACAGTTCATTATCAACATCAGCAAGACCCTTGCTCAAGAGGAGCCCCAGCTGACGTCCGACTTCTTGAACGAGTTCTTCGTCGGATGGGAAAGCTTCTCCGATGAGCAGAAGCCACTGAGTCTAGCATATATGGCACCCTGGATACCTAGCCTGCGCACGTCACTGCTGGTAGACGAATCCGATAGCGAAAAGGCCAAAGAGAAGATCGCTTTGATCTTCCGGAAGTTGGTAGATGTGACGGTGGTCGAGCCCTCGCTCACCTTGATGTTAGAGTACACAATTTGGCCGGCAATCTATAAGGATGAGGTGCTTCTAGACATCTTCGTTGACGAGATCATCAAGGCAGCACTAGCCGTGGGTCTATACGACGAGCATACGCAAGCTTTGACATCAATAGTAACGGCTATTGGTACCATAACCCTCCGAGGCAAAATAATATCTAGGCTCCGCAAGGCGTTGAACAGGTCCTCGCTTCGGCCAACCAAATTTCTTCCGGAGAATGCGGTGTGGAATGAGATATGCATTCTACTCCAATTCAGCCTCTCCCTCTCGTTCGACTGCGGTGTCCAATCTCAACTATACCTGCCCGAGATATTCCATATAGTCACTATGCTATCGAACACGGGCTCTTATGACGTCCGGGCGCTAGTTCACAAGCTACTCATCAATTCCATTCATGCGGCTTGTACCTCATTTAAACTAGAGGATGTCAAACTGTCGAAGCTCCGCAGCACTCTCGAAGTGTTATCCGAGCCGAGAAACGATAGTCTATCTATTCCCTTGGTTCTAGCTCGGGATGGAACTTCCATCTCTACGACGCAAGAGGCTGGACCTGCTCTCTCAGTCATAGAGAACTTGGCCACCGTGCTATTTGAGACGTGTTCTACCGCAGCGCCGTCTGTTGACATGGCAAACGCGTGGCGGTCGAGATGGATGAGCTTAGTTGCCAGCACCGCCTTTCAGAACAACCCGGCAATTCAGCCTCGAGCCTTCACGGTCATGGGATGCTTGGCTCGCGAGGAGGTTGATGACGATTTGCTCTACCAAGTCCTCGTGGCGCTGCGCAACAGTGTTGGCCGGTTTGGGGAGGACAACGGCAGTGACATGCTTGTTGCCATTGTTACGTCTCTGTCCAAGATGATTGGTAAACTTACCTCAGCTTCACGTTATGGGCCGCAGTTATTCTGGTTGGCGATGTCATTAATCCGGCTTGTACCGGCCAGTCTATTCAATTGTACCGCTCTTTTCCTAGAAGCTGTTCTGGCGAATATCGGTACGACGAGCGAGTTGAGGAGTAACAAGATGGCTCAATATCTTCTGCAAGGTCGAGCGCAGCTGGAAGAGGCTACAATCCCTCTAGACGAGGCATACGGAATCCATTTCACGCCGGATAGTTTCCACTTTGCAGTCTGCGCCTGTCTTGCCAGGGGACTTACAGACCCCAGCACGAAGGTCCATGCCCTTCGGGTTCTATCGACTTTCCTAGAGATGACAACGGATAGTTATGCCGGTTCTTCAGCAAAGAACTTCTCAAGCGAATTCTACGCGTCACCTTACCTGGCTCTCATTCAAGCTCGGGCAGTCACGCCAGAAGATCTGAAAGAATGCCTATGGTCTGCCGGTATAAACCCGCTGGGCGTGGCCAATCTGGGACCGGCTCGCAGCTTGGGCGATTTGAACAGCGTGAAAGACAAGGATCTCCTTTTGAACACTGCTATTGAGCTAGTAGATTTCCAGATCTTGGACGAGGCGATACAAACCCACACTCTTGTGTGGTTGAATGAGCTGGCATCCGGAAGGCCAGCTGTAGTCTTGCACTTGTAAGTTCCCCAGTATCTTATTAGATTCTAAAGAGGAACATGCTAATTCATAATAGGTGTCCCACCATCGCATCATTCTTAGACGAGATCTTGCTCCACGGCCAGAGCTCGTCGACGCTGGGGTCGGCGCATGCTCTACTCCAGACGCTGTCTTCCAACGCCAAGTTCACCAGCGCTCTAGAGAGCAGCGGTATGTTGAGCGAGATTTTGGAGGATATGGGATTCGAGGGATTGTGGCGCTCGAGTTCATTCACGCACGCGCAGGAACCCGACAAGCAGTGTTCAATATTGACGGAGAAGCTGATCGAGGTAATTGTTGACTAATTTGGCACCTGCAATATGAAATGCGAGAAAGACGGAATGCTAACGCGTTGCGCAGCTGATTATCATATGAAATGAAAAATGACGAGATACCCTGCAAAGCCGAGAAGGGGGCAGTACCGAGAAAGTGTATATAGCAAGTACTCTTACGGGGCATCTTACTATGTCAGCGCGTGAAAACTACAGGTTGGATACGAGTTATGCAGAATATGATAGAACAATGAAGAGTGATACCATTCCTGAGACATGTCAGCGTTATGTGGCAGGTTATTCCAAGTACTGCAATGAGATCTTCACCTTGACGACCTTGGTCCATATCACGTGACCACGCGACACATCTTCCTGCGCGTTCCATTCCGACTTTCTTGTATCCCTAAGCTTCCACCAACATGCGACGCTCAACGCGAATATCGTCTAAACAACCAGCGTCAACAACGGTAACTAATGGCGCCATTCAAAAAGAATCGCGTTATTTCACGGAAAATGAAGATGTCGTAATTAGCACATCCCAGAAGACTACAAAGACCAAGAGGACTATCCGGTCTCAAAGCGATGACTCGTTGGATGTCGATAACTCCGAAGAGTATGTCGAAGAGCGCACCGAGGATCTAGAGGATGCGGTAGCAAAACCACGCGCCAAGAGGCGAAAAATAGCAGTGCGCCCCATCAACAAAAAGGGAAATGCCAATGCACAGTTACAATTACACGAATGCCTCTTCGGCGGTGGACCTGATTCCGCACCAACCAGTTCCATTCCTACGGCAATACTCCCCGGCCGTGCCCATGGACTAAGCTATCATCGGCCGCTGCTGCTAGATAGCAAGGACGGACGCGACTCTTTGCTGGATTGGTTCGACCAGGTAAGCACGAAGCGGAACATGCCGTGGCGCAAGGCATGGATAGATCCGCGCAACATGGAGGACGAGGTGGACCTGCGCAGCCAGCTTGAGCGCCGTGCATATGAAGTCTGGATTAGCGAGATCATGCTGCAGCAGACGCGCGTCGCTGCCGTTATCGACTACTGGAACAGATGGATGGCCCGGTGGCCGACGATTCAGGACCTGGCAGAGGCGACACCGGACGACGTCCTTGGAGCCTGGCGCGGCTTGGGATATTATAGTCGCGCAACGAGGATACACAATGCGGCGAGGCTCGTGTGTGCCGATCCAGACATGCGCGGATTGCTGCCGGACAAGGTGGATGAACTAGTCGCGAGAGTACCCGGTGTAGGGAGATATACCGCCGGTGCCATTGCGGCCATTGTTTTTGGGAAGGCTGCTCCAATGGTCGATGGGAATGTCCTGCGCGTGCTAAGTCGGCAACTCGGTCTGTTCGGAGACGTCAAGTCGGACAAGGCCACCATCGATTTTCTGTGGGCTGCGGCGGATCGCCTGGTTCGAACCGTCGCACAAGACGGGTCGATGACTGATGTGATAGCTGCCGATTTGGAAAATGGAGAGGGAACTCCTAGTGACAGACCTGGCCGATGGGGACAAGCGCTTATGGAACTCGGTAGCACAGTATGCACGCCGAAACCGAACTGCACCGCCTGTCCTATCAGCGCGAGTTGTCGCGCATACGACGAAGGCCTCCAACTCGCTTCTAGAAGGGGACTGGTGTCTAAGTCTGCAGCAAATAACAGTGGTGCTGCCATCGATATCGAAGATGCTTGCACCTTGTGTAAGCCGTTCGAGGAATTTGCGGACGATGACGATGGGCTGGATAGCCAGGATAGTATTAAAGAGATGTCAAAGCAACAAAAATCCAAGACACGGGTCCAAGCAACTCTACAAGCTTTCGCATTTACTACGGAGGCTACCGCCAAATCGACCAAAAAGACTTCTACCACTGTATCGTCGTCTCCAGCCCCTCTGGGTGCGGCCGCCCTAGAGGTGATCGCAAACCACGCGCGAAAGTTCCCGGTCAAAGTCATCAAGAAGGCCGTACGGGAAGAGGAGACGCTCGTGTGCGCAATCAGGCGTCGCAGCGACGGACGATATCTGATCCACCGACGCCCCGACAAGGGACTACTGGCGGGTCTGTGGGAGCTTCCGAGTCATATATTAGAGGAGCCGCAAGACAGCACACCGGAGACAAGGAAGACGGACGCGGAACGGTATGTGTCGGGCTTGGTTAGTAAGATGCGGCCGAACATGCTGAGGCATATAAGCGACCTGGGATCCGTCCCGTGGCTCTTCTCGCACCTCAAGTTGACGATGCATGTCCATCTGTTCGAAGTCGAGGGAGGCGAGGAGAGGATCGAGGAAAGGGGCGGTAACGGGGCGCGGAGCCGGTGGAGCGATGTCGTGGCTATCGATGAAGAGTCGATGGGTACCGGGATGCGCAAGTGCTGGGCTCTGGTCAAGGAGGGCTTATAAGGTGTGGAGCTACCTAGTATCTTGTCATTGTACACTGCGGCCTCAAGGTCTCAAGTGAAAGAATGCGGCGGTTAGTGATTAGGGGGCGCTCTTCCTGCCTACTATGTAAAGCTAACAAAAGACCTTCTGCATTCCCATATTCAGTAAAATCGACGAAATAGGCGAGATATGTTACCGAACCCGAGCCCTCATACACATTCCGTTGCTGCAGTTCTACATAACGCCAGGATAGTAGCTGGCTTATAATGATATCAACTTCGGTTATGTTTGTTTTAATTCGATTTCTATCTCAAGTCCCTACTCCCGCCATCTGGTTGAATGGAATGACTGGTGACCTCACCACTTCGTCAACGATATACGCCAATGAAGTCAAGACTTACTACTCGCAAATGCTTAGCTAATGACAGCAATTACACTGATTGATCATACTATATCTCTGCTCCTTTAAATATTATATACTATTCTTCTCAAGCTCTCACACCCACCTCTCAGAGTATCCTTGTCACATATAACTTGATCAAGTTACAACAAATCTCCGATAAATAAGAACAGAAGCTACGCAAAATGAATTGGAGTAACGTACGCTCCGAGGTTGGAAAAGCCGGTCACCAGGGCAGTTCTAACACGACTACCAGCAGCGTAAGTTTACTCCCCGTGATAGATCTTCTCCTTCACATTGTCATTGTGTATCAAACTAATATAGGAGCGCTTTACTAGTTTTCCGGTCCGGGCTTCAACAACCTCATGCAGCAGAAGAGGTCCGGCGACCAGGCATCGGCTAAAAGAC
Source organism: Hypoxylon cercidicola (assembly GCA_022578845.1). Classification (NCBI taxonomy): domain Eukaryota; kingdom Fungi; phylum Ascomycota; class Sordariomycetes; order Xylariales; family Hypoxylaceae; genus Hypoxylon; species Hypoxylon cercidicola. The sequence goes on along the minus strand of MU399494.1, from coordinate 77,382 downwards.
GGGAGAGCATCGCTGATCAGTACAACCCGGGATTTGTAGGCCGAATGTGGCAACGGTGAGTTTTCGTCCATTTCTTCGTCGTGGCCTTGGCTTCTGACCAGTTGGCCACAGCTGGGTGTCCGGCCCTAGACCGAGATCCTAAGAGTTCAGCGGTGGCATGACAAGATGGCTTGGACTTGCATAGTTGGTGATGGCATCTCACTGAGGCATTGTACGATTGTTACGGTAGTGGCATGTTGGAGTTAAGGGAATTGTACTATGTGTCTACATTTACTAACAACCTTCTGGTTATTTGTCACCCGTGTTTGTTGTGACCCCTACGTATAATGTGAAACTTCATTCTACTACCGACTTGTTTGATCCAACGAAGGTGGGCTGACGGTGTGATCATCTAGTATCATTACCTCGCGTAGGCTTTATACCTTTCCGTTTCCTCCCCGTACGGATCTTTCCGCATGCTGCACTTCGGCGGCAACTGTGCGGATTTCGATCACTTCATACGTGACAAGATGAAGTATACTGCCTTTACGGTGTTAGTAGCCCTGGCTGCCGCCTCTCTACCTAACCACTTGAGTGTCCGTAACCTGGTAGCACGCCAACAGGCCGATGAGGCATGTCTCATTGGATGCTGCACTCAAAACGGTGGAACGATGGGGGGTGCCGGAGGAGAGACTGTAACTGCCACCGACGTAAACAGCTTGGTCGCGGCAGTTGAGCAGGAGGGTCCTCTTACCATCATCGTTTCCGGCACCATCTCCGGGTCTGCGAAAGCGCGCGTCGTTGCCAATAAAGACTATTTATGGGGAGACAGGTAGCTCTATGCTATCTCGCATGGGTCGGAATGGATCACGGTGTCCAACATATATTTCCACGGCCACTGGAAGGCGTCGCTCATCGGGCACTCGGACAATAATGCTGCTCGGCGGCTCTCAGAACACGGCCCCGGCGGACACGCTTATAGCTAGCGCCCTTCCGTACGCCTCGATCCAGCCGCTTGGTTCGGCCGCTGGCCAGAAGTTGCAATGCCCTTACTTAGCCTGCTGGTATCCGCTAGCTTGTATGTATTAAGTGGCGTTGACTTTGGCGTAGCATTTTCGTTAGTTATCAGATCATAATAAAGCCGAATTGATTCGACGGGAATATTTGTTCTAGTGCGAATGCAAGTTCCCATATCCACGCTAACCTTTGTTTATAACTTGGAGGCTTCCGTATCATGATCACTGCCATGATCATCGTCAAGTAGTGCAGCCTAGGTAAATGATCTGTTGGTGTGAGAAATACGGTCGTCTCCTCTCGGGATCCGGGACGTAAAAAGCGGCACTTACTTGCCCTGCGACTGAGGATTGATAAGTGCCGATGGGGGTCGTATGTGGACAGGCCTCCCTACAGGCCCCCAACACCATCGCCAGGACCGGGGGAAACGTGATAGTGCCGGGTATATGGCATAATACAGTGTACGTGTGCACGTTCGATTCCCCGCATCGCATGCAACCAACATGAGGCGGATAGAGATCGGCATCGTGATGTTTTAAAAAGGGCACCATTACCTTTCGTCTTTGCATACGTACTTGAAAGTATTAATATCTTTTCCGGTCTTCCTTGGACTTACATACCAGTAACTTCGAAAGTAACTTCTAAAGAATATCATTCGCAGCAATGGACAAGCTAAGACCACTCGGGCGCAGCATCGATGATGTCCTGCTGCCTACCTTCGCCGCCTACGCGCAGTTGATAATCGACAAGGAGAGCGAGATTAGGTCGACGCGGCGCGAGACGCACCAATACGGCTTCGCGCCCCGGCATCAGCTAGACATTTATTACCCGGACAAGGAGCCCGTGGCGCCATTCCGCGCTAAGCCCGTGCTCGTGTTCCTGTATGGCGGCGGCTTCGTAAGCGGTGATAAAGTCAATCAGGGGTTTGCTCACAGCTTGATATTCGGGAACCTCGGCCACTTCTTCGCCTCCCGCTATGGATTCACTGTCGTCATCGCGGATTACCGTCTCATCGCCCACGGCGCCAAGTTTCCGTCTGGCGGCGAGGACCTCAAGCTAGTCGTCGACTGGGTTAAGACCACCCTCTCGCAACAGCAAGGATACGAGTCCATCGATTTGTTCTTTCTGGGCAATTCCGCCGGCGGCATACATGTCACCACTTACCTTCTAGACCCCGCATTCAAAGAATCTAGGGAGGCTGTGATGGCCGAGGAGCGAACAGGCGCCGGCGTATTGCTCAGGGGCGCGATCATGCTCGGTGTGCCGTTCCATTGGGGCGAGGAAGACAACGCGATCCTGAGGGCGTACTTGGGCGAGGGCAAGATCCGGGAGCACTCGTGCATAGGCATTCTAGAAAAGGAGAAGAAGAAGGGCGCCGAGCCGACCCTGCCAGGCGTCAAGGTTAGCATATTGGTCAGCGAGCTGGACCCCGACCTCGTATACGAATCTTCGAAGCAGTTCAAGGAGGTGTGGAAGAGTGTCGATATCACATATGGCGTGCTAGAGGGCCACAACCATATCAGCCCCCAACTAGGTCTCAGCACGGGTATTGAGAAGGAAGAGGCCTGGGGGGTGCAGGTCGCCGAATTCATCAAGTCGGGTGCCACGAAATAAAATGAAAACTAGTGCGGCGCCTTGCATCCAATAGCGACAGAATATATTGCCTCTTAGCCTAACGCCACGTGGTCTTGTGTAACTTATAGGAGATGAACTTGAAACTTTTTATGTCGAAAGCCCCTTTCATCGCACCACAAAATTCCTCAATCATGTCCCTTCTGTATAACCCTGAGTTCCGGTCTGTGTAATGCATACCCCCCTTGCGTCTAGGTAGGTACGCGGTTCAAGATCCGCTAGCTTTACTCTCCATGAACCAGACCACCGGGTCCTTGTCGGTGAAGTTCTTCATGTCGTCCATATACTTTTGTGTGGCCTCGGGTGGCGTCTCGGCTTGCGCCCTGTGGAATGACTCCATGTCGGGCCATTCGATCTCGACGAGCATGACGTACGGGCTCTTGGACAGGTCCGTCGGCGCCATCGCACGCCAAGCGCCCATGCCGTACGGCTTCCACGTTGGATTTACTGACGGCAGATGCTTCTGGAGATAGTACTCGGTGTTGAAGTTGGCATCTTTGGGGTAGCCGACCACCATGGTTATCGTCATCTTGAATATCTCTGGTGAAGATCAGGTGTAGTGTAATTCAAATTCTTGTCTTGGACGAAGAATGGAATCGACTGATTCCCGGTTGTTATATGAGTTATACTGTCCGCACTATATCCGTTACTCCGCAATGCTACCACTTCAAACAATCTCTATACCTGACGGCATATAGCTGTGTGCTGTAGCCAAGGCGTTTGAGCTTCGTCTTATTACCCCTTTTACAGATCGGAAATCCTTTCACCTTCGCCTTCACTAATGGCCGCGGGTGTCCGACGAATTCTACCAAGTACCATAGCGAGTGTCAAAGTTTGCCTCCTTTTTGTTTCTAGCATAAACAACATTTGAAGAAAGGCTTCGAGAATTCGGAGTTGAGAATGTAACGCATAAATCGGGGGTATAGAGGCAGCTAGCGTACTAGCTCTCGGCAATGAGGTACCATCGGGGTGCGATCAACATAGCCACGATAAGCTCATTCTATCGGAACAAGTCAAGTGGAGCAGCTTCTACGGCTTCATGAAAATAGAGAGGTGATTGAAAGTTAGTTCCATATATACCTACATATATTAATTTAATTAATTCCTTTACACGTTCACTGTTTTTTCCATGGTCTGGTAATAGAGTAGAGCAAGAGTGTGGATTACGATGGCATCAGGCATCTTCAAGCTTCCCGGCGTAGCCCTCATCACCGGAGCGGCTGGCACAGGTACCTGATCCAACACAAACCCCACCCTCCAACGCTCACACCCGATTCATCAGGTATCGGCGCCGCCGTGGCCCGAGGCTTCGCGCGGTCGGGCTGCTCACGGCTCGCCATCACGGACGTCCAGTCGCTCGCGAGCACGCACGCCGCCATCCTGGCCATCAACCCGCACGCCCAGGTGCTCGCGCGCGAGGGGGACATAGCGAGCGAGTCCTTCGTGGCGGCGCTCGCCGCGGAGGCGGCGGGCGCGTTCGCGCGCCTCGACTACGCCGTCGGCTGCGCGGGCGTCCTGGGCGCGGCGCTGCGGTCGCACGAGACGCCCGTCGCCGAGTTCGAGCGCGTCGCCGCCGCGAACTGGAAGGGCACCTGGCTGGCGTCGCGCGCCGCCCTGGCGCAGATGCTGCGGCAGGAGCCGCTGGACACGCACCCGGGCCAGAGAGGCGCCGTGGTGAACATCGCGAGCCAGCTCGGCATTGTCGGACGGCCGGCAGCGGGTACGTGTTTGAAATATGTTGAAAATAACGAGGCCTGGGTCTATCTAACTACCGAAAGCAACTTATTGCGCCTCCAAGGCAGCTATCATCAATATGACACGATCCGACGCCATCGACTACTCGCGGGATGGGATTAGAGTCAACTGTGTGTGCCCGGGCGTGATAAAGACGCCGATGACGACGGGTTCGCCAGAGGTGACGGAGAGGCTGAGACCTGCGATAGATATTGCACCTATGCGAAGGATGGGGACACCAGAAGAGGTCGCCGACGCCGTACTATTCCTATGTTCGAATCAGGCTTCTTTCATACAGGGCCATGCGTTGGTGGTCGATGGCGGATATACAATCAACTAGCTACACCCGAATTACTCTGCACAGTTGTCCGAAAGAGGTATATATTTCCTGTAAAGGGTCTTTCACCTATGAAGACGAAGCTGGTATACCATGATAAAACGCAACCGAAACTCCGCAACTGATCTAGTCCCAAGTCTAATTTCACCGCTTCTTGAACTTCTGAGCTTGTCGCGGTTGACTTCCGTATGCCCTTCTTCCTTGCGCCTTCTTATCCCTACTCATACTTGCACCTAGTGTGATGTCGACTCGAGGGGGTGTAGGGAAGCCGAAGCTCTTAGCCACCTTCGCCAAATCTAGCTTGTGTATGTCAAACACCGTACGTAAGCTGTGGCTCGCGTAGGCGTGGAGATATGATCGGTAACCGTCCTTGGCGCTCTGGTTGAGATAGTAATTTTGCGAGATGAGTTTCTCAAGTTGCGAAGAGACGTTTAGAATCTTCTTGGCTGGAAACTCAAACTCTAGAACTGGCACGCGGGCTTCCTTTAAGTGCGACAAGAAGCCAAGTTCGTGGGGCTGTAAGAAGAGGAGACTACGGCCCTTGGAATTTGCGCCACGAGCGGTTCGACCGACTCGATGAATATAGTCACGGGGGTCATCAGGAGGGTCGAATTGTACAATGTAGTCAACCGCCGGGATCTGTTATGTGGTAAGCACGTGTCTGTGAGATTCTTGCATAACAACTTACATCCAAGCCACGAGCTGCAACGTCGGTGCATAGAAGAATACCGGTTTTTGCGTTGCAAAACTCGAAGAACGTATTTGTGCGCTTCTGCTGTTTCTGTTTCCCGTGTAGAGATAGACAAGGCCTAGATGATATTAGTACTCATGTTCGCATCAGCAGTTAACGGAAGGATTTCCGACGTACAGATCGATGTAGTTTAGCAGCTCGGCATAATAGTTCACGCTTGCGCAGCTGGAGAAAAACACAATGACTTTCTTCTTGAGATTTCGCTTCAAGAATGAAAAGAGCAGAAGGAATCGCTTGTCGGCCTCGCAGGTGACGTAACCTTGCTCAAGTCCGGCGACGGTGGACTCGGTGCTCTCTTCGTCAACGTTGATGTAGAGAGGACCTGGTCGAAGGGAAATTCTCGCGAGATCTTCAACCTTGGTCGTCTGCGTCGCGGAGAAGAGCATAGTCTGCCGGCCTTCGTTCGGTAGGATCTTGATGATTTGGCGCATTTCGTCTTCGAAACCTATCTCCAAAATTCGGTCGGCCTCGTCAATGATCAATGACTTCAAGTTCTTGAAGACAAAGGGGGTATTTTGGAGATGGTCCAAGAGTCGTCCGGGTGTCGCGATGAGAAGGTTCACTCCTTTCGATAGCTTGTCAGCTTCCGCCCTGCGGTTTGCCCCTCCGATAACGATGCCGTAGGTCTGAGAGTGATGGGCCATCAGCTCGCGAGCCACGCCGAAGATCTGCAACGCCAACTCTCTGGTAGGAGAGACGACGAGAACACCTGTTCCGTTTCGGGGCTTAAACCGAAGTGCACTCAGCATCTCAATGGCAGGAATCAAGAAGGCTAATGTCTTCCCACTTCCCGTCTTTGCTGCACCGAGCACGTCGCGACCGGCCAGTAGAGGTGGTATTGCTCTCCGTTGTATCGTTGTCATCTTCTCGAAGCCCATGTCCTCCTTAATGGCCTTCATCGTCTTCTCCGATAAGTTTAATTCGGCGAAGTTTTGCGCATCAGATCCGATAGTGGGTAGCAGAGAGGCAGCGTCGTCGGCATTTGTAGGTAAATCGGTGCTTTGACCATTTTGTCCAGCGTCTTCATCCTCGGCCTCTGCTGCTTCTACTCGTTTGTTTAACTCGGAGGTTTCTTCTGCGTCATCTTCTAGATCTGGGTCTTCGACATCATCCTCAGATTCGTCGTTCGAAGACTCAGCAGCAACTTCGGGTTCGACTCGCTTCGGCTTCTTTGATTTGGGTGCCGCAGGCTGGGTCTTAGACTTGGCCTCGACGCTTTTGCCGCCGTTAGCATCCTTAAACTTTCTCTTTTTGCTGAATTTGGCTGAATCCATCTTGAACGTTTTCGGTGGTGCTGACAGTGAAGCTCATGTACTTTCCAAGTGGGCAAGGATTCTGATCAATCTGTTCAGGGATTTTTTTTTTTTTACTTATCGATAGAAAAAGAGGAAGATCTAGCCGGCTAGCGCATGATCCACATGGTAATATGAAGCTTGGTCAATCTTGGTTAATCTTTATCGATAAGATATCACTTTATCACTTATCAGAGACCTATTGACCTATTTTACCGGACCGAATGCTTCAACACCAATGGCCCAACCTACCAACCTACCAACCTACCACCATACCACCTACCCCTATGCTTCATCTCCCAAGACTCTCCCGAAAATCCTCTTTCTGCCAGGAGGGTACACTGAGTTAGCCATCTACCGAAATATAGAGTCTCACCACAGTACTTCCAAATCCTGATGCCGGTCCTTGGCAGTGATATACCTGGCATCTCGATGAATAATCCCCACGAGGGATTGCAACCAGTTTCTTTGCTTTGGCTTCCGTTATTATGGTCTGGTATCTTTCCAGGTCCATCTCCAAGTTCTTTGTATATCCCGCATTTTGAATCTGCACTCGTGCTTGGCACCGGATGCCCTTCCGCCAATGTTGATGCTATTGTATATTACGGGCGTCTCCTAAATGAAAAGCAATACCGGACTCTGGTCCTATTCTTATTACCTACTAAATCCTTCCAGGCTGCCGGATACTTGTGCCACGCCCCTTTTACTCTGTGAAAACTTCTCGAATGTGAGGACGTGGTCGAGGTGCATTGCAGCTGCATATCGTTACACTGGATAAATTCGACGGATAAATTCGAATCCTCGTCCTTCGTCGTTCTAGCTCGCGACTCAAACCCCAGGCCAACCGCTCACGCGCCTTTCGTATTGATTATCCCAGTTACATTCCTTTACGTTCCAGCCGCGGCACTATCGGTTCATCTAATATTAGTTTCTCGGTACCGCTTCTGACTGCAATTTTATATGAGCAGCGTGAGATAGATTGCTCTTTGGCACTGCTGGGCCCAATGGCTTCCATCAACTAGATTGCGAGAGATTCTACCATGGGGAAGTCTACCCAGTACCAGGTTCTCTAGCTAAGTCCTTTATTCTGGCTGTTTTCAGCTATCGTAGATGCTTTTACACTGCCGAGCGCTCTCTCTCCTCGGACTCCTTACTAATAGTAAAAGTAAACTGCTGCTTCGGAGACTTTTATCCTCGCCCCCCTATTCGCTGTCTTCACGAGCCTCAGCCTACTCTTGTAGCGGCGGGAGGCCAAGCTTACCACCATCGGCCGAACTACAAACCCCCTCTCGCCGTATCCGTTTTCCGTGTCCCAGTCCTATTGGATTTTGGCATCAGTACATACCACGTTGCAACGCGATGTGACACCGCCGCGAAGAGGCGTCTTAATGCGGTAGCTGTAAGTAGAAAGTTGGCTCAGGTTGTCACTTGAACCATGCTGTATCACTGCCGACCCTCGGACCTGTCCGGCCTTGTGAAGCTTACGAAGTTCTCCTTTGGAAGAGCTCCGCCGGGGTGTGGCATGGAGACGTGACAGGAACGGCTGAGGTGGAGCTCGGCGCCTTACAAGCTGCTGAGCAAGCTTGACTTCATTGGATGGTGTCCAGGGGGGGTGCGAGGCTTAGGATTCGGGCAGGGAGGGTCGGCATGTCCAACTCCTGGGGAAAGCATGGGTGTCAGCATCACGGCCAATCTCCAGATCGACCACGAGCTGAGTTGTGATCAGGTCTCGACCGTGAGATATCATCTGGCCATCAGGGCGAGAACAACCCAATGCCTCATCTGGCAGGTCCTAAAGCCCGGGGATACTACACTTGTCGGACTATTTTCCCACCTGCTCATCTCCTGCCTGCAAGGTAAGCGAACGTCCCGCCCGTGGGGGAGGAGTATAAAACTATGCACCTTTTCCAGTTGGGATGGGATGATGTACCAGTTCCTGGGAAACTTCAGCCTCTGTCGATCACTCCCTACCACGCAACTCTTCACTTTTCTGCCGCTTACCACTCCCACCATGAAGTCAGCATTCATCTTAACTCTGGTCGCTGGCCTTGCCTCCTCCGCAGTGGAGGCATCAGACCGTGTCCTCAAGCAAGCCAGACGGCCGCAGCCCTCCAGCGAGTTCATGACTTATGTTCATCCTTCGCTGAAGCTGGACAAGGTCAACCTGCAGGAGTTGCCTGGAAGCCTCGTTGACGCTCAGATCTCAGCCCTATCATCGCGTCAATCTGGCACCAGCGATTTTTACGAGTGCAGACAATCGGTTTGTCTTTCCTCTCTTATTACCTCCTTTAAACCCTTGTCGAGATTTCCCCAATCATGAAGCAGAGTCATTCTCAACCCCTCACTCTTCCATTGCGTAGTTCATGCCGGAGCACAAGTAGCCTGCCTTACCCCTTTACTCAGTCGCTGACCGTTGTCCTTTTCCAACGCTAGAACCCGGCGCCCAGCGATAGCGATTGCAACGCCATCATCGATGAGGTGTTCGCCTTAGACACGCCGCTCATCATCGCGCCCAACGCCTGCTTGCTGTTCCAGCTAAACACGTGCTGGGGCTTTTTCTGCTCCCTATGCGAGCAGCTGTCCACCGACACGAACTTCGTCGCCAATCAGCTCATCTCGACCGAGGCGCTTTGTGTCGCCGGCGGCCAGAGCGGTACCATCGTTGGGACCGACGCGCCCGAGTGGGAGGCCGGCTTTATCTACCAGGGTGGTAGCCTGCCGACCTACGATGTCTGCTAGACTTAACACTAGAAGTCCAAGTGGCTACGCTACTTGGCACCTAGGTCAAGTGGTGCATGGTGCATGATGCGGTACATGGTGCGGTGCATGGGATGAGTGGCGACGGTGGTAATTTGGTGGAAGATATTGACTTGTGGAATTAGGAGTGGAGGTAGTTAAGAGAAAGGGGTTCGCGCTTATGTAAAAGGTAGTTGCTATAAATAAACATCTCTCTGTCATACCTACATGGTATCTATCATAAGATGTGGGCTACATGATATAAAGCGTACTGGAGTAGAGCAGGAAGTGGGCAGACGTAGCATTTAATATACTCATATCCAGCTGGTACAATTATAGCCCTCCGCGAATTCGATTAATGTTGAGGCGAAATAGTTTCTCACTCATCAGTGTGATTGGGCTTCGGATAAAGGGGTTTCAGTAGGCTCGTTGACAGCGCCGTTCTCCATCATTTTATGTTGCATGATGACTTGATGACAGGTATGTATACATCTAGAAGGAAGACAAGAATAAATAAGATAATCATAACTGACCTGTTTCTTTTGATATCATCCGGGTTTCTATTGGGGATAGATATACATACATACATACACCCGGCTTAATTTCAATGCAGGAAGCCCCTCTCCCAGGTCACCCCGTCTATATCGATATGCAGCAACAACTCCCTTTTATCCACAAAGCCGAGATTTCAAGAACCGACACGTCTTAAGCCATTCCCCAATGCGCCTTCAGAACCACCCTACCGGAACATCTAAAACAGTGATCGCAAGAATGCCTGTACCCTTCACTCGCTCGCCACATCTGTAGCGGCTGGATGTCGTCGTTGATGATAGTCCCCTCGAATATGGTAAAGAGACCATATATGTATGCAGTGTCGTGTCATCACATGAAATCATAGTACCCAAAAAGAAGAATATGTCGTGCTTATCTAGTGAGCAGCAGCGGTCACCACAGGATTATACCCCAGATTCGACTCGGGCACTGGATCCTCGTGCTTGGCGGTGCTACCCTTGCCGCGCCACGTGCTAACGGCCGGGATGTCAGCCTGGTAGCGCTCCTCTTCGGTGCCGTAGGCGCGGGGGGTCAGCTTGATCAGACAGTGGAGCGGAACATTCATCCAGGGGCTTCGGGACTGATCCTTCTTCATGAAATAGGCGTAGATACAACGAAGGATGGCCTGGTGGGTGACGATCAAAATGTCCTCGGACCGCTCCAACTCCATGATAATGGGCTCAAGGCGGATAACCACGTCGCGGTATGATTCGCCGCCACGATAGCGGTAGTTGTATTTATCCTCGTCGCGCGCCACGAAATCCTCCGGGTATACGTCCTTGATCTCCTGGTACGTCATGCCATCACACACACCGGCGTCCAATTCGTCCAACGCCTTCCACTGCAGCTGATTATAGTTCTCGGGTAGGAACCGGGCCGTTTGTATCGTGCGCTTCAAGGTCGAGGTCCATACCGTGAGGGGTCGGTCACCCTACTCTTCGTTAGACAGGGGTAATGAAATCACATCAACGGTAGCGTATGAATCCAACTTACACCGACAGATTTGCGGACCAAATCAGGCAACTTTTTAGCATACTGATGTCCCCGCGGTGACAGATCCGCATCGCCTCCGATTCGCCCGTAGAGGTTATACAGCGACTCTCCATGCCTCGAGAGCCAGACTGACCTCGGCCGGATATGTAGATTCATTAAATAATACACAACCCGACTCTGGAGGTAGTCTTGTATTCGATTGATGATGACCTGCGCCCCTACATCCATAATCTTAAGGTATGTATAATGCTTCTCGTCACCGTCCGCATCGATTGTCTTGTACACTTTCTCGTAGTTGTTTATTCGATTGCGGAAATCCAGGGCGGCCTTTTCGGGATCCTGGCCCTTGTAGTCGGGGCTGGTAGTCTTGACGTCTCGAATATTGCCCATGATGAGGTTCTCGTCATCGCACTTGGACTCGACGAATAGCACCTCGATACCCTCGCGGGTGCACACGTCGTATACCCATTTTCGTCGATCCTTAGTTGAATTAGTCGCGTCGAGGATGCCGATGACGCCACCTTGGCGAAACCACCCCAGCATGTCAGCAATAGCTGCCTCGGCAGCGGCACGTCGTCTTCGTTCTCCTTCGGCGTTACTCGTATCGAAGAAATCTGCTGAGGGTTGGGGAGCGTCGTTCCGGCGATAATTGCCGACATTGAAGGTCTTGGCGTCGACGGAGAGCCATTGTAGATACCTCTGGGCTTAGAAGACGGAGTCAGTTCAGCAAGTTCCACAGAGACAGCGAGACAAGAGAATAGGAGTGTATCATGTCACCGGGGTAATGGGGTGGTACCTTTTTGTGCTATGTAGCTCTTCCCCCGTGCAGGCAAGCCAACCATGACTACGCATATCTTTGTATCCTCGGCCTGGACGGCTCGGCCGTTAGTGCGTGGTGCCATGCTTTCCGATTTTCCAGTATGACAAGGACGTAAGTTTACAAGAGCAGCAGTAGCATGGAAGCATGTGAGGCAACGGAGAGCAAGGAGGTATAGAAACCAAGTATAGATTTTGAAAATCCAGGCCAAGAACAGAGCAGCACGATAGGTGTCGGGAAAAAGGAATTGGATATGATAGGAATTGGTCAGGTGCTAAAAACAGCCGAGCAAGATAAGTACCTAGGTAACCTAGTAAGGAGTGGTGCATGCAGAAGGGGGCAGATCAAGAGGACATAAAAAGTTGCGGTGATGCAGAAGATTCCGTCACCAGCGATACGCCTATTGGACGAAGGGCCGGGATTCTCAGGAACAGAAGTGACAGGGCACAAGCACGGGTAGCCAAGGTAAAACCGGGGTAGCTTCAAGAAGAAGGGGGGGGGAAAATAGCACACGAAAATCTGGAAGCCGGGAACACCCCGCATTGGCTTAGGTGCCCTAGGGAGATGTTCAATGGGGTCAATGGGGTTTATTCGATCTGCCCCTCTGCCCCCCTCTGCCCCTCAAAGGGAACGAAAGAAACCCGAGCGGATAGCAGAGGCTACGTAAGGTAAAGCAGCCAAGGCCAAGCACTTTTTGCCTTCAGCTTTGTTTCCAACCCCAACTTTTGGTACAAGTAAACGTGTGGCGTGACCTAGCTGGACAATGTGTCGCGTGCTTGTCTGATGCACTAGGTAGACCTAGATCTAGACCTAGACCTAGTCCTAGTCCTAGTCCTAGTCCAACTCCAACCATGTCTTCTACAGCAACATCCCACCACGGTCTCTATATAGGAAAAGAGGCGAATGGTAAAGGGAACCCCTGGATGGCACACTTGAATATCGGAATCATGAGACGAGTTATCCGGCATCTTGCCGCAAGACCAATCGCCTTTCTCCATATATTGATACAGAAACCCGCTCGTCCGTAACCGACTCCTCCCGATGGCTCTTATTCATCTCCCGCTTGGGAAGACTGGCGGTGCCAGCGGACAGAATATTGCCGAACGCAATCAATGGTATCACGACGCACCACGGCCAGCATGGTCTGTTTGGTTGTAGACAGAGTGGGTAGCATCGCGAAACGAATGCTTGTGGAACCGCTTGTGAGCCGCACGCGTCTAGGCCACAATCGTATTTCTGCAAAAAAAAAAAAAAAAAAAACAATATCTTCGGCCTTCTCGCTCACACCCATACTCACTGAATAAAAATCGGCGCCAGATAACTTTACTACTGGACGGCAGTGGTAGTCCAGTAGGCTACTAATGCGACAAGTGTCGTCTTCATACCGACCCGTGAAGAGGTATCAGTGAATTGTAGTCGCTGTTCTCCACCGGGTCCGCTCCGTATTGAAGAAGAAAAAGGTATAACTTTCCGAACTTGCTACGCCTCACCGGGCCGTGATAAAAAAAAGGCTGGATTTTTATTTCGACAAACAAAAATTTACCCTCTCACTTTGGAAAAGCTCCACGCATGGCCCCCTTATGTGATCGGCCTGCAATGACACCCTTCATCGTGGACGATTCGGGCAGTTCGGGTTCTCGTCTTTAGATTTGGATACGATATCCGCCTTCGAAACCTCCTAGACAAATGAATCGTCCCGATCGACACCCGTTAATTCCGTCTGGACATCACCAGCGACGGCTACTCGGGATGCGGGATTTACCTGGAAAGTCGGAGAGGATGGACTCAAAATTGTCGTCTCGAACTCAATGGTCATCCGATGAGAACAAGTGGCAATACTACTATCGTCATAAGGAAAATAATTGATGATGGTCCATGGAAGACCTTATCTATGAAGGCAAGGTTGGCCACAATCACTTTGGGGACTCAGAATAACGTGCCGAATCAACACGTGCAGCGCGGGAGCGGCGCCCAGCCAAGCAGAACCGGAGAAGTCGACAATGTTCGGCACACGGTCATATGAGTCTATTCACTAAAGAGTTGCTTGACGACGATATACGGAAAGAGATTGGTCAGCTCCATACCTATCTTAGGTACCCATCCACCTAGTTTTCGTCTATAGCATCTCGTCATCGTCTCTGCATCTGTCGTTGACCCAGTACTTCGCCGCGTGGGCAGTGTCGAAGGTGTACGGAAGAGAGATTTGGAATAACTCGGGGATTTCGGGTCCCTCATTCTCCATTCGGTCTAGCTCGCGCAACCGGAATCCCGTCACTGTGCGTTCGATACGCCAAGTGACCGAACCGAAGCGGAAAAACTTGAGTCTTCGACAGACGCGGGCGACTTGTTGGACAGTCAGCCCCCAACTGTTTTTTTGCGCCTGGATGCTGCTAGCATTTCCTAGCCGTATCGCGTAGAAAAAATATGGCTCCATGACCCAGATACCTTCAAGGTTTGGCATTCGAGAAGCTAGATACTCCACATTGTTACGAAATAAGTCAGAGTTCATCGCTAGCAGTCGGATGGAGTCGCCCGCTGCCATTACGTGGTCCAGATGTATCACGGCGCTCAAATTGCCTTGTAGCAATAATTCCTGAGGTCGGCATTCGAGCAGGTCACTCCAAGAAGTTGCCAGCTGAGAGGGTTGCAGAGTATAATCGGGACGTTCACTGTCCTGGTAGACCTTCAACTGTCTCAGGGTAGTGCCTCCTTGGACAAGAGCTTTGGCCCATCTCGCAAGCCAGGTAGTTGGCTTTCTAATAGAGAGCTTCTCCAGCTTCGGCAGCGGGCCAGGTGCCGTTTGCCACCATTCCTGGTTGTCGCCGAACCCTCGATCGCCTGCCAAGTCGAGACTTAGGTCTTGTAGCTGCGACAGATTCGTCAAGTCATCTAAGAAACCTCCGTTCTCTTGCTCTTCTGGAAAGGCGGGTCGGAAGGTACCGGAGCTAGAGCCCCAGCGTAAAAGGAACATGAAATGACCAAGATGCAGACTTTGCAAAGCCAAGGGCTTGCCGCCGACTCGAGTGTATGCTCCGCAGAGCTCTCGCAAGAAATAAGCAGGATGAAGCGCTTCCCGGTTCCCGTGCCACTCAATGTCCATGTCACGGTGACGCGTTGAGTTGGAGAGGGAGAGGCCCAAGTCTGACAGGCCAGGCGAGTTCACAAGGATGACGGTTATCATCTCTCTCCATTGGTTAAGCTGGCGTCCCCACATGTTGTGAATGTGAAGTCGGTTGAGATTTCGGAACGGTGGTAGGTTCGGTGTCTCCCAGCGCTGTCTCAGAGGCTCCCACTCACTGATCTGGGGTATAGGAATGGTACGACGTCGTCCTATGGTGACCTTCCGGCCAAGCCTCAGGTCTAAGTTCGACGGATAGATGATCGTGAGCTCTTTCAAAGCTGGACACTCTTGGTGCAACGTGGACAATGTTGTCGTGAACAGGGGGTACCCCAACCAACTGGCCAGATATATTAACAAATAGAAAGCTTTTACAAGCAAGAAGTGTCATTCATAGGTACCTACTTACGAAAAACTTTCGAGGCGGGGAATCTTGCCAAGTAATTTCATCACGCCCTCGTTGAATGCTAGACATGCCCCGGCGGTCTGGTATTTCGCACCTGGCGTAAAACAGTCCGTATTAACAACCCAAGCGTTCGTCAGGCAAGGATGGAAACCTACTCAGACATATACTCTCTCGCATGTCCCTTCGGATGATGAGGTCTTCTCTCTTAAGGTCTACGTCCGCATAGACTGCGAACGACAGGGTCCTTACGTGCTTCAAACGCTCATTGGCCAGCAGCGAGTCTAGTCCGTTCTCTTGGAAAAGCCAACGATGGTTTGTCTCGGAGAACCAGAGCTCTTTGTAGAGAAAGACCGAGAATACCTCGTTGCAGTATTTGCTGACAAGGCAGAGGTCCAACAGGAGCTTGCGGTTATTGATCTGCAGATATGTCAGCAATACTACGTGACATGGTCATCATACTCCATACCTGTTTTCCGAGACAGTAAAGAAGATCTTCATTTTTTAAGAACCTATTAGCAGCCGAGGGCGCCATGATTTCTCGGTGCCGAATAGTATGTTCAAAGTGAGCGTAGCCTTTTGTGAGGAAGGAAGCTTGGGGGGAATTCCACGTTGAAGTTGAACTCTTTCATGTCCGGTAAGCGGTGTATGCTCGAGTGGAATGGTTGAAAGTTATGGGTCGAAGAGAAGGGGATCTGGGTTGCTCGCTGTGTGCTGCCATGTAAATCGCATGTACAAGCGAGAACTATGCTGTGGAATTGTGGCTTTCATCAACAGCAATGGTTGTTGAGAAGTACTGGGTGAAAGGATTGATGGGCTTGCAACCAGATCAGGGGCAGGACTGATGTGATTGTGTTCTGTTGCTGCCGATGTGGAAGAAGCCAAATTAGAGATGTTTGTATGCCAGGAAGGACAAAATGCTGGCGGCATATTTGTTGATATTACTTTCTGATTGCGGATACCTCTGGTAATAAGGAAAATCCAGTGCTTGCGCTCTTAATCGCCGGAGCATATGAGGGTGCTCCAGTCAACCCAGAAAACCGTTGGTCGTGAATATATTACAGTATCTTGGAAGATGAGGGCCTCCCACGGAATACGATATGTACCTGCTTCGTAGAAATGCATCGGTATGCCCAGTATATTTAAAATACGGATGCTTCTAGCAACGATGCGTTCCCTGTAAGTGACTTATCTATTATACCAAATCATGATAGCAGTACGCCGGTGTCGATTGTACTTGAAGCAGTGTTGATACTTGTATGAGATCGGCATTCAGACGAATATATAACTCAGGCTAGATGCTATTATGAAATAACAGCGTCTGCTTCGATCACTCTCCACCCCTGAAAGTCGGTAAGCTATTGGGCGTAAGCAGCAGATTCGTCGACGTACTTTGTTAGGCCGATGTACTTAACATTTCCAGCCATGGAAGTAATGTAACCTATTTGACTAAATACCTACCAACTTGGCGGCATCATAAGCTAGTTAAAATAAATCAATGTCCTTATTGATGTGGATTTCTTCGTACTTAATTGTGGGAGGCCCGCAGTGTTGACGTCGGTTTATCATGACACATCTACATTGATACAAACAATATAGTAGACACAATGAAACGTAAACCATGAGCTCACACGAGGCTTTTATAGATAAGAGAAGTGAAAATGACCAGGTTGATATTCATAGTGCATCCTACATCCGTCCATTCGCACCTAGGTACCCCTTAACGTAGAGAGCGAACAGATGCAAAAAGCAGGAACCTCGTAAGCAGCAAACAAATAGTGGAGTGATCCTCGAATCTGACATACTCTTATACCCCTGGATACTCAATATCTTCAGTAAAACTCATGACTCCAAAACTCAACGCGGCCAGAGGCGATATTCATAGATACTACCACGTTTGTCAGGAACGTTGCGCCCAATATGAAAGGTCCCTCTCCTCCATCTGAGATTCCCGTTTGACAGTAGCCCGTCTCCGGGTCTTTCACTTCCTTGTTGAGCAAGTCCTTGGGATTGACCCAAAAAGTGGTTCCTTCGATCTGTACTCCAAAGCTTGGAGGGATGGCATCACATTCCGTAAAGTAGGAATCATAGTAGTAGTTATACTTTGCTGGTGGTTCGAACTGTGCGTTGACCACCTCGGCCAAGGCTGCCACCATAGCCGGGTTATGTTCGGAACTTTTTAGTTGGATATCGAGTAACTTACTATAAGGAAGGTATATTAGGGACGTAGCCGTGTCCACGATGAACGGGTACTCGCCAGTTGTCGTAGCTCGCCCAAAATGGAAACCTTTCGGCACAATGGTATAGAAAGATGGTTGCCACGCAGTTCTTTCTCTGTCGATTATGTCCGCCTGACGACTATCAACAAGTTTGATATCACAATAGCTCACACAAAACTTACGATGAGAATAGGAGTTGAGTCGTAATCACTATGGTTAAGGTCCACCGGTGGCATTCCACCGAAGCTTATAGAGCCGAGCGAAGAGTTTCTATCCACTGTGACAATATTGGTTATCATGGACCATCTTTATATTTGCTTAAGAAGCACGTAGTGATTCGACTACCTCAATGAAACGAAAGGGGGCAATAGAAGAGTAGAGAATTGGCATACTAGCAAGGGTCCAATATGGCTCAACCAATCCATCACTAACCATGGACGTGAAAAGAGGAGAATAAGGGATGGAAAGATATTGAGAGTCGACGTCGAGGTCGTTCCCCGTGTATGCGCTGGTGAGGGACGGGTACGCTAGACCAAGTACACCTGAAGTGATGTTATTTCCTGAAAAGAATTTAGCCTATTTCTCTCTCTAGAATTCCACGAAGAAAAGAAGAAAAGAAAAAGAAAGAAAAAACAATAGGACGCATGTGTTGGCTAGGGCATAACAGTGGCTATATATCATTAGAGGAGAATATAAACTGACCGATCCACGTGCCCTGGCTTGCAAGTGCTATTTCCTGGTCGACTACAGTTATACCAGCAAGTTCGACATTCTGGATGAAGAAAGAGGGTTAGGTGATGAGTCGATGCTGAAAACAGGGAGTGACTGTTGGACTTCGTAACATTTGGTCAATACCACTTACCATGTATCCTACCTCTGTAAAGAGTCAGCACCGCTCATTAGTGAAACTCCTTTTATGACAGTTGTTCACCCGGATATGGAGTTTTACTTACGACCCTGCACATTTTCGCCGTCTCCGTACCGGATCGTAAAATGCTCATTCTCTATAGGTCCCCCTGTGAAGTTGCCCGTGAAGGAGGGGCCAAGCCCACACGACTCTTTGGCTATCGTATCATTATGATTATTTCTACAGGTGAAGTTGGAACTTGGGATCCCTTTTTAAGTATAAGCTACATGAAAAGGGTTAAGGTAGGTGGCCAAGAAGGACATACAAGTATCAGCCGAACCTGAGTCGATCACGATAGTCATAGGTATTCCATTGAAGATAGCGTCTACCGAGTACTCGACAGCATAATGATTAACAGCCGTCACGTTTTCGTAACTTCCTCCGCCATTGGCACGCTGAACCTGACCTAATAAGGCTGCCGCAGAACGTTGCGGCTTGTCTGTGCTGAGGCGTCTTAAGCTTAGGTGGTTCTGGACCTTTTTGTTCCTGGGGGTCGACATAAATGGTTCTACACGGCGGAACTGGAAGCCAGGAAGAGAGAGCGAGTGGACGATGGAATGACTGTCTGGGAATGTAGGGAGTTGCAGAAGGGTAGGCGCTGCTAAAGAGAGCACAATTGGCCCGAGGAGGCCAACGAGAAGCATCATCTTGGGCTCCTTGAGATCGTGCTGGAAGTTCAAAGGAAGGAGGCACTTGTATGGAGGAAACAGGTGGAAGAGGGATGGCATGAAGAGTAACAGGAAGAAATACCTGAGTCAAATTCGTCAAATTTCCCGATAGAGCCGATTCTCCTCGTTACTATCACACTCATTACCCGTCGTACCACGGGTGTGTATCAGTGACAGTGAAACGGGGTTGGTTTAGAGGGTAGGCAAGACTAATAAGCGAAGAGCCAACGTCTACTCTCGAAATGTCGTCTAATATAATAGGGCGTGATATATCCGAGTAGCATTAAGAGGTAGGATAGATGGCTCTTATCTCCAACATTGCGGATTTTCTATCCATGAACGAGTCACTGCTTAACGATCGAGCTTTGAAAAAAGAAACTGGTCTCTACGTCGACGTCGACGTCGATTTGCTGTCTGCAACCTAAGAAATATAAAAAGCACGGCGTGTTACCTCGAGTGAAGTTTGCACGGATCGTGTACGTTTCATGCCATCTTGCCTACTCGTAACACGGATCCCCCGGCTTTTTCTCCTTGGTCCTCGAATAAGGATGCAGCTCGCCTCGCGGGCCGATGCCTTGTACGTCGTCGATCTTGAGTTAGAAGAGAAGGTAGGTGATAGGTGTGAGCTCTTGATCGTGTAGAGTTAGGTTTCGCGATGCTGTGAAATAATAACGCTGTGCAATTTAAGTACGCCCATTGTTGTGTTCTAGCCTAACATGGTAAGCGTCGGTGGTCGGCATCTCGGACCTCCGTTGTATTCGGTGTCCAGTAATACATGTAGGTAAACATTACGCCGAATACGTATCTCGGCACATCTAATAAGTCGTTGATTGATACCAACAACTCTGTGCTTGATATAAAGTCAAGCCGAGGCATCGTAGGCCGACTGTTTCACAATGTCAAGTCATTCCGCTTCAGGAATGCGTGATAACTATCCAGGTGTTTACCTGGAGTATTTTAGGAAATTGGTAACGAGAGACAGGAGACAGTCTTATTCCGCGACTCTTCGTCTTAGCAATCCGCCGTTCGATGAGACGGTGAGATGGCATCAAACCAGCCCGCAACTGCGGCTAGACCGCCATCGACGGTGAAGAAGCTATCGCCGTTCGTATATTTCTACGAGCCTGAACCGACTTTAACTCAGCAGCAGGTGTCGTCTGCTGGAACTCCGAGGCTCATCTTAATTGCATCGTGGATGGATGCGCGAGACTTACACATCTCCAAGTACATGATGCAGTACCAAACCATCTATCCTACTTCCATTATCTTACTTGTCCGATTCGTTTTCAAGGAATCGTTATTCGAATCAGTCGCAAATGCCACTGTTGAGCCCGCATTCGCCTATCTTCGGTCCAAAATCGAATCGGGGGTTCTGTCAGCATCGCCTACGGTCCCGGAAATTCTTGTGGTACGTATGGGCAAACGAACCCACCGTACCCGGAAGCCCCCGTTAACATATCAGTAGCATACGTTTTCAAATGGTGGCTCTACAACTATGCGGACGCTCTACCAGTTATTCCGGTCTCAAACCGGCCGTGCTTTTCCAGTCCATGCCGCGATATACGACTCCTGCCCCGGGTTATATTCATTCTCGTCCTTCTATAGCGTGTTCATGCTCAGCTTTCCGAAAGTCCTTCGCCTGATGGTGGCGCCGTTCGTCGTCGCGTTCATCGTATCTCTCTGGGTCTGGCACAATCCGCTGAGCATCATTTCCGGAGAGGATATTCTCTCCAAGAATGCGAGGATTCTCAACGACCCTGATTTCGCCAAGCAGACGAACCGCTCCTATGTTTATGGAAACGCAGATACCATGGTTGAATGGAGCCATGTAGAGAAGCATGCGGTAGATGCTGCAGCAAGGGGATTCGTCGTCCGGAGAGAGATGTTTGAGTGCAGCGCACATGTATCACACATGAGAGCTGATGCCGGGCGATACTGGAAAATCGTCACCGAGACATGGGAAAAGGCTATGAAGATAAAGGGTGGACGCCAACCCGTGAGAATACGGGCCTAGCCTCTGGTTCCATGACTCCTTTCGGATTCACTAATAAGATACGCCTCTCCTGTGCAGAGATATTGTCGAATTAACAAACTATATAGGTAGAACCCAGAGTTATACCCGCGTTGGTGGTATCTCCAACTTCAAACCAGCAGTATTAACATGAGGCTTGATCTCTTCGCTACTCGTCAAGACACCAAGTAAAGTCAATTGAATTAGTTTACACGTGCAAACTATTTGTAACTCATCGCAACAAAACACCAGATTTGGTCCATGGCGAGACTTAGGCCCTGATCGGCAAAATCTCTAAGGGGGGGGTCTTACAGAAAAAAGCTACAAGAGGTCTCCATATAAATCTAGTAGGACTGGGAGGTACTAAATTTCGCTCCACTTTTCAGCCTATACTAGATTAGGTCACCACCATCTTATCGATAAGGCTCAGAATATCTATAAGGCCTTAGAGCTCCTTAGGATATTCTTAATTATTATAATAAAAAAAGGTTATTCTAACGCTCTAACGCACTTTAAAAGCTAATATAATAATTATATTATATTTATAATTATATATCTTAAATAAATAATTTTTATTTATCGAAAATATAATCTAAATTCGTAATATTAGCTTAGAATTAGCTTAAGAATTGCTCTAAGGCACCTTAGCGTGGCATGCCTTATAGCAACCTTCCTTAGAGCTTAAAAAACACGTTTCTAAGCCTAATTTAGTTAAGTTAGCTACCCTGTCTAGCGTGGTACATACGTGACAAGGGCTTAGAGCAAATTGAATTGCAAAGTGGGTTAAAGTGCTGCTTGAATAGGTATAGCGTAAAATTATTTTATTTTTTTGAATTCTCTAAGCCTGGTGGGCCCTTATAAGCCCCCCTTAGAGCTTTCAAAAAAATTTGCCGATCACGGCCTTAGTAGGCAAGCTAGCATCGCAATAGGTACCTTAGGTAGGTAAGAAAATACCATGTAAGGTTAGCCTGGTAGCCCTGGTTTGGGGACGCCAGGGGTCAGAGCTGCATATCGTACGCGAGGCATACCGGTGATGAAGAAAACTGTCAACCTAATGCGACATCAGCGCACGAAATCTCACCGAAACAGGAGCTGAAGGCGGGAATCGTCGATCTTCTCTTTTATAAGTCCCGAAGCCTCGAACGCTGCTGGCGCGATCGGATTGATTCCCAAGGTATCCCGCATTTTGTAGGTATATCGCATCACGAACCACGATGGACTTTTCGGGATGTCTCAACGACGAATCCTTTGGGCCCACAGTCCAAGGCTGTCGGGGCGACTTCGATTTCACCATCATGTTCGAGAAGATCTTCTTTGCTCTCATCCCGTCCGCCGTCTTCATCGCTCTCTGTCTTCCACGGGTTGTATATCTTACTCGCAAGCCAGCAATTGTAGGCGGTGCTTTCTTGCAGTATATTAAGGCTGTATGAAAGTCACCCTTTCTCAATACGTAGGAGCTAACGGGAAGATATTAGGCTGTTACTTGTATTTATGCTGCACTTCAGTTGTCCCTGCTCGTGCTGAGTGTTGCCAGGTCCCAAAACCTCAGGGTCTTCTTCGTTTCTTCCTCGGCGGTGACATTCGTGTCCGCTCTTTGCATGATTTTTACATCATACTCGGAGCATTCACGATCGCCACGGCCCTCGGCGTTGCTTAACGCTTACGTCTTCCTCACCATTCTTTTCGACGTCGCCCAGACCCGCACTCTTTGGTTGGCATCGGACAACTTTGAGGAAGTGATATTCTCTCGCTTGTTCACAGCTGCTCTCGCCGTCAAAGCGCTTATCCTCGTTCTTGAGTCTCGACACAAGTCAAGATGGATTCGGTGGGATGCGAAGGACCACAGCCCCGAAGAAACGGCGGGTTTGTTGGGCCTTGGTGCCTTCTTGTGGCTCAACCGACTCTTCTTAACCGGGTATCGAAAGGTCTTAACGATAGATGATTTATTCCCTCTCGACCAGAGCATGGCTTCGAGGCACTTACAGGCTAGACTCTCCAAGCATATGGAAGCCTTTCGAAGTCCTGGCCAAGAATACGGTCTTGCCCGAGCCCTCGCTAGAACTTTAGCAGTGCCGCTCTTACTCCCAGTCGGCCCGCGGATCGCCATGACTGCATTCCAATTCTGCCAACCGTTCCTCATCAACAGTCTCTTGGACTATCTGCAGCAGTCACCGGAGAGTTCCCCACGAAACGCTGGGTATGGGCTCATCGGTGCTACAATCTTGATCTACACCGGTATTGCCACGTCGGGGGCTCTCTACTGGTATCTACAAGAACGTGCGATGTACATGGTCCGAGGGGCGCTGGCGGGCTCGGTTTACAACAAGACAATAGAAGCTAAGATCACCGCTGCGGACGACTCGGCTGCCCTCACACTGATGAGCGCAGACGTCGAGCGCATTATCAAAGGGTTTTTAAATATTCATGAATTTTGGGCCAATACGATCGAGGTTGCTTTTGCATGTTGGCTTCTATCACGCCAGATCGGTGCACCCTCCGCAGCTCCTGCGATCATCGTCGGCTGCTGCGTTGTTCTCTCAACTATCCTCACTCGGTATACGGGACCTTGGCAAAAGGCATGGATGGAGAAGATTCAGAAAAGGGTGGGCTTAACAGCCAACGTTATTGGGCAGATGAAACACCTCAAGATCTCTGGACTCGCTGCCCCGGTAGAGGAGTCGATCCAGAGACTGCGCGTGGATGAACTTGAGACGGGAGCTCAATACCGAATGGTCGCTGTTTTTTCAGGGGTCGTCAGCTACACGCCGCTTTTTATTTCACCGGTAGTGACCTTTGCATTCACAGCTCGGACCCTTGACGCGACCACCATCTTCACGTCGCTCTCCTACATACTTCTATTGGCCAACCCCTTAGCTACGCTCTTTCAATACTGGCCTGGTCTGGTCACCTCCTTGACTTGCCTACGCAGGATCCAAACCTTTTTAGAACAGGACGTGCGTTTTGACTTCCGAAAGTCTACATTGGCATCGCTAGGAGCAGACACGGTTAGAAATGAATCTGAGAAAGGTGACCAGAAATCAAAACCTATATCTCTAATAAAGATCTCGAAGGGCAGCTTTGGTTGGCAGATGGACAAACCATGCCTTAAGGATATCGATGTCGACATTCCAAGGTCGCGTCTGACCATTGTCGTCGGCCCTATCGCATCAGGAAAATCGACGTTATGCAAAGTCCTACTGGGTGAGACTCCTGTAGCCAACGGGCAAGTCGTTACAGGCCCTTTCTCGGGCAGGATTGGCTTCTGCGATCAAACACCATATTTGTCGAATTCGACGATCCGAGATAACATCGTGGGATTTTCCCCATTTGATCCAGCTCGGTATAACGAAGTCGTCGACGCTACTATGCTTCGACCCGACTTAGCCGAACTCCCGCGTGGCGATGATACCAACGTCGGCAGTAATGGCATAACGTTGAGCGGCGGCCAGAAGCAGCGGGTTTCTATCGCGAGAGCTCTGTATTTCGACTCGAACTTCCTCGTCTTTGATGATGTTCTGAGTGGTCTTGACGCCAACACCGAAGAACAGGTCTTTCGTAGGGTCTTCTCCGCCACGGGGCTTCTCCGTCGGAGGAACGCGACAGTCGTGCTCTGTACTCACTCCGTCAAGCATTTACCGTCTGCGAACCACATTATTGCTTTGGGATCGGACGGAAATTTGGTAGAGCAAGGTTCTTTCTCCGACTTGGTAAGGAATAAAAGCTATGTCCAAAGCCTCGGAATCAAAGAATCCGATGCTTCACAACTAGGCGACGATGTTCAAGTTGAATCAGCCGAAATGGCTACCACCCGGGGAGAATCGATCACCGTCCCCACGGACAAGACGGCCAGCAGGATGCAAGAACAGGGGAGGATGGTAGGCGATACGGCTGTCTACGGCCATTACTTCTCGCGGATTGGTAAGGTCATTATCGCGGCCATCGTCTTCTTCGGTCTTGATTGGGGCTTTTGCTATAATTTCGCCACCATCTGGCTGAAGTTCTGGACCGACGATGTGACGTCTGCTCATCCCCTTCGAATCAACTCGTTCTATCTTGGCATATACGGACTTCTCCAAGTCATGACGCTTACCTCTCTTTTCTTCGTTAGCCTCATTTGTTTTAGGACGATGATCAGTGTGTCTGGCGCCAAACTTCACAAGGAAGCTTTAGGAACCGTTATCAACGCGCCGCTGAGCTTTTTTAGCACTACCGACATCGGCATCGTGACTAACCTGTTCTCGCAAGACATGACTCTCATCGATGGCGAGCTTCCTCAGTCCTTCCTGAACATCACCGTCGAGATGTTTGCTTGTCTAGGGATGGCCGCCGTCATTGCCACGTCTTCGCCGTTCCTCGCTATCACTTACCCTTTTCTAGCTGTGGTAGTCTTTGGACTACAGAAGTTTTATCTCCGCACGTCTCGCCAAATTCGGCTCCTAGACCTCGAAGCCAAGAGCCCACTCTAGTAGGTCCACGGATGGTGTGTACTGGGCGATAGGACGTGCTGACAGGGCATAGCTCGCATTTCATCGACACGATCAAAGGAGTTGCGACTTTCCGCGCTTTTGGTTGGGTTCAGGATGGCATCGAGCTCAATAATAGACACCTCGACACTTCGCAGAGACCGGCGTACCTCCTTGCCATGATACAGCGATGGCTAGGTTTCACGCTTCAAATTGTAGTCGCGGTTTTGGCCTTCGTCGTAGTCACCCTCGCCACGCAGTTACGTTCGAACACAGCATTCACCGGTGCCAGCTTGGTTACGTTAATGAACTTCGGTGACAGTCTTTCTATTATAGTTCGCATGTACACAGCGCTCGAGACGTCCATAGGTGCAGTTAGCCGATTAAAGAGTTTTGGCGAGCGAGTTCATTCCGAGAACCTGGAAGGCGAGGATATAGTTCCTCCACCGGAGTGGCCATTAAAAGGGGGTATCCGGATCGATGGCGTTTCAGCTTCTTATACGTAAGATGCAAGCTTTCCTTTAGGCTGAGCAATACGCTAATCGTCTCCAAGGAATGCTGCCTCTCACTCTTCCGAGGGATCAACTAACAGCGACGAAAAAGATGCTGAAGGCTTTCGGCATCTTGCCCTGAGAGATTTGAACCTTTCCGTAGTTCCTGGGGAGAAAGTCGCCATCTGTGGTCGAAGTGGAAGGTAATTCATTCCCCCGTATGTATCGTTTAATGGTGGAAGATGACTAAAGCGATGCTTTCTAAAATAGTGGTAAATCTTCCACTATACTCCTCCTCCTTCGGCTGCTCGATCCCATCGCAGAGAGCGCTGATAAAATCATCATCGATGAGATTCCTCTCCACAAAATTGATCGCGCTAGTCTACGCCAGCGTATCATTGCCGTACCCCAGGACCCGGTGTTTTTACCTGACGGCACCTCTTTTCAGGCTAACCTGGATCCATTTGGCTCCTCTACCGAGGAAGAGTGCCGTGCCGTCCTCGAGACGGTCAACCTCTGGGGTTTTGTCGATCAACGAGGCGGTCTTGGCGCTGGAATGTCCGGAGACACTCTCTCAGGGGGGCAGAGACAGCTGTTCAATCTTGCACGTGCGATTTTAAGGCGAAGAACCAGGTCGAAACAGCTAGAGGCCGAATTTGGGGAGAGGAGCGTCGCGGCTGGTGGCATTCTTCTCCTAGACGAGGTTAGCTCAAGTGTGGACCAAGACACAGATAAGGCAATGCAAAACATCATCAGGGATGAATTTGCAGGATACACGATTGTGATGGTCAGCCACCGATTGGACATGGTGCTTGGGTTCGATACTGTTGTAGTGATGGATAAGGGGAGTGTTGTCGAGACAGGTCCACCGCGGGTTTTGGTAGAAACGAACGGCTCTCAATTTAGGGAGCTTTGGCTCACTAATAAGGGATGAAGGAAGTAGTAAGTCTAATACAAGGTATATATATATTATCAATTACATTAAAGGAAAAAACGTCTAATTCGCTTTCTGGGAGCAGAATTGGGTATCTATCGGCACCCTCTTCTATCTGTACCATCTAGATATGTAATGTGGTGTTTCCCTCCTAAGCCGGAATGTGTGTACATGGGGAAGAATAGGAATCTCGCTTTCGACATATTCGTCAGGTTATGTCTTCGTTAAATCATCATTTTCTCGACAATCAGCCCACCCAACGTTCGACAAGGCTGAAAAGGGGAAATGAACAGCATATAACATCATGGGTATACCATCTACAGCTTCCACTCTCGCTGGTGGGTTCGTCGTGCTCTCGTCGACGCCTTGCTGGATTGCCGCGGGGTGTCTGACTTCGCGTTTGCGTTTCCGTTTGCTTTCCCGCTTCCGCTCTCGCTCCCGCTTTGGTGTTCATTTCCGTTGACGTTGACGTTGGCGTTGATATTGGCATTGGCATTGGCATTGGCATTCCCACTTGCGCTCGGAGCGGGCGGGCACTTGATACCATCGCTGATGGCGTCCAAGAAGCCGTGGTTGGCCCAGACCTGGGACATATCCCAGATCATGACGCCACCGAAGCTCGAAAACGACTTGCTGTAGGCGATGATAGGGACCAACTTGTCGGGCATCTTGTAAGATGCCTTCTCGGAGGGGGTGACGGCGGACGGTCCTCCGGGGATACCGAGGAAGACCTTGGCTTTGGGGTTCTTGCTCGAGCGCGCCCACTGGTCCCACTCGCCCATGTTGAATCCGGACTTAGAGGGATCGCTGCCCCCGTCGGTAGAGCCGAAGACCCGAATGTCGCACTTGGCGTTGTTGTAGAACTGCACCATGATGAAGTCGAAAGCCACGGCGTTGTTGCCCTGCAGTATTTCTTGGTTGTTCTGGTCTGGATACGGACATTGAGGAGCGGCCGAGAGATAGAATTTCTGGCCGCTGCCGGCGTTGGCCTTGTCGATATGACTGCGCAAGCCGCTGGCAAACGGTGCCATGTGTTGGAGGGGTGCCTCGATGTCGAGATCGAATCCGTCGACGACGGCATCGCCGAAAGGCCGGATAGTATTGCCGCCACTCTTGGGGCCAAACATGTTCCAGACCTGGTCAGCTAGTGCTTGGCCGTTTTGCGGACTCGACGGCCCGGAGGTGAACATGGAGCCGCCAATAGACAGCAGGATAGTCTTGCCCGCCTTCTGGCAGGAGGTGATCTGCTGGCTGAAATCCTGTCAGTTCCATTGCTCAATCGATGGCGGGACGTGTATCATTCTTACCCGATGGTGTTATCCTGCTCCATATTCGTCAAACTGAGCTCTATCGGGTTGAGATTGGATAGGAATGCGATTGGGATGATGTCTACGGCCGAGTTGGAGCAGTACTCGGATAGGGACTTCTGGGATTGCCCGGCATCTACGGCTCCTGCCGAGTTCTGTCCCCAGTATATGGCAATATTGTCCGAAGCGCCGGCGTTGTAACCTGCGAGGGACTGGCCGGCCCAGAGGAGGCCAGCGGCGAAGACGGTCTGTCGGAACATTTCGACGGTACGACGTATCCAGCCAAGAAGGGCAGATGATCAGAGCGATAGGGATTGGAGATAATAGTTGGCGGTGGTATAGGAGACTCGGTCTCTATGTACCTGTACCCTTTCGAGGAAGCGAATGCAAGAGACGAAAGTAGGGTAGTCTTCCGCTGAGCAGCGATGAAGAAGAAAGTACGGATTGTGTTGGGATGGGAATAGTAGAGCAGTAATGAGTGAGGGAAGGGGTCTATGCTTAAATATATAGTTCACGAGATGTCACAGCTGGGCGAGAGGGAGAGTCAAAGCACTGACTGACTGCACTTACTCGTGATCGATACTCGACTAGTTCCCCCTGGGTGGTCGGGCGTCTGAGGATGAGATGCATTCCAAACGACGGCTAAATGTTTCCTATACTAAAACAGAAGACTTGTCCTAGAAGCAGTCAAGCATAGCCAAGCATCAAGCAGAGTATAAGGCGTGTTTGGCAGAGATTGGAGTATTGCGAATCAGTTTCTACTAAGACTCATTAGTCGGGACATAGGATTACGTATTGTGGGAGAGACACGCCGCCTCGCCTTAGCCGTGCCTAGAGCCAGGCACGAGAATGGTATTCTAGTTCTAGGCTACTCGGGGAGTGGATTTTGCGTTTCTAGTCAGGTCCGCCACTCTCTACATATAACCGAGCGCCGTCTATCGAGAGAGACGCTAGAACCGGATTAGTTTCGGCGTTCCTTGATGTAACATGGCCCTCTAGATTAAAGTTGTTGTTGTTGGAATGTTGAAGCGTAGGGGGTCACGTGGTTGGCGCTGTGCGTGCGATGGAAGACATACGACATACGACACGATATCCAAATCTGAGACATCTACCATCAGCCCTTGCACGGTTGCGCCACGGCAGCATATGGGTATGGGTATGGGCATTGGCATTGCCTCTCCCGCATGCCCGTTCGCAGATTTCCAACATGTCGTACATAGTAAAGACGCCGACATCGCGGATTGCATTCATTAAAACGAAACGAGGCTGACCATTGCCTCCTACTACGTACATGTATTTCGAGAGCCATCATCCCAACGTGTCAGCCCCGGGTTCATCCAGGCTACAGGCTACAGGCCACAGGCTAGCTCGCCACGTGTGGGTGGCGGTAACAGGTACAAAACTAGATTCGAGTTTAGTTTTTCTTTCGTTTCTTTCCCCGGAGCAAAGTTGACTCTCATGTTGAAACCAACTAGCATTTATCAGCCAACCATGTCAGGCCCTCAGACAAGTACTCGACTGAAGGTTGGGACTAGGTACGAGATTGAAGATGACACAGTCTTTTCCTCTTTAGTTGACAATATATGTCGGTCGGGCCTAGGGCCGTCCGTGACCCTTCACCTGTATCTACGTATGTACCTAGATGGACATGACTCGAAGGCCCTCTTTATTGATGAGTAAGTAGTCTGGATACCGTAACCCGTCAGCCTGTAACCTGTCATGGATAGCACCTTATGTCATATGGCAGACCGAGTCTAGTGTACCATGACGCAGGCTTCATCTCGGCAACGGCATCAGCATATCGCGAAATTTTTACTGATTAGCACTGATTAGCCAAACCGACGGTATTGCCGACTTATCGCGACTCAGCGGTCCCACGTCCAACGTGATGAAAACACGAGCGACATTTGAATACTACCTCATGTACGCTCGGATGGACCGTCAGCAACGTACATGTAGGTAGCCATAGCCATAGCCATAACTTGGTCGTGGACATGATCGAATCGTACCTGAATTGAGCAGGATCCAAACATGTCAAGCTTAAAGGATCCGTAGCATTGGGCTACACTAGTACTGTCATCTTGATCCCCCAATTCATATCAACGTCATCCTTCTACTCGAGCAGCACACGCGCTACACAACACACAACACACAACCGTGGAACTACGACCTAAGTCAACGCGCAATGCTACCTATAATCTATGCGCGCGCTCCATCGACACTGGCCTTTTATATACACTGTTTATATGGTGTAAATGTACGAGTCGTCGTAACGCTGCCACGAGCTCTCTCTATCTACCAGGTAGGTATCTAGGAGGCGGCTCACTAAATACTACCTAGGTACTGCTAATTACAAATGTATATGATTAGGTATGTTTCGAAAAATGTATAGGCACGCTCCGTATACTTTTTGAACTCCGATACAACCCGCTCCGTAATGCATACATGCCATTCCTAGAAAGACTCTCCTAAATCCCAGCATCAAACGCCGGCGCGGTGCTCGGGGCATATAGTGTGCATAACCCGATCTTGCTTCACTCTAGTTTCTACAACGAGGTTGCAAGAAATCCTAGGGTAGAATGCTCTGCCTCCATCGCTCCACCCGATCCATCTGACCAGGCGGCTGCAACTGCATACCGTACGGGTTATTCATCTGGGCACCATATCCGTTCGGGACGCCATACGGCAGTTGGCTTCCCCCCGTGCCGCCTGTACCATAAGCGTTTGCCACCATCCCATTATTCATCATACCCGTGCCCGTGCTTTGGCTAGGATATCCGCCAAGAGCCGTGCTTGTTCGCAGATGGCCGATTCCGATTCCGCCTCCAGCGCCATCGTTGAATCGGCCAGCCATATAACCTCCTGGCCGATTCAAGTTTGGTGTGCTGAGGCTGGAAGGCATCTGATTACGGAGCGCCGCCATCTTCTGCTCCTGATTCTGCCTATAGCGGGCGGCTTCCTCTTGCTTGGCCCTGTCCGCCTCAGCTCTGGGGTCGCTCAAGATAGCTCTCGATCCATTTCGAGCGCCGAGCACGTCAGCAAGCGAATGGCGCTTCGTAAGTTTTGTAACATCGCCGGCAGCACTGCTAGTGGGTATTGTGCCAGCCAACCGACCATCGCGGGCGTCACGCTCGGCTTGCAGACGACGGCGTCTCTGACCTAACGTTTCCTCTTCTTCTTTTGGCTGGAACTTTTGGTTGTCTTGGCTCTTTTCATCACTTTTGTCTTCCCTGTACGCATCGCCTATCTGGCTTAGAAGTTCGGCCGAAAATGCAGAGCTAACAGGTCTAGCTTGCGGAAGAGGATTGTTGTCCTGTTCACGTGCCTTGAGGCGGCGCATACGCTCTCCTAGCGTTTCTCCTTCAACCTCATCCTCTTCGGGGGTATGTACACGAAGCTGCAGGCTTGGGGCTCTAAGGCTACCACTGGCGTTGTTCGTTTTGTGGAGGCCTTGACCAAGCGTCAGCATGCTCTGCCGCTTCATCAGGCCCGCCTCTCTTCCTTGAAGACGGTCACGACGGTGACTCAACGGTTCGTTGTCTTCCATGTCGCGACGTTCCATCAAGCCAAGCGGCCGGTGGATTTCGGCCATAGTGGCTGTCATATCATTACCCTGCCCCTTTGCAGCCATGAGCAAGCCTAGCGGCGTGTCCTCGTCTTCGGAATCGTTGGTAGGATCCGCATTTGGGTCTTCCCAAGCTAGGTTTATCTTCTTGCCCTTGCGAGTGTTGCGCTCGATTTGGGCAACAGTGTCCATCTCGAGAAGCGTAGAATGGAGACCGTTAGGAAAAGCGGTAGCGACCGGCCGAGTACGGAGCTTCTGTTGTTGCTTTCGAATCTGAAGTTCGGCTAACAACGTGGTTGGCGGTCCATCATAAAGTAGCTCCTCTTCCTCACCTTCATCATCTTTATCTTGCTCGAGCACCGGCTGACCATCAACAGAGCTAGACAAGCGCTGTCTCTCGTCCTGTTCATTGTTATCTAGCGCCTCGTCCATTCTCGTACCCGCCAAACTGGCGTTTCGTTGCTCTTCTTGGGATATCGAGTGTCGACTGAGAGCACTGGGCTTCCGAAGGTGTAAGAAAGAGCTGCGCTTCTTCGGTTCCAATAGATCAGTAGTGCTAGAACTTTTCATGTGCGACCTGCGTTTCTTCTCAGTTCCGTAGACCTCTGACCCTAACGTTCCCGCAAATGCGTGGTCTGTGAAAGCGGAGACAGGCGCCTTGGCGGAGGCGTCCAAAATACTATCCAGGGTGGCCATGGCAGAGCCATCTTTCAACTGGACGGTGGGCAGTTCAGACGGTAGATCAAAGAAAGCACTGGCACGGAGTTGCGGCGGTAGACCATCAAGTCTTGATTTTCGCTTATCGAGATCTATCATAGACATACGAGACTTCGGCGCGTCTTCGTTCATAGCTCCCTGGTCCAGTTGAGGCTGGAATTGCGACTGATGCTGGCCTTCTGACGTAAGGGGTATCCGCAGCTCGGCGTCGAGACCAGTAGCTGCCAGAGGAGTGGCTTGTTCAGAATGGAGTCCTATAGGGTCTGGAGGGTCGGACAGGAATTCTGGTAGCCAAGTAGCGCCAGACTGGCGATTCGTTTCTGTCATTTTCTCCAGAACCTGTGACCTGCGTGCGTTCCGCGCCTCTGCTTTCGGTTTCTTGGACAACTTCTGTGGCAAATTGAGCATTAACGGGACACGCGCCGGGTAAAAGAGCATAGTTTGGCCGGTTTCAGGGTCCATGTAGGACTTTGGTCTGACGGTCGGGGGGCCGATTGGTCGCGAAATGACAGGTCTAGAATGATCCGTGTCTTCCTCGCCCTTCGATGGATCGTAGTCAAAGGGCTGTAAGAACGGGGTATCCGTTGACGGGCCATTAGTGAGTGAAGGTATAAACTGGGACTCTTCGGGATCCACGTCAGACGGGCAGTGAGCTCCGTCGAAGTCGGCGAAAGCTTTCTCCGCCTGTTCGTAAGTCCCAGTTGACCCAGCAGTCGGAGGCCTGTCATCACGACCGTCGTGTTTATCTCCCTGTCGTGCCTCGGCGACGGCCTGGTCCCAGTAATCATATCCACTGGATGTGCCGTACCGTTCTGCATTAGGCGTAAGATCGATATCCTCCATCTGGGGTATTTGTAACGCCTCCTCTTCTGGTTCTTCAGCCAGTCTGTCCGCTGCATCCATGGCTGCCGGGGTAAGCGTAGTAGGTTCCATCTCGGCAATATCTGTTAAAGTCGGCTTAGAGGCAGACCTAACACTCCTTACAGAACTCTTTCCGGGGCCATGCCTTGACATGACACCGCCAACTTCAGACTCGGCCGCCGAGAGCGTGCCTGAGCCGGATCTCAGTCGCGTTGGATTTGAAAGTAAAGAAGGGTTCGGGGACATGATGAAGCCGGCCGGCGAGTATCCACCGTATCGTGCAGCGTTATTGGTTTCGAGTATCGAGCTGGCGGTCGATAATGGCTTCGGAATGAGGAAAGATGCTGGTTCGTTATCTTCGGGGATCGAGCCTATACTTGCAGCCAGTATTGACGATCTTCGACTGTCGTTGCGCTTCTGTTCTTCGTGAAGATCCCGGATAGCGTCCTCGATGGACGACGTCATGGAAAGCTTCTCGGCTGTAGCTTCGAGTTGGGCGATATTAGTTACGTGCGAAGAAGACCGAGTATTTGAATCGGGTGTTGGATGGCGCAATGAGACACTCTTCGTAGATGCGGCACGGACAATGGGTATTGGTTTCACGAGTACGGGCTGATGTCGAGACGACGATTCCTTTACTTTGGACTCTCCTGCTATGCTACCACCCGTCGCGTTTGGACTTGGTGGATGGGTACCGGCATTTCTAGACGAGAGATTGTCCGCGGTAGCTAACCTAGGATATGGGCTTGAATTGGTGTTGTTTCTATTCGTATTTGGGTTGGGACTGGTCGAAGGAGAGGAGGGTTCAGGGGATAGGAGTCCGTATTCGCTACGACTGTTGTGTGTGGCTCGTGTCGGCAACAGCGATTGGACCATGGTACTAATGCCGACACTGGTCCTGGTTGTGGCCGTGCTGCCAACCTTTTTATGGCTAGCTTTATCGTGAGAATTGTTCTCCGCAATCTCGCCACCCGCAGCACCAACTCCTACTCCTACCCCTACCCCTACCCTTGAGTAGGAGTCGCTATCCATGGATAAGGGAGTAAAGGTTGACTCGACAGCGGGGAGGAAGGGCATCGGCGACGAGGAATGTGCTGGGGAAAGCGACATCGAAGGCGACGGGCCGTAGCTGCGATAGTCATCGTCATCTTGCTGGGGGACCTCTCCATACGCCGCAGCCATGGTCCGGAGTGTCCAGATTGTTATCTTGTTTCCCAGGGATAGGGGAAAAGGCCGACGCGATATAAATATTTAGTAGTTGTGGCGCTATTCGTGCAGTGTTGGTATTACGAAGGGCAGATCATAAAAGATAGATCGCGAGCGGTAAGACGTCGTAGGAGTTGGTCCAATATGCGACAGCTCAAGCTCAAACAACAGAGAGCAAGGTTACAGTCGACACAGCGGCTCGTAGTGATTTAACTTGGGAGGATTTCGACTTGAATACATGAGGTAACAAGAGAGGATGAGTGACGGAGGGAGGAGACAGCTGACACGAATCTGACAAGATAGAGACAGAGAGATAGGGATAGCAAATCGAAGGTCACGATCAAAGCAATCCACGAAAGTCTTAGCAGGGAAGCAAGTATATCATAGACACGATAGGCTGTCCCCCCTCTATTGGACAACAAAAGATATAGAAAAGCAGTGGAAAACGAGAAGTAACAAGAAACAAAATTGAATGTTACACACATTACATATTAACGTGGTGGAGTCCTCGTGGCTTATCCAGTCGCATTTTCTGCGAGTTTCTTAGGAGGTACCTATCCAAGCTGCCAAGGCACTTAGGTACATGTATGTATTACAGGATGTACATAGTACGTTCTAACGAGTTTAGCGGCGCGAGTGCTGGCTAGGTTTGTTACAGGGTTAATCGCGGCCTGTTGATAATCGGTACAAGGACTGCCCAGATGCCGCCAGGGGCTTCACACCCCTTACCTCATACTGTATCTCACCTCTAAACGGCTTATAAGACTCCGTTGCTTTTGGTGATCCAGTACCTTAGGTAACCTAGGTAGAAGGTAGGTAGGTATAATAATTAATGTCCAAGTTAGAAAAGGGGCTCATGATTCGTAACAGCGCACCAAGTTCCTGGCATTTCGCCTACCATCATCGTAAAACCAGGTAGCTTCGGCTTTCGTTGCATCCACATGAATACCTTAGGTATGGCTGCTATGACTCGAACGGCTCCCCATTCTGCAGTCGAGCAGTCGAGCAGGAGGTCCATATCAGCTAGGCCGAGCTCCATTCCAACTACCAACTATCAAACCTCACGCTTGAGATGCATCGCGACGAGAAATACATACATACGTCATGGTAGCCCTGTCGATGTCTGTGCCAAGTGGATTCTGATGGAGCATCGCGATTTAGGTCGATGTTATCGTTCTGCCGGTCTGACTTATCCGCCTACGTTCTCCCTCACTCAATTGGACAGTTGATGGGTGCGAACCAGACTATACGATACCAGTCTCGCCAGTCTAATTAAAGAATGCGAAGTCGAATTGACACTCGCCCACCCTGACACGCCAACCACACGCGCGTCACATAACGGATAGTCAGCCAATTCAACAAATTCAGGCAGTGTAACAATTATTCCATCCTTAAAGCTTCAACGTCTGAGACGTGAGCAAAGAGACGCATGGTAGTACCCAATGTTGAGGAGCAGCGCAACGCCTTTCTCTCCCTGTCTGCTGCTTGGCTGCCTGGGAAAGGGGCCAGGGGGTCTTCCTCTCGATCTCATCTTCAAGATAAGCCGTCACATCTACCTATCCTCTTCTTTACCCCACGGGCGATCTCTACGGTACCTACCTGGACTTGCATTGTTGGGCCGCACAACTGCATATCTACTAAATCTAAGAAATTACCTACCGTATCATTGCCTACCAGCCTACCAGCCTACCAACAGCGCGATTCGTTACTCAGCCCGAGACCTGCATGTGACATGTGATGACGGGAGAATCCATAGGGTACGACCCAATATTCGTCAAGCCGCGATCATGCCAATACCCGCCTGCAAGAAGATGGAGCGCGATGCCTCAGCTTCTTGTTCACACGACTTAGGATAGGTAGCTCGCAAGCTAGGGTACCTTTGACTCGCAATTTCTTTCTCGGCTCGTTCCTAAGGGATCTCATTGTACGAAGATTAGGTACAGCCAACGCTGACAGGATTGTCAACCGCGACTCTGATAAGGCACACTATCGAATTTGATATCTCTTGGCGACAATTAGCCCTACGAAGCGGTTTACCACCCTCGTCATCCGCCATCGAATGCTCATCCCATCAGGTTATCATCGGCACCGTAGCATCAATGAGCGGCACAATCCGACGCTTTTTTAATTACCCAAGATTACACGCTTACATTGGTGTCAAAGACTGCCAGTATCTACCATCCGGTATAGCGTTGTACACTATAATTCTTCGAGATACTCCAAACACTCCAAACCATAGCCCGTATCCATAACGAGGGCAGTTTCGTGCTGACATGTCCATGCTATAAAGAACCTGGTATCTTAGAGTCCGTTCTACATAATGAGATTAGAATGTGGTACTAAGCATTGGTTCGGCTTCCAACATTTGGAGCTCATCGTACAAGCCTTTAACGAACCGTGCCATGATGTATCATGCGATGTAATACCCCTTCAAGCTCTCATCTCCCCAGACGAGCCGTTATCTGAGACCACTTCTCGCCCGTGCCTGCGTCCTGTCGACAAGCATGGTGGCTTCCAACCAATGAGCTACACAACGCCATAGCTCATGCGATTCTTCGGTTATATGTGATAATGGTTAAAATGCACGGATTCGATCATAAAGTGCACGACTCTAGATGTGTCGCCTCTTTAAACAACGGAGTTGACAGAAACTAGGTAGTTTAAGATATAAGATGTAGCCACGCTTAATACAAGGACTACCTATCGATGAGCCACTGGTAGCATATGAAGCTGGAGCAACCTGTAGCTGCGTGATTGTCAAGCAAAATTCTCTTCGGATCCCCCCAGCCCCCTTGCGTAGGCAAATACCAGGTAGTGAGGCGGATCAGCTTCAGGCCAGTACGGTCACCGAGCTTGTCTATCTCCGGACCTGCATGAGGGTTGTCTCGAACAGTCGGTGAAGGCATTTTGGAGCAATATATTGGTGGTGGTGCGCAGCGCTCGGCACTCTATCTACCTAGGTATATATGTACATAAGCACTTGGTATTAGGGGCGGGAGGATGGAACAGGTTTCAATCCATCAACTAGGTAATCATACGAGACTGAGGCTCTTCTCGGGTTAACGCAGTCAACTTCACACCAGTACTTCAGACTAGTCTATGAAGAATCGGGAATGGTGCGATTGTGATAGGACGCGTATAGCGAATTGTGTGCGGGCTTGGTGGTCGGCCCAGGCTGCATACATACCCCTACCTCCTAAGGACCTATATTCGGGTATTTGCCGCAGGCGATCAAGGGTGAAAGGAAGTACGAAATAACTCAGAAGATCAGACGAGACTTATCCGTCTCGTAGAGAGGATATCCCGACAAGGCAGGTTTATCCAGGCCCTACAAAATTGTTAACAGACGATAGGCGAAAGAACTTCACCTACATATAACTCGGTCTACGTAAACGAGGTAATGTTAGTAGGTGGCTGTTGATATCTGCAATTCGTAAGATAGGCAAGCCGAACATACGAACACACGCCGGTTGGCCAATGCAAGCAAGGGATTTGTAAAAACTAATGCTGATATTGTTGGCCTGTTTACATAGGCCAGGTGCCAGATACTACATAGACAAGGTGTGGGACAGAAGGGCTGGGGAACAGGCTAGACTTATAAGTTGTCGTATGTCAAGATAACCTTAGATAGAAAAGCTGGCTCTAAGAGGCCGTGGTTTATTTTGGTCCGAGATCTGGATTTCCCCAAAGATCTCACCTTCTCGCCTAATAAATGGATAGCCGAGTCTCGACTCTAAGAGTCGGACTCTTAGCACCATCAACCTCTGGATTTGCAATGCTCACTTACAACTTACAACCCCTATTCGAGGTCATACTTTTGTCCGCAGCAACTTACATACCTGGGTTATCAAATCCGATCCAAGCCCGACCATGCCGACGCGGCCTATGTATCTCGTGTAGATGCGTACTGTATGATGTCAGAACTTTTTGTTGAATCCCCCGGCCTGCCGACGGCTCCCAGACCTACATGTATGTATCAATAGAAAATCTGGGGAAACTTCAAATGGTAGGTACCACGTGTTATACATGACCTACCTTCAGTATCGACAAGGGCAGCGGCATTTCGATAGGGCAACATGTTCCAGTTCTTGGGGGTCAAGCGTCGCTTTGATGTTTTCAACATATTAAATCGCTCTATTGAAAGAGTCGGTGAGTACAGGCTGCAAGAGCAACTATGATCATGTCTGGGGGTTCTGGGGGTTCTGGGGGTTCTGGGGGTTGCACGAAGCCCTCAGTCTATCATGGATACCAGTCATGTTGTACCCGCTGGTCTTGAGTCGTTTCACAAGTGTTATGCCTGCAGGCCATAGGTAGTAGTAGAGTGCATTGCATGCGATTCCACATGTAGGTGTTATGCATGTTGAAAAAAGTCAATACACTCAAAGCTATTTTTTTTTTAATAATATATATAGAAAAGGAGTTACTATATTCAGCATTGATAGTCGTCGATCATCTTCGCCTAACAGAGACAGGTCACGCACACTATTCCGTCCACCTAAGCTGCGAAGCCGGACCTCTTCATCCTCTTCGTATTAACAATGCTCTCCCAATCCGCCAATCCAACATCCAGTTGCCAGCTTCAGAGCACAGTATGTCATTTATACTGTACAATGCATACATTTCAGAACGTTCTAGGTCGACGGCAAACACGTCCAACGTCCAAACCCATCCATGGAACTAAAGCCACGAGCTGCAAGCAGTAACACGAATGTCACTTACGCTACTCTAGGCCGCTCTTCTACAAGCCAAGTACACTAGGAATACCGGGAATTCCAGAAAACCAGAGGGAAATGCTCCACCCACGATCCACTTCCCCCACCGTCCGGAGAAGACCGCGGAGTCTTCAATGCAAACTAGCGGTGCGTCGTTCGTGGCTCTTTGCCCTTTGCCCTTTGCTCTTTGCCCATCCCCATTGCCTGTTGTCCATGGTCCATACTCCATGGTCCATGGCATCTGTCGTCACGGGGCTAAGTAGCTAGGGGGGGTTAATGATTAACTCGTTCTGGAGCCACCACCTGTTCCTCCTGTTCTAGTATTTTCTGTTTTCTTGCTCAGTCGATAATGTTAAGACCGGTTCTTTAAGCTACCCTTTCTTTGTTCATATTGCAACGCTTTGTCGTTACATGATTTAGTAATCTTACGTCGTTGGCTACCTTGCCTTACCACGTGCATTGCATCGCCGGCAGCCATAGCCAGAAGAACGCCCAAGATGGCCTCTGGTGATGATGAACCCATGAGTGATGTTCCTACCTCGGCGCCTGCGTCTGCGCCTGCGTCTGGTGTTGCTCCCGCTCCCGAAGCACTTCAACCCGCAGTCGCACCTACAGCGAAACCTCGCCGAAGATTCGCTCCGCAGCTCGTAGAAGAGTCTGTAAAGTCGTCTACAAGTAAGGCGCAGCAGCCAAGCCACAAGCGGTTCGCATTGACACCCCCGGATTCAACGGCCAACTCAACGAGGAGACCCACGAGAGATGTTTCAGTCCAAGTAGACGACACCGAGATGCCAGATGCGCCGCCGCCGCCCAAGCCTATACGGCGTTTTGCCCCGGTACCAATTGAGACCACTTTCGACTCATACAGAGTAAACAGGAGTAATCCCATCGGCCCTACTGCCGAACTGACGCCAGACCCCTCACCGACAACCCCTCACGCACCGTCCTTCGAAGATGAAAAGCAAAGACAGCGGGGAAATCCCGGGGACTCGCAGATGAGGCCGAGAAGGAAGTTCGCACCTCAATTGATCGAGACGACACGAAGATCAAAGAAGGCCGACCAGCCGGGGCCGGCTACGAAGCCCGTAGACAAGACGGATATTACACCTGGCACGAATCACATATACGCTCCGAAACCGAAACGGAAAGCAGCTTCGCGGTCTACCGTTGCCGGCTTGCCAAATGCCAGCGCGGAGAGCGAGGGGTTCCTCACGCCCCGCCGACAGCAGTCCATGAAGCCCCATCCAAATACTCGGAGAGGCACGCGACAACAGTCATACACGCCTGACCTTGACACCATAATGTCGTCCGAGTCCGAGAAGTCATCTGAGGAAAACGAGAACGACGAGGAGGCACCAGCTCTCAATATCGGTGCTCCGGCCTTACCCAGTGGAAATGTGGATCAAGGTGACGACGATGGCTCTTCATGGACCAGTAGACAGTACAATTCGCGTGACAGGAGGGAGTCGTGTGACGAAGAATTCTCGGGGTATTTGCTGGCCGTAGCCGCTAGGGAAGCGCATAGGCAACGTGAGCTAGAAGCGGCCATGGCAGCATTCCCGAACGGTGTACGACCCGAAGGCGTAGAGCATTTCTTAGTACGAGATAATTCGGAAGACGACGACCCTCTAGGCGAGCAGCTAAGACATGGAACTTCACAACTTCTGCGCCGCAAGGAATCGGATCCGAGCTGGGCAGTCAAGGAAATGCGGGCACACGCCGAGAAGCTGGCTGAGGCAAGACAAGACGAGATGTGCATCGACGAGGATCTAGATAATATGGATATACCACCTCCGCCCGAGGACCCGTTATGGACAACGTCCGCATTCCGAACTTCCATGGATGAAACTATGAGGGACGCCCCAAGCCCAATGCTAACTGCATCCTCGCCGGCCTTGTTATCCCGTGGAGACTCGCATCCCCGTGCACCCTCGCCCCGAGTCGCACAGGAACCTGGCTTCCGCGCGAGTCCGTTCGGTCCCCCCTTTGGTTTCCGCAACAATGAACCGGAAGACCCCCAGATGAGACGGATGCGCCTGGCAGCTGCGCCGCCCATGCTCGGTAACGATCTCAAATTCCGCATGTTCCCCAGCCCAAAGCAAACCCGGATAGAGCCAAGTCAGTGGTACTGCGTGGGTGAAAAGCCCGAGGAGCAGAAGCGGGACGTGACTGAGAATACGGGGCTGTGGCGTGGGTACTGTTCTGTCAAAGCTAGAGAAGCCGAGGAGGCCGCGCACTTAGGACCCAACCTACTCATGACTCCCCAGGAGCCGACCTTTCCGCACGACCCGTTCTCCGCCGCATTCACGGCTTCTATGAGTATAAGCGGTGTGATAAGCGGTGCGCAATCGCCTGGTGCTACGTCTCCGACGAGAGGCAATAGCCAGCAGAAGGGTCTCCACATGCTCTCGGGTCTCCCGGGCCTCGACGAACGCCTAAAGAAGGAAAAGGCGCGCAAGGAGCTCGAAGAGCGCATCGCGGCCGAATTTGACGATGCCTTTGTTACGCAGGTCTACAATTACATCAGTCTTGGGTATCCCGCCACGGCACGCGCCTTTGACGAAGAACTGAGCAAGATCAGCGGCATTGATCTAGAGGAGCTACGCAAGGACGACCATATGAAGGTTGATAAGGGCTTCATGTTGCACATGGAGATGAGCATTCACAAGGGCAACTCGATGACCGATAAGGGTACCCCAATGACAGATTCCGAAAGCGGCGAGGATACGCACTTTCGACCGCCCGAAGAGGACGAGAGAAGAAGGCGCAGGAAACCGAAACCGCCGCGGTGGATTGCGCTGAAGCTGTACATACGCGAGTGGGCGCGCCAGCACCCGAGTCTCAACGACGCCGGGCACGGCGAAATGGCCTGGGGCGTCAGGGCCAGGAGAGGAAGCTGGGCCATTTAGAAAGAGGACGACGGTTCGAAAGTCCCTAATTAATTGCAACAACAAACAGGGTGTTTGCAGTATATCGTGACTCGAATATATTTGGATACATAGGAAAAGCATTTTCATGATGAGATGGACGTCGCTGGTTGTCTGTATGACGGCTCTAAGTGTGAAACGGCGTGGGGATTAATGACTTTCTACATCGGCGTCAAGGTCAGCTTATTTGGCATTGGGGGGATGAAGAGATACAGACGGCGGCCTAGAGGAGGCCTAGAGGAGTATACTAGAAGCGCTGCTCAACGCCAGCCGCCTCTTAAAGGGGCTTCGCCCCAGATTTACAGACGAGTAAAGAGAATAGAAGCGATACATCACTCGATCCGAACTTCCCGTGTCAAGCTTAAGCTTGCTTACCCAGTTAGAACTTTCTCTCCCTCACGACAAGACGTCCATAAACAAAGTATAGACTTAGCTGTAGGTAAAAGAAGTATATGTATTCGAGGCTCCCCTATCCTATCGAAGAGCACCCACGTGGGTTACATAACCCGAATACCACCTGGCCATACTATACTCCAAGACTCCAGTCTTCTAGATTTCATCCGCAAGCACAAGCGGGGTAGCTCTACAGAGGCTCGGAGTCGTCTCTATACGTTGCGACCTTCCTCAATCGTGCTACTACCAAGCCGTCTGCAGCACGCAATTTAGATACGGTAAGAGAACCACCCGGATTCATTGGCTGCTCCGTGTCTACGCCGCTTCTTCGCCCCTCTGAGCCGGGTCGGTTGACGAGCTCTAGACGCCTCATATCACCATCAGGAGAGACCATCGTAGACTCCATCATGCATCTAGCTAGCAAGGTTACAGGCGGCATAAGCGACGCAAGCGATGCAACTACTGACAAGATTGCGGGGAACGAACCGGGATGCCAAGTCTTATAGAAGTAGGGAATAAATATATAATGGCAATCCTCCTGAGAGCTTAGTCGTCGAAGTGAAGACTGCCGACTTCATTCGCAATGTTCCAGATATGCCTCCGAGAGGCCATTGGCCTTTCGGTGTTAGCTTCGCTTGCTCGAGCCCAGTTCCCGCCGACACCGGAAAACGTGACTGTTCTCGAATCGAAATTTGGGGATGGCGTCACGATCAGCTACAAAGAAGTAAGTAGACGGGTTGAGATGGCGA
The DNA here is from genome assembly GCA_022578845.1 of Hypoxylon cercidicola. Taxonomy (NCBI): domain Eukaryota; kingdom Fungi; phylum Ascomycota; class Sordariomycetes; order Xylariales; family Hypoxylaceae; genus Hypoxylon; species Hypoxylon cercidicola. Next base: position 33,894 of record MU399494.1, on the reverse strand, counting down.
TTTTGGATACCCAAGTCTAACCTCTTCCAAGCCGGGAATCTGTGAGACAACCGCCAAGTCGTACGCGGGATATGTGCATTTGCCGCCCGGGTCGCTCGCAGATCTCGGGGAGGAACAAGAGTATCCGATCAATACTTTCTTCTGGTTTTTCGAGGCGCGAAACGATCCGGAGAACGCGCCGCTGTCAATATGGCTCAATGGCGGTCCTGGAAGTTCTTCCTTGTACGGGCTATTTACCGAGAATGGCCCTTGTTACGTCAATGCCGATTCCAACTCGACTACCTTGAGTGAATGGGCTTGGAATACGAACGGTAAGAATACGGCTTCTTGTCGAAGATGAACTCGCTAACTCGTTCAAGTCAACATGCTATTTCTCGACCAGCCGACTCAAGTGGGCTTCTCATATGATACGCTGCAAAATGTGACCCTGGATCTCGTCTCCGGACGTGTCGTCAAGCTAGACGAGTCCGATCCCGTCCCCGAGCAAGAAACCACACTTCTGGTGGGAACATACCCCAGCCTAAACAGGAACCAAACTGCGAGGGGTACTCGCAATGCTGCCATCGCAATGTGGCACTTTGCGCAGACTTGGTTTCAGGAGTTTCCGGGCTATCATCCCAACGACTCCCGGATCAGCCTTGCGACGGAGTCCTACGGTGGTAGATACGGCCCGGAGTTTGCCGCCTTCTTCGAGGAGCAGAACCAGAAGATCGAGAACGGCACGTGGAACGATACAGACGGCGAAAACTACATTATTAATTTTGATACGCTCATCCTTATCAACTCGTGCATCGACCGTCAAATCCAGTGGCCAGCCTACCCGCACATTGCGTACAACAACACGTACGGGCTAGAGACTGTCAACGAGACGGTCTACTTGGCGATGGTAGATGCGCTCGAACGGCCCGGTGGGTGCCGAGATCAAATCAATGACTGCCGTGCGTTGGCATACACGTACGACCCAGACAACATCGGAATCAACGAGACTGTCAACAGAGTGTGTTCCAACGCCGAATCGTTCTGCTCGAGTAACGTCCGCGGCCCCTATCTTGAATATTCGGGCCGTAACTATTACGACTACGCATCTCTCGATCCCAACCCGTTCCCAGCGCCGTTCTACAACACGTATCTCAACCAGCCTCACGTCCAGAGTGCGCTGGGTGTCCCTCTTAACTTTACCCAGTCCTCGAGTGCCGTCTCTTCTACTTTCAGGGCTATAGGCGACTATCCTCGGCCGGGATGGGTCGAAGATCTTGCATTCCTACTCGAGAACAACATCAAGGTCCACATGATGTACGGCGATCGCGACTACGCCTGCAACTGGATCGGCGGCGAAGCGGTCAGTTTAGCCATCAACTACACGGGGACCGAGAAGTTCCACTCGGCGGGATACACAGACATAGTTATCAATGAAACGTACGTCGGAGGACAGGTTCGACAATATGGTAACTTCTCCTTTTCACGCGTGTACCAGGCAGGACATGAAGTGCCTGCGTACCAACCTGAGACGGCGTATCAGATGTTCCAGCGTGCGCTTTTCAACAAGGATATCGCCACAGGCACCGTTGACCTGATCGAAAACCCCGAGTACGCGACCGAAGGCACCGTCGACACGTGGGCTATCAAGAACGAGGACCCACCAGATTTGCTGCACTTCTGTTATATATATGACACGTCAACTTGTACCAACGAGCAGATCGAGAGCGTGCTGAACGGTACTGCTGTGATCATCAACGGGATCGTCAAGGACAAGAACTCGACGCAGCTGTTCCCGGATATCTTTGGTGACGAGCAAGAGAATTCACCTTCAGCTTCGCCTTCATCCGCCACAGCCGCCGGAGCGAGCGCTTCGGCAACTGGGTCTAGTACTGCTGCCCACACAGTCGCAAGCGGCGTTAGATCACGGAGCGTAGCGTTCTGGACTGCAGCTTTTGCCCTAGTGTATGCCATTGTAGCATAAGTTCGAGAAGCGGCCAGTGAGGCTTGCACTCCTGGATTACACGATTGAACTCGTACGTGACTAAACTTATATCGAAGATTGTGAGAGATTTGTAGATTTGTGTTCTAACTGTGCGTTTGCAAGTGAGCGTCTCAATCTAAAGCAAGAAGATGTGTCGAGTCATTTCTATTTCTGTCTCGTTTCATGTCCTGGGAGGCCGGCAAGCCCGACGGAATTAGTAGGATTGGCATGGCAAAAATAATCTTAGGTATCCCATCATGGTTGGTACATTATCGTGATGAACCAAAAGGGACGAAGTGATCTGAGATGAAGGTTACCTGGTACAAGGAGGTACAAGGAGGTATGTATGTACCTGGTAGATCGTAGATCAAGTACGTACCTCAGGTGGCAGTTAGCGTGGGGCTGGGTAGGTACCGGTTGCCGGGGCGACGGTTCGGGACGCTACGAAATGAATTGGGATTGGGTAGGCCCCCTCTCGATATTTGTTTTGTCCACACAACTTGAACCTGACGACTTGACCTGACACCGGAGAGCCAACAGCAACAGGCGTATGGCGCATGCGCAACAAATAGTGCAACCCACATGCAGGTAATCCATAAAACCTAGCAACATATCACATATTACAAGGTCTCCCCTTAGATTAAACATGAACCCATGCTCCGTTTTTTCTTTGTCTCTTTACCAAGCCCGCTCCCGCTCTCGCTCTCAACATTACTATCATATCTGATCGACCAAACATCAACTCTTCTCCCGGGACGGGGCAGCTTAGCCTAGTCTATCTACAACACTTGAATATTTCAAAAAAGTGACATAACTTCAAGTCTTGTCTAGCCTGCCGCTTTGCGATTTAGAGACATATCATTCCAGCAGCAATCAAACAGAAACACCAACACTTACAGATACACCTTATGATGCCGCCGGTCGAGCGTGACGCACCGGTCGACCGGCATCTAAGACACCAACATTCTTCATCAATTGGAGCTATCGTGCCAATGTATGTTTCCTCTCCCCTTTCTGTCATTCGACAATGTGGTTGTATCGTCGGCTTACAAAGGGTTCCAGGTGGGATAGCTCCGACCCGGTGAGGGCACCGCCCCCTCTACCTATGAACCCCCAATCACCAGGCGTTAGCCCTTCGCGCACCGGTACTTCGCTAGCTATTCAGTCTGCGCATGCAGCTTTGACCGAGAAGGCACGCGAGAACGCACTTGTCCCCTCCCTCGCAAAACGTATGGCCGAGACCTCACCTGAGCGAGCTCTTGTCCAGAGAGGTAGCCCTCACAAACGAATGCAATCCCTCCAGCCTGGTAGTGTCAGAGACTTGAGCTTGATGATCGAAGGCTCAAGGGATCGAGACTCGGCAAATTCTACTCCGCGGGGCTCGCCTGAGAAAGACAGGTCGGTACGGCCGTCGACACCAATTCGTGGTAGAGATCACGACAGAGAAGCAAAATCAGTAGAGAAGGAGAATACTGCTCCTGGTACGCCTACGCCCCTGCCGTCGAGCATGGGTTCCGTTGCCCGTGCCCCGGCAAGGAGGCCGCAGCAGAGTATTCTCGGCGAAAACACGCCGCCGCAATCGGCCACCATGTTGGCCTTACAGAACATGCCTTCCGTGTCTTCGCGAGACGCGCGCGAATCCGAAACGCCCTTGACAAATGTCACGAACAATTCTACCCCCATGATGAAGCAGTTACCCCTCTCCTCGGAATATCTCTCGAACCAGCTTTTAACTCTTACCAATATTGCGACCGCGCTCCAAAAGGAAATGTCCCAGCTCAGCCGTCGGAGCAGAGATAATGCTACCGACCTGATGAGCCTCAAAGAGGCTACGCATGCTAGAGATGAGGATATCCGCAAGAGTCTGCGCGAACTAGCCTCCTCGAACGTGGATACTACCAGGTACCATCGAGATGCCTACACGGGCGGTTTGTACCTTGACAATAAACCTTTCAACATGTCACAGACAGGACCGAGGCCGATATCACTTCCCAGGATCCCATCGCCCAATAGCTTTGCGGCGTCCATTGATCGAGAATCGACCCTAAGTACGCCATCGCTCATAGGTGGAGACTCGCCAGCCACAATCGCGTTGCTCGAGAAGATCATCAGGGACATGGGTACTAAGGACGGTCAGGATACGATCGTAGGCCATCTGTCTGAGCTGGCGGACAAATTGGCTGGCATGGCCTCGGCTGGCAAAGTGGAGGAGCTCATCCATCACCTGAGGACAGCAAGTGCGCAGCCGAATACCCAAGCGCCGAATGGTGGTTCAGACAAGACGAGGACACTGAGTTTTAGTAGTGATGACTCCGGTTCCAAAATCAGCGGGGTCGTGAATCAGCGCGTCGATAAATTGCTCAACGGTAAAGAGGGCCGACGATCATCGGCGCCTTCAAGGTCAAACGACGTGCTCAGCGACGATGTAATCAAGATTATTCGTTCCGTCAAAGATAGCGTTGCCCAAGCTGGAGGCATGACCGCCGAGGTCAAGGCCCTCGTCCGGGAGCTTCGAGGGGAGGTCCTCGGAATGGGGAGGGAGCTTAGTAGGAGACTGGATGATTGGCACGGCAAAGCAGCCCCTACCAATAGCAAAAGCGAAACTGCGAGTAGGGCGGAGCTGGCCAGGATCGTAGAAGAAGGCCTGGAGCAGATCAGAGTCTACATGGCGCAGCGCCTCAGAGATCATAGGCGAGTTTCATCCGAGTCGGAAAAGTCCACTATCGATTACCAGGAGATCTACAACGCCCTAAGAACTGCTCTCAGCGACACAGAAGCGACGAAGCACCATGAACCTCAACTCTGCAGAGACGACGTCATCGATGCTGTGAAGGATGCCTGGGAGAACTATAAGCCCGAGATTGAAATCCAGCAGATCGGCCTGGAGCGGGATGAGATTCTTGATTGTCTAAGAGAAGGACTGCAACATTACGCACCACACGAGGAGACGTCCCAAGGAGCAACACGGGAAGAAGTATTCCAGGCGGTTGTCGAAGGGTTAAAACACTTCGTCCCCCCACAGCTAGACACAACTGCCAGCCTTTCCCGAGACGAAATCGTCGAGGCGTTTAAGGAGTGTCTTGAGGAATTCGAATTCCCGGTTGCTCCGCCGGCAAATGAGCTGACCCGCGATGACGTGTTCGAAGCCGTCAAGGAAGGCCTCAACTCCACCCATAGTACAGCTCTCGTGCCTCACGGCAGTGATAACACCGAGGTCATAGAACGTCTTCACGACATCATGCAATATATGCGGGATGAATTCAAGGCTGTTTCCGAGGAAGCGAAGCAGAATGTCGCTGCAAACGGAAGAGACACCGAGCAAGTCTTAGATGCTACCAGAGATGGCCTTGATCAGCTACGATCGCACATGGAAGGCTATCTCGATAAGGCTATAGGCACTTCCAGCCACGAGGAGCTCATCACTAGTCTCGAAAATGGCTTCGAAGAACTACGCGCACACATGGAAGCATATGTTGACAAGGCTTCTGGTGCAACCGCCCCCCCGGGTCAGGAGGAACTGATGGTCGACATCGCCAGTGGCCTCGAACAGTTGCGGACGCACATGGAGAACTACGCTGATAGGGCTCCAAGCAATTCTAGCCAAGAGGAGCTTACGGCGAGTCTCGCCAGCAATTTCGATCAATTACGAACGCATATGGAAGGCTACGTCGATAAGGCATCCGGTGCTACTAGCCAGGAGGAACTTCTATCCAATGTCGTCAACAGTTTCGATATATTCCGCGAAGAGGTTGCCGAGCTGGTGGCCAAGGTCTCGGATGGCTCCAGGGACATGATCAGAGAAGAAATCGAGTCGCTTCGAGATACCGTGAACTCTTCACTCGTTCCTCACGTACCCCAGGTGAGCGACAACAGGGATGTTCTGGAAGCTATCCGTGACAGCATCGAGAGGATTCGGGGGGAGCTACTCCGCCCTCATGCTGGCACCACGGATATTCTTGATGCTTTGCACGAAGGCTTCAGCGATTTGAGGATCGGCATTGAGAAAGTGGGCAATAAGCCAGCCGATCTTACCGCCAACGATGAGATCCTCGATGCCCTCAAGTCGGGGCTTGACGGTGTGCGAACAAACATCGACTCCCTCCGTGATAACAGCCAGGAGAAGGCCATCGCCACAGTAGGCCCGGCGCCGAGTGAACCCCAAAGCGATATCCCAAGCAACGCTCTTATTCCAGCAGACCTTGTCCGGCATGACGACATTAAGAACCTCGAAGTTATGATGACGCAGCTCCAGGTCAAGATAGACGCCATAGAAACACCGCAGCCGCCACCAACAGCGACAGGAGGCTTGTCCAAAGATGACCTGGCGGAAATGGAGGAGATGCTTCGAAACGGTTTATCCAAAGAGGACCTCAACGAAATGGAGGAGATGCTCCGAAACATGCAAGACTCGATGGCCGGCAGGTCAGACAGCAAAGACGAAGACGACAAGCCTGTGGTGAACCCCGAAGATGCTGCTACGAAAGAGGATGTACAGGCTATAGAAACAATTCTCCGAAATACCAAAGCACGTTTGGACGACTTGGCTGATGGAGAGCAGGCCGTTCGAAAGGATCATGTGGACGCCCTCGAGGCTCTTGTCCTCGAAACGAAGGATTCCCTTGGGACTGTCGCAGGGCAGCTGGAGACTGTTTCTCGAAAAGAGGATCTACAATCGATAGAGTCTCTTGTTACTCATATCACCGCAGCTCTAGACGAGATCAAGGACCATGCCGAGAAATCACTCGAAGACCCCGAGAAGGTCACCAAGACGCATGTCGATGCGGTGGAGGCAGCAGTTTTCGACGTTAAATCAATCGTGGAACAGATAGTTCAATCCGATATTGCAGCGCTTCCCTCGAAGGGTGACCTCAAGTGCGTCGAAGACATTGTCAAGGAACTCAAGGAGAATATGGCGACGCAGTCGGAGTCCAATGAAAAGGCACTCGTACAACGACAAACAGAAAATTCCAGCGTCAGCGAGCGAGTCATGGAGGTCAAAGTCTTCCTCGAAGAGTTTCAAAATCTAGTCAAGGATAGACTCGAGACCGGCGGCAACGCTGTTGAGTCACTGGGCAAGATTCTCGAGGGTCTTAGTGAGACGGTCCACCAGAATGCCGACGTGGGTAGTAACCTGAAGGAGATGTTGGAGCTCGTGAAATCCGAATTCGAGGAGTCGAAGGCGGGTATTGTAGATGCCAAAATGGACACGGATGAGAGGCTCAAGGAGACGACCGAGGCTCTAGGAAGCAAACTTGATGAGAAGATCGGCGAACTCGTCATGAAATATGACGAGTTCCAACTGGTCATGGAGGATCGGACAAAGGCTTCGGAAACAAGAGACGAGGAGATGAAAGCCACCATGGTCAATTCGAATACGATTGCGGAAGAGCTCAAGGTTCTGATCGATACCCTTGGCTCTACGGTTACCGACTCTCTTGAGAAGATGGAAGTAGCTTCGAAGACCGTCTTCGAAAAGGTCGAAATCCTGTACGGAAAATCCGAAGACAACCACGCGGATGGCAAGAACGAGCACCAGATGACTCGAGATCATGTCAAACAGGCAATCGACGCCGTTGAGGGACTTCAGGGCCATGTCGGTGACTACCAACCAAAGATCCTCGACTCGATCAAGGAAGTCCTGCTTATTGTCGGGCAACACTACGAACATTCCAAGAGCTCGGAGAATGACATCCTGCAAAAGATCGAGGATGCGAAACCCGAACCCCTTTTGTTACCCCCTCCCCCCGAGACATACGATGACAGCGTAGTGCAGTCAAAGCTAGACAAGCTGGATAGCGAGATACACTCGATGCGAACCAACCTGGATAGCGAGATGCATTCTAAGCTCGACAAATTAGTGGACCATACGCATGCTGCTGACACGGCATACGCTCAGCTCGACACCCTCGACAAGGTGCATCAGCAGGTCGTGAAGACGGCTGCCGACATATCAGAGTTTCTCTCGTCACAAAGACAGCGCATCCAAGATGAACACGAAGAGCACCAAAAGGCGCTCCGAGAGACGACCATTGAGCTAGAGCGGCAAAAGGTGGAGAAGGAACAAGTCGAGGCCAATCTAGCATACCTGCGAGAGGAGGAGCTTCAGATGCGGGAAACCATTATTTCTCTGCGGGAGGAGCAAGAATCCTTGATCCGCCAAAAGATTCGGCTGAGTGCAGATGTGTCTTCCATCGAGACAGCTATTCATCTCCGTCGCGAAGAGCTCCATGTGATGGATGCCAGAGCTGAGGGCCTAGAACGAAGGATACTCGAAGGCGTCCTTGACCATTCCCGCTCTCTCCTAATGACCAAGTCTAGCTTCAAGGGCCGCGAGGCTATGAGCCGCAAACGTGTTCCCGGTGCTAGATCTAGTCTAGGGCCCACCGACGACCTCAACGCTGCCTCGAAGCAGACCAAGTCTCGGGCCGCAGTTAATATGGCGGTGAATGGCGGCAGAGCTAGCCTCGTCCCACAGAACCCTGCGGGCGCCGGCCGCCGGATCCTGAGTCTCAGCCAGATCAATAACAATGTCACCTCGGGCGGTATTAAGCGCAGCCAGAGTGTTCGAACGCCGGCGGCTGCTGGGTTACGAAAGAGCAGTTGGGCTCCGGGAAGAAACGGCGCTGGTAAAGGGTATGGCGACCTAGATACGAACAAGGAGAACGTGGATCTGGTGCGCGAAAGCGACGAGGAGGCTCGCGACGACTCGCCTACGCCCGAGCTAGAACCGGAAACGCCGTCTCCTATTGAAGATGACACTGCGATGATTGCCGACCCGGCCGATGACGATACCCCAGTAGCTGAAACGCCTGCATATGAGGGTAATGACAACGCGGGGATACCGCTTGACACGAATGAAGCTGACGATGGTGATGTTGGGGCGGGGGAAGAGGCAGGGAGTGAAGCCGGCACGATGCGACGCTCAAGCTTGGGGACGACTATCATCACGAGCGCAGAGGCGGAAGGTGGCTACACCAGTAGCGAGTGGACCGAGAGTGCAGTGGGCACCGAGAATGGCTACGGCGTGGAAAGCGTGATCTCGGAGAGCATTGCTGATACGGATAGCATCGCCGGCGAAGGCGAGGTTCTGGTATACACTACCTAGGACAAGCCTAACCTGAGATGTGTTGTGTCAGTCGACTCTGAAGAGGATGGGGATACTTTTGACCCGGTCGTTATGTCTATTACATGATGAGGGAGGAGTCTATGCATGCGGATGGGGATATGCTTTGGTATGACCCGATTCCCCCCTTTTTTCTTGTTCCCTGTACAGGTGTAGGTGTCTTGTAAGTGAATGGGAAATTTAGGGATGGGGTGGTCTTTTCTACTTTTGCGCCGAGGTTCTCTTATTTACCTGTTTGCCTCGTTTGCAGAAGCTTCTGTTTTACGACCAAAGTCCAGGTGTACCAGGAACTTGGGATGACTGGCTTCTAGCTCAAGCTGCTTGAGAAGGAAAAGATTGGAATTACGACAAGTAGTAAATGGGATAGTAGCAAGCCTGTATATCCAGTATGACGATCAACGATTCAAGTCTTTTCTTTTTTTTAACGCATGAATATAGAAAGGTATTCGATAATTTGAATTTCTCTCCCTTCAGTAAGAGTCAGGCCCTATGCCGCCATGTAGCATAGACCTGTTTCACCCGTTTGCTTGGTGCTTTGGGATAACCAGTAATACAGGACCAGTAATACAGGACGTAGTGTCCGGTGCGTAATCGCCTGCTCCAACATCAAAATAGTTGGCGTTTCACTCCCTATCTATTGCTTGCGGCGGTGCTTCAGCTCAATCTTGTCCTTGCCATCCATCCAGGGTCGTAGGCACTCGGGAATGGCAACAGCCATCTCAGCCTCGTCCCAGCCATTTTCCAGCAGCGCAGCTAGCACGCGAGGCACGGCCAGCGCAGTACCGTTGACAGTCCAAGGGTAGGCCATCTTGCCGGAAGAGCTAGCCGGCCGTAGACGCGTGGCGAGTCGTCGCGTCTGGTAGTCGGTACATATACTAGCACTGGTAACCTCACCCCAGCCGTCGTCGCCGCGGTCCAGATTACGGCGGCTCGGGAAGAAGGCCTCGATATCACACTTGCGGGATGCCGAGGCGCCCAGGTCGGCCGTGGGCATCTCGAGAACGCGACAGGGCAAGCCCAACCCTTGCAGGATCTCGGTCTGCAAGTCGAGCATCTCGTTGAATACTTCGGCAGTGGCGTCGGCATCGGGTGGGGTCCACGCGAACATCTCGACTTTGGTAAACTCGTGCACGCGGTATAGACCTTTTGTATCAACACCTCGCGCGCCGGCTTCGGCACGGTAGCATCGCGACACGCCAACGCGCTTGAGCGGCAGGTCGGCTTCTTCCAGTACCGTATCGGCCTTCATGCCCGCGAGCGGGATCTCGGCGGTACCCGCGAGGCAGAGCTCGGGTTTGCCGCGCTGGGCGTCGGCAGCGGATTGGCCAAGAGTGTAGACCTGCTGCTCGCCGTTCTGATCGCGCGGTTGGAACCCACATGCAGCAGCAATGTGGCTATAGACGATACTTGGGGGGGCTACCTGGCGCCAACCTAGCCCTTGCTTGGTCACTACAGCCAGGGCATAGCTAACGAGGGCCTGCTCTAGCTGGGCGCCCTCGTCCAGCAAGTAGTACCATCCCCAGCCAGAAGTGGTGGCGGCGCCGGCGAAGTCGAGGAGGCCGAGCTCGGAACCGATGTGCACGTGGGACCGCCATACACGATCTGACGACGAGGGTACCGAATCTGGGTGCTCGTTGATGTAGCTTAGGATGCGTGGCTCGTCTCCGCGGGGTGTTTCGGCGCTTGTTAGATTCGGGATAGCGAGGGCGAGCTCGGCCATTTGGGTCTCGAGACGGGCCTCGTCGTCTTCGATAGTCGAGAGCTGTTCCTTGATGACGCGCGCCTCCTCGATGAGCTGTTCCTTCGTCATAGCCTCGATATCCTCTTGAGCGGTCGTGGTGGCTGCTTTGGATTTGGACCGAGATGGAAAGCCGTCCTCTTCGTTCTCGCGCTGGATGGAAGAAGGGTTCGCGATCTGTCGGCGCAAAGCATTGCTTCGTTCGCGTAGGCTGCGGCCGTCCTTTTGCCTGGTCTGCCATTGTGCGAACAGCTCGATAATACGCGAGGGATATGTGCTTTGGGCCTTGTAATTCCGCTCGAGGGAGTTCCGCTCATAAAGCGCGGGATCTTGTCGGATGTGTTTGATATCTATATTGGGTTTGGGGGCGGTAGGAGGTCGAGATGATATAGGTACGGCGTTGGGATTTGAGCGGTCGGAGCTGTATGAGCTATATCCTCTAGATGAGAATAAGCGTGTCGCGGCATTCCCGAGGCGTTGCGTCTTCTGGGATCTTAATAAACGGCATTGAAGACACACGAAGGGTTTTGGTGGCTTTATCATGGCGATGAATCTAATGGAATGGGAGATAAAAGCTACGAAGAGAGTGTGAATGTGCGAATGTGCGAATGCAAGTTAGGTACAACAGAGGTTATAAGCGCAAAAGTAGAAATTGAAATCTTATCATTCGATTCGTGAACCTCTTTTGGAGTAGCTCCCCGCATTTTGACGCGGGGTAGCTCGATACCAAACCTTAACCTTGGGTACTTACATCTAGGTACTTACATCTAGGTACATCATCCTGATTCCTAGGAGCTGGAACACAGTATTAAGAGAAATCATACAGGAATTGACAGTGATTGACAGTGCCATACCATTCGTGATTTGTGATATTGTCACAATGGGTATCTCTACAAACAACCTTGAACTCGCGCCCCGTCCCCTTCTCGAATCTCACTATCGTCACAAGCTCTTCGCTCTTCTCTAGATCCCACCCCATACGCCCAGAGTCCAGTTATTATTAGATTGGGAGACTTGACCTCTAATCAAGCCTCCCGCACCCATACTCTGCCTCTGCTGCGCCTTGGCGTCGACTTCGCTTGGCCGACTAGCCCCATTGACGCCTTGCTGAAGCCATAGCTCACGTTCCACCGTAGCTAGAGCCGGAATCTTGAGCTGTGCCGCCATGCTTGCTCCACACCATGCACCCAACGAGTCTAGCACCCGAAGTTTACCTTGCACGACAGGTCTGTGGTCCCGATCCCTCTTGATCGATTCCTCTACGTGATCCGACTCGGGTGGTGCATGTGCTGGATTAGGCGGCGGCGCCGTCTCCCCTCCTTCAGCTTTGCTCCTCTCAGCTGACACCGGCGTCGGTATTGGCACTGGCACCGGTACTGGCACCGGCCCGTCGCTAGACTGCCGGCTACCATTCCGCCGTAGTTTTGGATTGTTCTTGTACTGATCAACCGCCTTTCCTCTGACCGGGTCCCAGCCCCGCTCCTTAGCCAGAAGAAATACTTCGTCGACGATACGTCCCTTCAGTCCAACAATGCTCGAGCAGCCGCCCGTGAAGATAATACGCGACATGCAAATTGCGCGCACATCCAGCGGAAGCTGTAGCAGAGCCTGGTAAACTAGCAGGTGAAGGGGGAGCTCGTGGTCGTCGAAACAAGATGGCGAAAGGTAGGGTTCCAAGAAAACAGCCTCGCAAGGCTCGGCGAGCTCCGCAAACGGAATTTCTATTGTCTTGGGGGGGTTACAAGTTTTGAGAGCGATTGTCGTAGGTGAGTGGTCCTCCGCGGGGGGGACTGTCTCGGTTTCGTCCTGTTCGTGGAGTGTGGGCAACCCTTCGGTGCGGTCTGGGGCTGGCTCCCTGGTAGCCCTCCTACACCACAGCATACGCATTGCAAATTCTTCGCATTCCTCGAAGCTTACGGCATTGTCATCCAACTTGTCCTCGGTACGCTCCGTGCGTGCGGTGCCTAGTCGTCCTCGAATGGCGTTGCTTAATAATTCGTACGTCTCTTCTACTAGCAGCTTGCCAGCTCTGACGGTCCTCCAGCTACGCACCTCTCGAAACTCGTACACGGCAGTGACTGTCGTCTCATGCCAGCCAATGTCGATGACGAGACCCGATCGAGTACCGGCACCCATGACAGTCATGACGGGGGATGAAAAGAGAGATATCGAAGGCGGTTGAAACCGGTTAAAGACGGCATCCAAAACAGACGAGATGAGCGGTATAGGTAGCGTTGGCGGCAAGACTAGGGTCAATCTTTTCGACCGGGAGTCCATGAGCAGATATCTAGGGAGGAGGTAGCATTAGTTCCGTAGAGTCGAATGAGAGAAGACCTAGCTAGGGTTTACCAACTTGGTGAAAGCATCCCTAAGCTCCCGCTCAAGCCTGTCTCCCACTAGAGTCAGATCCTGGCCTCTCATATCAAGCTGCCACAGCTCATGATCGGTACCCCAAGGCTTTCCGGAGGCCCTCTTGCGCCAGTCGGCCTGATACGTAGCATCCCAGGCCCTAAAGTCGCCGGCGCGTCTCTGCTGCTCAGGACCAAACGACACGATCCTCTTAGGAGTCGCGTCGCCCGCAAAGCCGAGGCGCATTTTTCGGGAGCCTAGTTCGAGGATCACCACATCGTCATCGGCGCGCAAGGCGGAAGGGGATCCGAAGGCCGAGGGAACTATAGATCGCGGAGGCGTGTGAGGGGTGCTCGGGAGCGCCTGGGTTGACGAACGGTCGCCAGCGCGGATGCTAGAGACAGCTCGGTGAGGAATACTGGGCCCTGCGCTTGAAGACATTGCTATCTTATATCTTCATTTACATGACTAGTAGAAAAGTGGAAGACGAGACGGTTTGAGGTGGTTCTCATTAAAGTGTTGGGTTTAGATACATTAGGTAAGATAAGAATGAAGTGGGCTTATGTAAAATGAACCAAAACTACGTGTACATGTCACATGTCATACATTACCTTGGGTACATATCAATGATCATAGCAGGCAGGCAGGTCCCTTGCAGGTCTCCACTTTCTTGCATTGTTGCTAGTGGATACCAAAGACGTCAAAGTCAATATTTAAATCCGAAAAGCTTCAATTGCACCTCCGTTTTCGTCATCATCGACATCGACATCGACATGATTTCTGTAATTGAGCTGCAACAGTCTTTACCATAGCTTTTATTTACCACATAGAACACGTTCTGCTACAACGATTGCCTTGGGTGCTATCCTACCATTCTTGGCCGCCCGGAAACAGATCGCTCAAGTCCCGATGGCTATTTGACATGAACCATCTCGATCAATCCAATTGCTAAAGCCTTCACGATGGGCATCAAAGGGTCAATAACCAATCCAGTTTGCCACATACTCTTTATACAAAGTTACGCTAACGTTTGAAAAAAGAATATACAAAGAAATCGGCACTGGTAGGCGGATATCGCTTACCAAGCTTGCTGTCGAAAAGCTCGAGACTGGCCGGCCCTTACGCCTAGCTATAGATATCTCCATATGGCAATTCCAGGTCCAGGCCGCTCGAGGTGGCTCAAACCCAGCCATTCGAACGCTATTTTACCGCCTGCTCCGTCTCCTCGGCTTGTCTATCCAACCCATCTTTGTCTTTGACGGTCCAAATAAGCCGGCCTTCAAACGGAACAAGCGCTCCGGTCGAGGCGATGGCGTTGCTACTGCTATGGCCAAACGGCTCATCAAGCTATTCGGCTTTCAAATTCATGATGCCCCAGGCGAGGCAGAGGCAGAGTGTGCACTGCTGCAGCAAACCGGCATTGTCGATGCCGTACTCAGCGAGGATGTCGATACCATCATGTTTGGCTGCACGCGAACACTGAGAAACTGGTCCTCCGAAGGCACAAAGGGCAGCAAGACTCCAACCCACGTATCCTTGTACGACACCGACGAGTTGCAAAAAAGTGGTACGGGCCTAGATCGAGAAGGGATGGTACTGGTTGCTCTGATGAGCGGCGGCGATTATCTCCCGGAAGGTATTCCTGGTGCCGGGGTCAAGCTAGCTTGTGAGGCTGCTCGGGCTGGTTTTGGAAAGTCTTTATGTAGACTGAAAAAGTCGGACGCTTCTGAATTGGCTAGTTGGAAGGAGTGGTTGACTTACGAATTACGACATAACGAAAGTGGTTTCTTCAGGACAAGACACAAGGCATTATCCGTCCCCGAGAGTTTTCCCAATCTCGACGTCCTCCGGTACTATACTCATCCTGTCGTGTCATCTACATCCGCTCTCGACAGATTGAGACACCTGTCCTGGGATAGAGCAGTTGACGTTCAAGGACTACGTGGGTTCGTCCGCGAGACCTTTGATTGGAACTATCGAATAGGGGCTGTCAAATTTATTCGGGTCCTAGCTCCCTGCTTACTGGTTAGAAAGATGATGGCGCGGAATGCCCAGAGTGACCAAGGGACTAGACCCATTAAGCATCTGGAAAAGGAAGAGTCAGAACTGGTGATGTTGATCACAAGCAGGCGAACTCATTTCAGCACAGACGCCACCCCGGAGCTGCGCATATCCTACATACCAACGAAGATTGTTGGTTATGATTTTCAAGAAGAACCGGACGAGGTCATCGACTACGGACGGGATGGTCTAGCGCTCAACAGCGATGACGATTTCGAGGCTCTAGTCGACGTGGATGGATCGGAAGCTGCCGTAAAGAGTGGGAGCAGGAAACCATTCAGTCCAACGGAGTCAGACTTGGTTTGGGTACCGGAAACCATAGCGAAACTTGGAATACCTATCACAGTCGAGAATTGGAACCAAGCACAACACGCCAAGACAGTTCGCCAGAAAACGAAAGCTCGGAGGCCAAAGGGGAAAAGTAGCGGTACGGATACCGGTGCCTTGGAAAAGTTTGGCAAAGTCTCCAAGAACGTTCCACGAGGCAAAGAGGCCGTTCCAGCACCTCTTCATGTAGTTGTCCGGAGTAAGAATCCGCTTGATAACGCCGAGGTTTCCCCACAGAACTCGCCTCTTGCTCTCCCATCCAGCCAGGCACCTCAGAAAGCGCGGCCTACAAGACCCAGTAAGCAGTCCAAATCCAAGTCCACAACCAGGAATGCATCCCCAGCATCGAGGCCGGACGCGAATACCAACCCTTGGACGATTGCTGGCTCACAGAACAATGCCAGGGTTGCTAGGGCCAAGTCCGCAAAGGCTTCCGAGACAATTACTATATCCTCTAGCCCATCTACGTCGCCTAATCAGGATCGGTATTCGTCTATGAGTCGACCAGATGGTTGTGCCACAGGAAGTAACTCCCCGCCCCCAAGCCCTCCCAAGCGGCGCTCCATCACACCGATAAGGTCGCCGGGAAACAGTTCTAAGGCATCATATCCACGTGCAGTAGCAAGAGTCCATAGTCCGTCACCAAAGTCGAGTGAAAAGAAGCCACAGCGTAAGCTAGCTAGGACAGAATCACTCCCTGTCAAGCAAAATCCACCGAGATCACCTACCGAAAGAAGTAACGCACGGCATTTTGCCCGGGCTCGGACGGTGGCGGTAGAAGCGCCACTCTCGGATCTGGAAGACGACAGCGAACTAGACCTACCGCCACTTAGTACCATCTTTGGAAAACTGCTCAAGGAGAGCACCCCCGACATTTTTGCCGTACCTCGACCAGCCGAGGCTCTTAAGTCGCCATGGGGAGGGCAAGAACTAGAGAAGGCAAAGAAGCAAGCTATGTTAGACAGCGCCTTCAGCACCACCAAGAGGACCAGAGTGCTGTACATGCCCCGCAAGAGCGAGCCCGGTTTCTTCCGAGAGGTCGAAGTCGAGGTCGATGAGGCTGATGACCTACTGGCGAAGACAAAGGCGCAGGCTACAGCGGCCGCCCCGCGGGATATATCCGGTAAGAGAGCTACGGTCTGGAGACGCAGCGACATCTCGTGTATTGATTTAACGGGCGAGGATTAAAAAAAAATCAGGACAACACCTCTTGATAATGCCATCCCAATTTGGAGTAGCCTCTCGAGAGCAGAAGCTCGAAGATAAATATTGTATAAAACAAAAGACAAGTTATTCACACAGCTTGAGAAAGCCACTGGGATCTTAAGCTAAATCCTCGCACATGATCTGGTATTTGTCCTATAAATGCAAGTAAATCAACAAATAGATGTAGGTATGGGTATCCTGAAGTGGTATCCTGTAGTAAATTTCCCATCAAGACTCCGGCCACATATAAACCAATATAACACGAATTCCGACCAAACCAGGGTCGGACACACTGGGAGGAACACCACATCGTCAGTACAGATACGTAACGCATCTGCTATGGCCTTGTATCGTGAGGGTAGATCGCTGCATGAAACCTACACGCCAACACGTCCTTGACCCAGCCTGGGTGGGGCGATATCCTCATCTCGTTTCGTTGCGTTTCGTTTCGTTTCGTCGCCTATCGTCTTACTGTTGTTTCATTTCTCGTCATCTCACCTCGCTTTTCACCTGGCTCTCGTGGCGGTAACATTCCGAACCTTGACGCAGCCGCCTTTTCAATCCTCCATAGCCCACGGCAAGTCCCTCTCCATTACGCGCACGCACGTCAGATAGCTCGTCATGCCGCTCGCAGCCACGGGCGCGCTGGAAACGCCGGCATTGACATTACCTTCTGCGACAGCGCCTCGTTCTAGTTCCAGTTCCAGTTCGCTCCCCATGAGCGGGTGCACGATTTCCCGCGCGGCACTCTTCAGTTCGTCGATGCGCTTCTCGAAACGCCTCAAGTTATCACGCGAGTATAGTTCGGGTGTTAGCTTGAGGAAACGCTTGCACTCATCGTGGCCGAGATATCCGGCACCCGTACCAGTCCCTAGTGTGCGGTAGGTGCGGCCTAGGCTTGCGAGGTTCGGGGCCATCGGCACCGAGGCCACTACAGCTGCGGATCGAGATGAATGTCCCCTGGAAGACGAGGGAGGGGGAGGGGGAGGGGGAGGTAAGGGTGCGGGCGATGTGTTATCCGCGAGCCACTGGCGGAAGAAAGATACGGCAAGCCAATCGAGATACGACGAGCCAGGGGAGACACGTTCGCCGCGGGAATTGGTTAGGCTGAGACGGAAAAGGCGACTCTCGATTCGAGATACTGTCTCCTCGAGCTCGTCAACTTTGTCTTCGATAATGTCAAGGACGATATCGGGAAACGAGTGGCGGATGCTTCGCTCTCCGGCGGGCCATTGTCCCACTACGTGTATCAACGCCTCTTGGAATATAACTTTACTTCTGCTTAGATAGCCCAGCCGTAGATAGCTAACGGGATATTTGGCAATCTGCTTCCATAGGCGACTTTGAAATTGCAGCAGATGGTGATCGACGCGGGGCCCGACAACAGCTAATGCGTCGTACTGGTCTGCCAGGGTCAGAAGCGATTTGCACTGCACATAAGCGTCGGCAATGTTGATGCCGTCAAGCACCGGCGGGTAGTTATAAAAAATGCGGAAGAGATTATCATAGTCGCGAAGGAGGTCGGCGTCGGCTTGGGTAAGGGGTGGAGCTTGGTCCACTTTCGTCGGTGAGAGGGAGAGATTCGCGACGGAGCGGAAGAAGGAGCTCGTAGAATGTGTATGCGAATGGGCTGTCGTCTTGCGGGCGGTGGCGGTGTTGGCAGAGGTCCCTCCGAAGAGCGAGCTTGGCTGTGTTGAACTGGCCGAGCTAGCAGAGCCGGGAGTGCTGGCCTCCTTCTGTATCAACATGGGTATATCGTCGCCGCCGCTGCCCGGGTCCAATTCGTAGCGCCATCGTTTGCGCGGCCCAGGCGAGTCTGCACCAGATCTCGCGACCTCATTCCCACCATTGCCAGCAGCTTCCTCTCCTATCCTAGTGAGTTGCCTCGATGACTCCGATTGTAGCACGCTCGCCTTGGACCATTGCTGACTAGTGCTCGCCTCGAAGAATCCCGAGCACCTCGTCAAGGTGTGCTTATGCAGGAGGTATCTATTCTCCCTTCCACCAGCTCCTATAAGAATCTCGACGTCTCCAGAATGACTAAAGACGGGAAATTCGTTCTGGGGGATGTAGGAGCTCCCGCCCGCATGGGACCGGTTATATCGCTTGCTGCGAGATGACACATGGGGTCGGGAGGTGCGCGCCGAGACAACAGACGAAGGGCCGCGGAGGGTGAGGGGCTGATCGGGTTGCCAGACCATGAATACTAAGCTCGAGGTTTGACTTGACGGGCAAGGTCTCGAGGGTTAGAGGACAGGACTGGACCGGAGAAAAGGTTGTAGCTGAAGGGGTAAGTATCGGAAGGCTGCTCGGGAGTGGGATCAGGTGATGGATATAGACCATGGATAGAATGCCGGATGCGTCTGATTGCGATCGGACGGAGGCGCAGCCGCTTGTGGCTCCCCGTCGATTGAAAGCCTTAGTTTCACAACGTAATCTTTGGTGATAGCACCTCTTCTGGAAGCTGAACGGAAACCTGGAAGGTTAAAATACTGAAAAGACCGGCCTCTTCGTTTCCGACAGCAAAAGGCAGCGGCAGCGGAATGGGTACGCGGTACAGGGTGACAGGGTGACAGAGGGTAACTGGGTGACAGTGTGCGCGGGCCCACCTATCCCAAGAGCTTTTGGAGCCCCAAGCCCATCACGAGTGACTTGCCAAAGTGATGATTGTTGATTGATAGGCTGCTGGCTCTGCGGCTGTGCAAGGATGTGTTAGTGTGCTGTGCGCCGAGTCGCGATTTCGCCACAGTTCGATGGCGGCCTCTATAAAATGATAGAATGACTACTATAAAATGGTGAAATGGTACAATGGCCAACGATAAAAGAAAAAGAAGAGAGATAAAGTGGTTGGGGGGTCGGGTTCGCGTTCGCGTCGCAAGTTGGGTATGATATATAGAGACGGTTCGTCGCGCTTCTTTTCTTCCTTTCTACCGCGTGAGGTCCTTGTTTATTAGATCTACTCGAGTTTGCTGTACGAGGACATGGGACATGGAACATGGACCTTAGAGTGCTTCGAAGCCAATGCATGTGCCTTGAAATGCCTATGGGCTAAGAACCGATGCGGAGGGATGCAGCTATGTAATGGACGCAGCTAATCGGCCAGCAGCGGGTGTCCTATCGATAACGTCGGAATAAGACTTGGAACTTGGTCGAGGACCAGTCGCTTGCTTATCCCCTCCTGTGTCGAAACCTTGAAAAATGGGAGGCGTGCACACCTACACTGATACACTACGAACTTGCATAAAATAGTATACATAACATAACCCTGTCAGCATGTATAACAATTGGTCCGAGTTTGCTGTCATTTGGATATCCATTGGATATCAATGGCTAGAACTTGCAGAACTTGTAGAACTAAACTTGGTCCAGGTATTGGTTTCGAGTCCCATCTCCGCTGTATGAATGCTACCCTATTGTTGCCCAATACCTCCCTTTCACAGCCAAGGCAGCAAATTCAACGACGTATGTTAATATAAGGTGAGATAGCGTTCTAATTTTTGTATTATAAAGGTATCTGCCATGAGAAAGACTTTTTGCGGGTAAAATCAGCACTGCCGAGTTTCTATGGTACAGTATGTGGTTGGTTGTAAACGCCCTTGGGAAAGAAACCCCTAAACCCCGTAAATTTTGAAGATCAAATCATAACCGGCTCCAATTCGTATAGGCGAAGCCGTTCCAGCTGAAAGCGATAGTTAAGGGTCCGTTTCGAACGCACCCGGCCCAACCCAGCCAAATTCCAAGTTACCTCTCATCAAGCCACGTCCGGCATATCTTACATCCAAAGCAATCACTCCAGTGGTTTAGCTCATGTCCATTTCGACGTCAATCGGGGCTAGAGGACTGGCCGCGACTGGCTTAGGCGATTCCGCGGCAGACATGACTTCGGCTCCTTCGAAAACGGGAGGAGACATTCTGAGATTGGCGAATGCTTGGTTCAGGTCTTTACTCACGAGCTGACCCCGACGCAAGTCTTCAGCAAACAGGAAGAATCCCTCCGCGGCTTCGACGAGGTACGATTGGAGGCCCTTGCTTTCTAGCTGGATTCGGACATTGGTGACGGGGAAGTGATTCTCAATGTATTTCGCCCATCCACGAGCTGCTGCTTGAATGTGCTCGTCCCCGCTAATGCGGCTCCATCCGATCCCGAGGTGGAGGGTGAAATTGTCGACGGTAGGCTGGCTGCTCATATCTGCGGACAGGCCGGGAGTACCTGCGGCTGGGTCGGTGTCACGAACCGGGCTAGAGCGATTGATTTGAGGTTGGCTGCCAGGGACCGCGATGGCCGACATATCCAGTCTTTGCGACTTGTTGCTTCTGAGCGATGGCCGGTCTTGCTGGTTGATGGCGCGTGCTTCTTCGTTTTTGCGCATCTCATCTGTGGTCGCCTTTTCTTCCATCCAGGTACCCGACTGGCTACCTGCATCGGCGACATATGACGAGGGTGACTTTATGAGTGTCATTCCTTCACCGTATACCCACTCGTCTTCGGGCTCCTTGACGGGCTCGATGGTCTCAAGCTTGGCCTCTTCGACGTCAAGGTTGACTCCCGCCTCGTCCCTGGATCGCTTGCGGCCAGCAGTCGAGGGAGCTATGGTGTGAGGCTGAGACCGTGGCGAAGACGTGCCGAGAGTCCTGGGTCGGCTGAAGGGAGAGAGCTGATGCGAGAAGGAAGACAAGCCGAACGCGCCTTGGTGGATGGCACTTGGCGACATGGTGAGGACTGGAGACGAGGTGCGTTCGAAAGAACCCATTTTGAATCTGTTAGCACTAGATATCAGGTAAGATATGCAAAGAAACTGGTTAGATATCTAATCTTAGGTCGAAGATGTAGACAGGGAGATGGTATTGCGTGCAGGACGTGCGGGAAGAATCGAAGGTATGGTCGACGGAGGCTGCGAGGCGACTGCGTCAAAGAGAACAGAAAGGGTCAATTGATCTAGGAGAAGTGAGTAGGGCTTCGGAGGCTCTGGACAAGATACGACTCGGCTATTGATGGGCTGGAGAGATGGTATGCAGGTGGCCGCCAGCACAGTAGTACGGTAGGTATGGACGGATGGATGGATGGATGGATGGATGGATACGTCGCCGTGCCAGTGCGTGACGAAAGATAAGGAAAAAGAAGCGGTATGGCGATACCTATGTATGTAATATTGCTAGGGGGGGAAGAGTTTAAGAGGAGGATGGGATGCGACGAAAGAGACGGGGATGGTTGGAAGGATGTAAGAGGGAAAAAGAGAAAAAGAAGCACGGCTTTTGGCGTGCACAACGGGACGGGGGATGGGGAGAGACAGGCGACAAGGATGACTTATGTTTATTAGTGCTGGAATAGATGACGGGAGACGGGAGACGGGAGAGAGAAAGAAGTACGGAGTCGGTTACACGGTGCAGCGTCGCAATGAAGGCACGTAGGCGAGGGAACGGAGTGTTGGTTCCATAAGTATAGGTAAGCTGCAAGACCCGGGGCGGGCTGAGACCTGGATGCCTGGGCTGCTGGGCCGTAGTTTCTGGAGGCTGCAAAATGGGCAACGGCGCTACCTAGAGGACGAGGTCTTGGTCCTGGTCCTGTCGGCCGTCGCGGATGTGAGGTACCTCTACCATGTCCTCTACCATGTCCTCTACCATGTCCTCTACCATGTCCTCTACCATGTCCTCTACCATGTCCTCTACCATGTCCTCTACCATGTCCTCTACCTGTCCAGAGCAGCAGCATATGTACATAAGGTAGGTAGGTACTTGGAGAAGTGCAGATGGAGAGTCCTGCCGCTCAGGATGCTGTGCTTCTTGCTCGGTCCACTTTTGATGTAGTGGGGAAATCGGGGGATGCAGAGAATTCGGTAAGGCGATAAATGTGGGCTGGAGGGCTTACAGAGGGCCGCCCAATGCGATTGGTTGGGAAGTTGGCTACGGCTGCCCACTTCGGCCATGATCGGGTACTCCCTACAAGCTACTAAGTACCTAAGCTGGCTACAGTGGCAGTGTATGTACATAGGTAGTACATAGTGCCTACATGTAGGTTAGCTGCTTGGCATCTAGGGGGCAGGGGGGCCTGGGGGGCCTGGGGGGCCGAAATCTTTCACAACTCGGCATCGCTAGCCATTGGTGTTCTCGTCTAGGAGAGTTATCCGCTGCTTTATTCCCGTTAACTAATGCTGATCGCGATTTGCTGCATATCTCGTACGACTAAGGTATCTATAACATACATACATACATAGACGGGCCTTGTGTGCGTTCATAAGGAACGAAAGGAAAAACTAATTGACCGGATACAGGGGTTACCTCTCCCACTGTCCCATCTAATGCCGTCCCAAGATCGCCAGCTGGAAGGCCGGAAACAAAGAGGCCGGGAACATGGTGACTGCCCAGTCTCTTGTCTGTTTGCTTCTCACCTCCTTTGCATTGTCAATATCTTACCTGTGCCTGTCAGCTGTTTGCGAAACCCCTTTGTACCTAGTATGCATACCCACATGTAAGAGAGGGCTGTGAGATGAAGCCGCCATGCCACCATCGTAATAGACCTACCAGGTTGAGATCATATACCACAAAGCAAGCTCGGGTCTCGCTTGTACGGCCTCTGCATGGAACCCCGAGACAAGTTTGGTAGCATGCTTTAAGTCTGCTGTTTCTCTGTGGGTGGCTGTCCCACAATGCCAATGAGGCTTTGCCGACTCGTGGGAGCATAGTCGTAACTATATATCTATAGTTAGCTAGGCTTCGGTGCATGCAATACGCATCCGAAGACAATTCTTACTCTTATCATCGACCTCATTCATCTTCCGGAGATCCACCCTCCCGAAATCTAGATGCTTCGTAGAATAGAGCTGAGTCCTCGGTATTCTCCCTACCACGGTGAAGACCGCGAAATCCGGACGTTTCAAGATCGAAAGGGCTGCGAGTGCCTTCCCGTGAGGCATGATGGTACGCAGATCGGGAACCTGCGCGAGGAAGGGGAGCAGTATACGATCCGCGGAGACGACTCTGATGGCGTGCTTCTGGAAGATTGTGAGGCGTTTGTGGTTGCGATGACGCCGGAAGGGAATCATCGTAGACTCTGAATTCGAGCCCTGTCCTGCCTGCAGGCCTTAGCTCATCTTCGCGCATTGGCGACGCAGAATCAGAGCTGGCTATGCGTGGCGATGGTGACGACGGAGAGCCTCGGCTAGGGGATCGGACAAAGGACTCCACAAATCGAACCGCCGAACTGACGAGTCGTCTTCTGTCTCTACGAGGCTGATATGACGAGGTTAGTTGACCGTCTATATCAGCCCTCGTACCAACTCACTGGAGGACTCGAACGAATATCGACGTGTACCCCTCGGAGAGATGATCGCCTAGGAGGAGTTGCCGGTGAATCCCCAGGTCGTGCCTGAATGCCGTGCTGGGACTATCAATAAGACGACAGGTCAGTACTATCGCAAGTTTGAATCCCGAAGAGCAATGGAGACACACTGATGGCAGAGACTGCGCGTCCGAAACGGACCTCTTATCCTTGGAGAAGGGTGGCGGGAGCGGTATTGGTAAGTTACCCCAGCCGGGAGGATGCACGTTTGATGAGCTCGAAGTCCCGCTTCGTGATGAGCTCGGCATGCCCTGAGAATTGCTTCCAACAGAATCGGCACCAGATTTCGGCAGACGCCGTGGCGGGCATGCTAGTAGTCTTGGGCTCTCCTGGATGTACGCAGGTGATGACTCTTTGGAGACAGCCTCAGATGTTGGTTGATTCGCGTCGCCGAGTGCCGACTCATAACTCTTCCGAACGGCAGCAACCCTGCTCTTGGGACGGAAAGGCAACCGACCCAAGGCATCCTCTTTGGCCAAATATTTTTTAAACCGAAAGTGGCGCTCGAACTCCTTGACCTCTGTCATGGTCAAAGAGAGCGTGGTAGGTGGTAAACGTATCATGTCGCCCGAACGTAGGCCACGAAGAGCCAGTATCTATTAATGTTCTTGACGTACCTACATGTAGGTATGTAAACATGTATGGTTTTGGTGGGTTTGGACCTAAGCCGCCACATAATGATAGGGGAAGCTGTAGACTGCGTTCTTCTATGACATGGACATTGCCGTCAACATCGACGTAGAAACAGCTTAGGTACCTACCTACTCATATCAATAAGATACCAATTCGTATCATTGGCAGTTACCACGTCTTAAGTGATCCTCTCCGCGTTTATGGGCACATAAACGCCCCTCCTTCATGTTGTGTATGAAGCTATTTACATGCACCATGCATCATGCATCTACTTTATCTATCTATGTAAGCAGAAACGCGAATGCGAAAACACATGCCAAAGCATATACCATATACCATACCTACCTAAGGTATACTATATACCACCTAGGTATACTATATACCATATGCCTCCAACGAATGCTGATAGCCGAAAACCAAGATATTCTTCCCCGATTAGGCAAACAATACAACTCGAAGTTTGCAACGAATGCGTTCCCCTTTACGAAAGTTGATCTGGAAAGGGTACATGTACCTAATAAGGTACCTAAGGTGTAGGTTGCGTGGTATACCTAGGTCCCCAAACATTAGGGGTACTAATCACTAAACCGAGGGTATGGACACTAATAACTTCACACTTGCCTCCCGAACTCCCCTAAACCCCTCCACCCTAGCAGCCTAGGCTTTCGTCCTCTGGCTTTGCCCGATATGCCACTTTTCTCGAAATTAGCATCGACCAATTTATCTGGCTACCTGCGTCTGCGTCTGCGTCTGCGTACCACGTACCGTTAGTATGCCCATCGCTCGTTCTTGGGACCCTTGTCCATGCACGGCAACATTGGATTGAGATTTGAATGTCCTGGTTCCGCCCACGGCTATCGTGGCCTGTGAAAATTACATGCGGAACAACGAACAACAGATGTACGTGCAGTCATTACCGACATCAATCCAATTTCGTTCCCTCTATCTTTCTGCCCCTGCTCGGCCCCAAGTACCTACCTGACCTCTACGCCTTATCTTGTCCTGGACGGACCTTGACATGCCCTGACGCTATCACCTGCAGTGGCCTCGAACCTAGAGTGCACGACACCACGATACTACCGCCAATCTACATACCCGTACCTAGTGCCTAGCCAGCAACACCAGCAGTCAGGTTTTCCAGGGACTTCTGCGGGTGCCATTCAACCTGTGAAATAGTGGTCCCTACGAGAACAGTTCCCATTCGAGGACCATTCGATGGTCTCTCCCGCTGATGACAAGCTGTGGACGATATTTCGTAATACCTGAGTCCCGTCCATACGAATTGACACGGTTGCTCGTCCGCCGCTCCTGATATCTACTCCTCTTGTCGCCCGACTATTAATAATAAAAACGACTCAACATTGAATTTCCTTCTCCGCCACTACTCCGACTCGCAGTAACCATGAACAACGACCTTAGCCTCTCGAGAGCCCTCGGTGGCCTACGCATTGCAAATCCGGACGACGCCACGCCGAGCTCATCCCGGGGAATTGAAGACGCTAATACAGCCGCGTCAAGCCAAACCACCGACACTCGTACCTCCGACCCCGATTCCTACAACGGACAAAGCAGGCCCCAGATAACCGAGATGCCAATAGGTATATCTAGTACGCAAGTCGATCCCTACGGCCAAACCTCAACATATGCACAGAATGGGCCCTCGCCATACGCGAACCCCTCTTCCTCCCGTCCCCAATCCGGTCTATACAGTACCACGACGGCAGCGGAGCGCGATCAGGCTGCAAACTCCTACCACATCCTGAGAACCGAGCCTTCCAGGACACCTATTTACAACATTCCGAATCTGGTTGATTCGAGAGCGCCTTCGGAATACGCGCCAAGCATTCCCTCCCGCGAATCGAGCCACCGTGAGCGATCATACAATCAGAACCGTCAGCTGCAAGCTGTTACCGGAAGCGGCCCTCTTCCTCCCAGGAGGAGCTCCAAGGGCATGGGTGGTGGGTACACCTCAATTCCCGGTGTCCCGATTGTCCCAGAACCCCGTGGTCTCGTGCAGGACTTGCCCGTGTCTAAGGGTAGTGAAGAGTGGAAAGACCGGGGTGCTGCCGTGTCCATGCGAAAGGAGGTTGACGCGAATGGAAAGACTATCTTGAGACCAGTGAAGAAAGGCGTCCGGGATTTTTCTTTCGGCCGAGTTTTGGGAGAAGGTTCTTATAGCACCGTATACTTTGCTACTGACCGGCAAACGCTCAAGGAGTACGCGATTAAGGTGCTCGAGAAGAAACATATCATTAAGGAGAGGAAGATAAAGTACGTCAATATTGAAAAGGACACTCTCAACCGCCTCACTGAACATCCGGGAATCGTACGGTTATATTACACATTCCAGGACGAGAACTCTCTCTATTACGTCTTGGATCTCTGCAACGGTGGCGAGCTCCTTGGCGTCCTTAAGAAAACTGGCACCTTCGATGTGGAGTGCACGAGGTTTTTCGGAGCTCAGATCCTAGACGCTATCGAGTATATGCACTCGCGAGGTGTGATCCATAGGGACTTGAAACCCGAAAACGTTCTACTCGACGATCAGCTACATATCAAGATTACCGACTTTGGGACTGCGAGGCTGCTGAGTGATCCGCGAGCGCCGCAGCCCCCTCCTAGAATCGAGGACACGGGGACCAGTTCTAGAAGCAAAGACCAAGACGATGATAGCCGTGCAGCATCATTCGTAGGCACGGCCGAGTATGTCAGCCCCGAGCTTCTTACCAATAAGAATGCGTGCAAGGCAAGTGACCTGTGGGCTTTTGGTTGCATTGTCTATCAACTGCTAGCTGGAAGACCGCCTTTCAAAGCTGGCTCGGAGTATTTGACTTTCCAAAAAATTGTCAACCTCGACTACGAGTTTCCGGTGGGATTTCCTCCGGCGGCAAGAGATCTAGTGGAGCGATGTCTGGTTCTCGATCCCGCAAGGAGGCTAACCATTGAGCACATCAAGAACCACGAGTTCTTCGACGGCCAACAGTTCGGTAAGATCTTGTGGAAGACAAAGGCACCTCGGCTACGGCCATACGCACCCCCGTCTCAGGAGCCCAAGATCATCCAACTAAATGGAACATCTGGCAACCAGCAGTCTTCATCATCCAGACCCCCGACGACGGGGAATGGATTGAATGGGTCTTCTAGGCCGCCGGGGAGGATCATTACGGATATCCCGCCGCCCTCCCAACTGGATATCGAATGGTCGCCTGTGCTGACAAGAACGAACGAGAGGATACTAAGGCTTGGCGACCTCATGGTCATGTCGTCGCCGATTCCAAATAGTCCACATAGTAAAGGCGAAGACGGGCATAGAAAATTTTCTCGCTTTTTCGGTGGCAGCACAACGAAGAAGAGGCAAAGACTCGTAATGGTTACGTCTAGCGGAAGGATCGTCTTGGCGCCAGCTGGGGGCGAAGAGAAGAAGGCGAAGCAAGAGATCTCACTTTTATCCCCTGACTGCTCATGGAAAAGCCAGCTAGATGCGAAAGGACAGACTGTGTGGTGTGTCGATTCGGTAAGTGCCCTTGGTCCGGTTGTGGTTGTATATCTACTTACAGGTGTCAGGCTGGTGTTCACTATACTTTCGAAGATGTCAAACCTCCTTCTTCCCTCGAGCTGTCCCGTCCAACGGCGGATGACTGGCTCGAGACTCTACAGCAGGCAAGGGACTTTGCCGTATCTCTTAACCTCAGCCGCTCGTATACTAGCGACAACGCCTTTGGTGAGATGTCGTCGTCCATGTCTAGCCCGGCAAGCACTTTCGGGCCGGAGGGTTATGGTATGAACGACAGGTCTCAACGCAACCACCTCAGCAAGAGTCAAGCAAGCCTGGAAGATACGGCGAGCACGAAGCGCAATCGATTTAGCAAGCGACAATCCAAGCAAGGGCTTGGTTCGGCTTTTTAAAGATGGCCTCAGACCAGCAGTTTGGAAAGTCCCCATGCAGCATTTCAAGTATGCAAGGCCCGATCAATCGTATGCCAACGGCCGCGCCCAGCTTCCCCTTTCTTGGTTTCCTTTTGTTTCATATGCGGCATGTTCTAGCGAGGCGTAGGCTTTGGTAGCTTTTGGCGATATTTGAAAGGGGTTCCATATCATGACGCGAAAACGCATGCATTTCTGGAGGGGGTTTTTCCTTTTCTTCTCGTTACCAACCTGCTCCTGCTGCCGAGACATGCAACCGAGCATCTCATTTAGATGGATTAGAGGGATTGCATTGCGTACGGCTACAGTTCACATTCCCTAATATAATACTCCAATACAAAAATCCCCTTTGTCCCCCAACCCCACAGGTCCCAGAAGGGAAAGGAGGCCCAAGAATGTCGACTATGGTGGCCTTGTTGTCAACGTCAACAGCAAGAAAGGTGGCCGTGTCATCGCGAAGGTCCCAGGGCGTGAAGGTAGATAGATGTGAGAATAGTCTCGATATCCTACGGGCTTCTGCGAGATATAGCCGAATGGTAAATAACTAGGTAGAGACATGACCCAGTCGAAGTGATTATCTCGTCGGTCCCTTGTGTTGGTGTTGAGTAATACAAAGGTGTTATTGCTTGGTACCTCATCTTATATTGTATATGGTACATAGATATGTACATAACCCGATACATCAATGGTCTTGATCTCGATGCATACCTAAATATTATTTATTATACAGGTGGGACAATTGGATTCCACTAGCCACACACAAGCCACCACTGAGTGGGAACCTTACCTTGAACCTTGGAACTTATCTGGTCTAGATCTGAGAGTGCTCTCTATTTTTCTTTCGTTCAATTTCCACCCCCCCAGTTAAGCTAAGCCTATCCAACTAGGAGTGCTCTCTCCAATCATTCTAAACGAGACCGAGACCGCGACGAGGCGACGCGCACTTTCGACGACTTATCCAAATCTCCGACCCAAACTCGGGCCATCTTCCCCGTTTTCCAATCGCGATCGGAACTGGCGTCGCACGTTGGCACGGTGGAGCTACCACAGTCCCCAGTCCCCAGTCCCCTTACCCAGCTTCTACACTCTCACAAAGGAATAAAAGCAGAGAAGCGCAATAATAATAAAAACAGCTACCAGGACGAAGAAGGCCGGAATAGTTAAGATGCAGCCCGGCTACCGCCCTTACCCGCAGCAGCAGGTCCCGCCGCAACGTACCCCCCATTCGGCCGGGCAGCGACGAGGAGGCATTGGTATGTAACTTGGATCGGACCATGCCATCTGCGTTTGATTGTTTTGATGCTTGTGTCTCTTTTAATTGATGGCCGGCGAAAACCCCACTCATCCACATACATGATCCCCATCCACATCCCTCGTCCACAATCCCCCATCCACACATGGCTCCACTGGTCATTAGCCTTCCCGCCAATGCGCCAGTCCGCCTGTACGCACATACACGTACCTCCTACAACTGTTGCTAGACCTAGCCTTCTTCTTCATCGTCTACAGCTCTCCCCTTCTGATACTCATCGCATTTCCATCTAACTCTCCTGCTCTCTAGGTCCGATGATGTCGTCCGGTCCCCATCACCAAGTTCCCTTGACCCAGGCGCAAATCGCACAGCAGCAACAGGCCGCTGCCATACAGGTCGAGATGGCGAAGCGCCGCAGTCGCAAGCCGACTGACAAGAATCTTCCCGATAATATTGACGACTGTACCGTCGGTGATATGGCTACAAGGTATCGGGAACTCAGAGACTTCGAGCGGAGACTCGATGCAACCATAACGAGAAAGCGCCTCGACATCGTCGACTCGGTTAATCGGAGCGTCAAGGTACGTGACACGCGTCATCTTAGATTATCATAAGAGTTTCGGTCTAAACGTGACTTAGCGATGGAAGACCCTTCGAATATGGGTCGCCAATACTGCAGAAGACCAGGTCTGGCAAGGGAACGGTCTCAACGTCGATACCTTTGATTTCAGTTCTAACCTGGAGCCGACCTATCGCGTCAAGATTGAAGGACGACTGTTAGACGACGACGACGACCTAGACCAGGACGATGACAGTGAAGACGGTAATGGCAGGTCGGAAGACCTCGACAGGATGGAGGAAGACCCGAAGCCCAAGAGCCCAAAAGCACCCAAATATAGATTCTCGCATTTCTTCAAGGCCCTGAACGTGGACTTTCCCAGCAGTCGAAAAGGTATCGACCAGAGCGTTGAATGGAAGAAACCTGAGCGTGCTGGCCCTTCGTCAAGTCTACCTGCCGCTGCTGACTTCGATGAGTTGACGTTTAAGCGCAGCGGGGATGAAAACATCAACATCACGATCAACCTATACAGGCACGAGGAGCCCGAGCGGTATGCTGTCAGCCAGGATCTGGAAGACATCGTTGATCTGTCGGAGGCAACGCGCCTAGAGATTGTAATGGGTATTTGGGAATACATCAAGCTGATGGGTCTGCAAGAAGATGAGGAGAAGCGAAACTTCCGCTGCGACGACCTCTTGAGAAAGGTAAGTAGTAGCTATGTGAGGGTTTTATTACGTACCTCTAACCCTACCACTAGGCCTTCGGCGTCGAGACGGGTTCCATTCCCAAATTACATGATTACATCACACCGCATCTGAAGCCCCTGCCACCGGTTAAGCTTCCTTACACCGTCCGTCTTGACGAAGGGTTTCACAAAGATCCACAACCCACCGTCTACGATGTCCGGGTTGCCGTAGATGACCCGTTGCGGGAAAAGATGCTCTCGTTTCTGAATAACGCTGGCTATGCAAACATGCTAAAAGAGGCGGCATCTCTTGACGATCAGCTCGCGATCATCGTTCAGGCGATCCATGTGTCCAAAGCCAAACACGCCTTCCTAACATCGCTAAGTCAGGATCCCGCAACTTTCGTGCGAGATTGGTTGAGTTCTCAGAAGCGAGACCTCGATGTGATTATGGGTGAATCGATGAGGGGGGTGGGAGAGGATGTTACCGGCGACGAGTGGAGGAAAGGGGGCAAGGAGAGTATCTGGTCTACAATTAATGCTCGAGAGAGTGTCAACGTCTTATTGGCGAAGCAACCTATTCAGGCCCAACGATAAGCATTCACTGGAAATAGCTTCAGAAGAAAACTTATATTTCCTTAACTTTCTAACAAAAGAACGGTCCGTAGATACCACAATAACATGACATTTGGATCTTAGTTTACATAACATAGAAAAGAAACTATCTAAGTATCGTTATAATGATATATAAATAATACGACGTACATAGTAACACCGATGTTATAGGCGTAGTAAAATGAGATAACATATCATTGAGACACTAGGACTAACAGAATAGTTAGAATTTTAACAAGTCTATAGCTAATAAGTAACTGGAGGCTGCGACCTGCTGGGGCTTACACAGTAGCCTGAGTTTTAACGGGCTTACAACTGTCAGACAGCTGGCTACCAAGCTGCGAAGCGCCCGCCGGCTTGCGTCGCAGTTTCTTTATATCAACGGCGCTTGCGTATCTCGCTCCTCTCCGCGCTCCGCGCAGCTCGTCGCTCTACGACTCCGGCCCCGTTGCGCGCGCAAGATATTAAAATACTAAGTTCGTAATACTAAGTTATCTTAGCTAGCTTAGATTAGAATTTACTTTGTATTTTATATTTTATATATTTAATATATATAAAAATTAATTATTAAATTTTATTTATATTTTAATATATTATTTAAAAAAAATAATATAATAATAATATATTTAATTAATTTTAAAATATTTATAAAATTAAATTTTATAATTTATTAATAAAAAAATATTATAAAATATATTAAATAATTAAATTAATATTAAAATAAAAATTATAATTAATAAAATAATTATTATTTTATAAATTAATATAAATAAAATATATAAAAAATAATTATTATTATTATAATAAAATTATATTTAATATTAAATATAAATATAATAATTTTTAAATTTTATATTATTTAAAAATTTTAAATAATAATAATATTAAATAATTATATATTTTAATTATAATTATATTTAAATATATAAATAAAATATTTAATTTTAATTTTTTATAAAAAAATTATATAATATTTTTAAAAATTAATATTTTTAATTATTTATAAATTATTTAATTAAATATTAAATTAAAATTAAATATTATAAAAAATATAATTTAATTTAAATAAAATTTTTAATTATTTAATAATTAAATTATTAATAAATTTATATTTAAATTATATTTTAAAATATTATATAAAAAAATAAATTTATATAAATAATATAAATATAAAATTATATATAAAAGTTTATATAATTTTATTATAAATTATATCTAAGTTTTAAACTTTATATTATTTTTTTTAAATTTTATAATTTTAAATTAAATATTAATATTATTAATTTTATAATTATATTATTTTTTTTATTAACTTTTATATTTATTTAATATTAATTAATAATTAATTAATAAATTAATTATAAATAAATAAAATTTATAAAAAAAAATTAAATTTTATAAATTTTAATTAATTAAATTTATATTATTTTAAAATTTTAAAAAATATTATTATTTATATTTATATATTTTATTTTATATTTTTTAAATTTATATTTATTACGTAATAAAAAACTTAAATTATATTTTTTTATTAATTATAATTTAATTAAAATATAAAAAAAACTTTTTAATAAAAAATATTAATATTATATTATATTATTTAAATTTAATAACGTTTTTATTAATATTTTAATATTATTAATTAATTATAAAAATAATATTTATTAATTTATTAATTTATTTAATATTTTATTATATTAAATTATAAATATTACTTTTTATATATTTTATATTTTTACGTTTAAAAAATATTTTAAATTATTTAAATATTATAAATTTTAATTTAAAAATTATTAAATATTTAAATAAAACTAATTTATAAAAACTTATAAATATAAGTTTTTTTTTCTTATTAAAATTTTTTTTTAATTTTATTTTTTTATAAAATAAAAATATAAATTTTAAATAAATAACTTTATTTTTATTAATTATAAATATTAATTATTATTATAAATAACTTTATATTTAATTATTTTTTTATTTTATTAATTTAATTATTATTATTATAAATTTTATTTTAAAGTTTTATAAAAATAATATTAAAAAATTAAAATTATTAATATAATTTTAAATATAAAAATATTAAATTTTAAATTACATAAAATATTATTATAAAAAAAATATAG